>JAPPVO010000017.1:116963774-117019681 GCA_030407325.1 Camellia japonica
CTCTATCTGGGTAATTGTTGATCATGACTAAATCTGCAAATTTCTTACCTGTCAAAACTTTTTATAATGCGGATAAATTGGCTAACATGTATGTGAATGAGATTGTGAGATTACAAGGTGTGACAGTATCTATTTGTCTGACAGAGATCTTAAGTTCACTTTAAGATTTTGGCAAAGTTTATAGCAAGCTTTGGGAACTGGGTTAAGATTGAGCAGTGCTTATCACCCACAGATAGATGGCCAATTTGAACGAACCATTCAAATCTTGGAAGATATGCTCTAGAATGTGTGTGTTAGATTTCCAAGGAAATTGGGAGACCTACTTACCATTAGCTGAATTTGTGTATAACAACAATTATCATTCAAGTATCGGTATGGCTCCTTATGAAGCTTTGTATGGTAGGAAATGTCGTTCTTTGATCTGTTGGGCTGAGGTAGGTGATAGACCTTTGTCGGGACGGAACTTGTGCAAGAAATGACTGAAAACGTGAAATTGATTCAACAGAGATTGAAAACTGCACAAAACCGTCAAAAGAGTTATGGGATGTCCGAATAAGAGATCGAGAATATAAAGTCAGGGATCATGTGTTTATTAAAGTAACTCCTATGAAAGGGAAAACACGGTTTGAGTGAAATGCAAATTGGCACCGAGTATGTTGGGCCATATGAAATCCTTGAGAAAATCAATCCGGCGACGTATCAAGTAGCCTTGCCACCAGTCATGGAGCATATGCATAATGTTTTTCAAGTATCCATGCTTTGGGATTACCTCGAGATCCGTTACATGTTATTGAGCCAACACATATGCTTTTGAAGGATGACTATCAATATGAAGAGACACCAATTCAAATTGTGAATTGCCGAATCAAAATTTGAGGAACAAAGAAATTCATTGGTGAAAGTGGATTGGCAAAATCATGGAAGGACATATGCAACATGGGAAACATAAGAGGATATGACGAAGAGATACCCTGATTTGTTCCCTTTGGACCTGATATTCTTCAAAAACGAAGAAAATTTGAGTTCAGAGGACCAAATTCTTTGAGGGGGAAGATTGTAACAACCCTGACCTGTGATTAGCTTATAATTCATGCTTAAGAATTCTTAATGAGTAATTAAGATGAAATAATTACATGTGTATTGTATTATTTGAGTTTATATATGTCTGTCGTAGAAATATCTGTCCACGTTTCTGTTTTGTTATGCGAATTGAAGGCCTTATCGGTATTTGATCACGAAACTGACTTGGTTTACGTGTTATTTGGAATTTCTAGAACATTATGGTAGGTTCAATTAAAATTTGATTCGAAACCAAATAATTAGAATAAAATAAGAATAATTGTTTACTAAAGCAAGAATTTATTTAATCCCACTAATGGCACCTATATAAGCCCAATGTTGCCTCATACCACCAATATACACACCCTTCACCATCTTTATGCCATAAAATGTGAGAGAGAAGAGAGAGAGAGAGAGAGAGAGAGAGAGAGAGAGAAGCCTAGAAGAGTTGAATTCAAGGAAAGAAAGAAGACTTGTAGAGAATTGAAGGTTGTGAAGTTAGAGACTCAAGGGATTAAGCCTTTAGAGCTCAATTTGGAAAGCCTAGGTAAGAATTAAACTCGTAGACTATAATTATGATATCTAGGACATGAATTCTAGAGAATTAAGTTGAGTAATGTAAGAATTGAGCTAATGTAAAAGAAAGGAAGATCATAACTTGCATGCATGCATTTTCATCACATTTTGAGTTTGAATTTCAACCAAATCTCACATACATGTGTCTATCTTGGCTTTGTTTTAAGGATTTATCAAGTTTCTCATCATCTTACCTCATTTGATCTTGTTTTGGATGGTTGAGTTCATGTCAAGTCATGCATGTATTTTATTTTGAATTTCAAGTTTGACTTTGAACAATTCACTTGCTTTTGGGTGTTGATTTTGCGAAATGATCTTTAATTCTTGATGTTTGACAAGTTTAGACATGTTTTCCCAAGTTTTGAGCTCAAATGATGTGATTTAAAGTTTTGAAATTGAGTTTTGCATCTTGAACACCAATCTAGAAATTCTAGAATTCTGCATCACTGCTCGAGCGACCGATTCTGCGCTCGAGCAACCACTCTTGATTTTGCACTTTCGCTTGAGCAACCAAAAGTTGGCTCGAGTGTAAAATTCATGCTTCTAGTACTTTTGTAGACATGGCTTTCCACTCGAGCGACACAAGTTGCGCTCGAGCGTAAACCTTTTTCTTCTAAGTACATGCTCAAGCGAAAAAAGCCACGCTCGAGCGTAAATTGAGAGCTCCCAAAAGTTTTACAGAGTTTTGCAGTCCGCTCAAGCGACCAAAGGTGCGCTCGAGCGAAGACCCTGTTTCTAGAAATTTGACTAAGTGTTGCAACACATATTTTTGCATCCTCATTGCATCTTAGGCATTCTTAAGCTTTAATTAAGACATGATAATGGGGATCATGATTAAAAACACACCAAGATAGAGAAGAATTAAGTTCAGTGCTTTCCGAATGTGTGTTTCAACATGTATCTGCTATGTGTTTGTGTAGGTCACGCGCCATAGACTGTCCGACTTGTCCACCTTATCTGTTTTGCTATCAAAGCTATCTGTGAGTAATAACTCTATAAAGTTATGTTTGACTTTAATTATTTTCTGATGATATGAAATGATCAGTTTTCTGAAATGCTATGCTTTGTATGAATGAATGATTGTCCAAGTTTTTTAAATGTATTCGTAGCATCCTTAGCATCATATGATATGCGTCCCTTTATGGGTCATCGGAATGCCTTTATGGCCATCCCTTTATGGGTCATCGGATTTGTTAACGCTAATGGATGTACCACGTATGATCATGTAAAATGTATGAACTTTGAACATGAATATGAATATGTATTTGTTCCTAAATATGAATTTGAATTCTAAATGTGTTACGGACATCATTCATTAAAACCTTTACTCTGTTATTTTTCACTGGGCTCCAACTCACCGTATTATTTATGTATGTAGGTGATCCGGCATGTGACCAGGCCTAAGCTGTTGCCTGGAGGTCAGTTTTGTCCAGCCAACCATAGTGCCTCCTATGGAGGTTCCGAAACTTGCTTATGGTCAATGTTTTGTGATCCAGAATTCCGTTTAAGTTCTTTTGTCTTTGGTTATACTTGTATGTTGGGCCAAGTCCCATTTTGGTTATCTGTAAGTGAAGTGACGCAAGACTGTGGCTTTTATGATGTCACGTTTATGTATGTAAAGTTTTGAATTTCTGTCCTATGTATGTCTACACAACTCTATGGACGTTATATGTTTATATTTCCTTCCGCTGGTATTTTGTTTAATTCATTCAAAGGCCTTTGGTAATCCCAGGATTACTGGTCCGTTACAACACTAAACCTAAGGGGCAGGTTTGGGTCGTGAGATTTTGGAAATTCATTTGGTCTCGTAATGTCCCTCCGAAAATCCTTCATTTCTGGTGGAGAGTGTGTAAGAATGTGCTAGCTACGAAGGAAAATCTGTTCAAACAGAAATGTGCTGAGTCAGGTTCTTGTCCTATTTGCAACATGTAGCTGGAATCTATAAAGCATCTTTTATTTTAGTGTGATTGGGTTAGGCTGGTGTGGTTCGAGTGTGAGTTTGGTTATAAAGTTTCTTGGTCAGAGACTCAATCAATTTTGAAGTGGTCTTGCAAGATGATGGAGTATTTCAATGACAGTAAGGGGTGTAATATATTCTTCAGCTCAATTGCCTGGATCGGTTGGTTTGTTTGGAAAGAACGCAATGAATTTGTTTTCTCTTAAAAACCAGTTGATCCGAATTCCACGTTGCATCGAACAGGAATGGCAAAAAAGGAATTTGATACGAGGAGCAACTCGCATGGGGCTAATCAAAGTCACAGATTTAGAACCAACCATCAAAGGGAAGACAATTGGAGACGTCCCGCTGCTGGAAAGTTTAAGATAAATTGTGATGTGGCTCTTCAAAAAGGCTCAGATCGTGCTTCAATTGCTGTCATTCTTCGGATTCGAATGGTAGGCTGCTGGATGGTTTGGTAAAAAAGACTGTGTGTTCTTCTTCTCTTCAAGGTGAGGCACTCGCGTGTTGGTTAGCATGTCAGTTAGCTCTAGCTCGCAACCTTTTGGGGGTGGAAATTGAAGGAGATAACAAGTCTGTTATTCACCTAAGTGTATCTGAAATTGATCCTCCATGGGACTATGGTGCTATTTTTTTTGACATCAAACAGATTGTTGATCGTTTGAACTTGCTGTTTTCTTGGAGTCGTAGAGCAGCAAACAAAGCAGTGCATTGGGTGGCCCAGGCTTCTCTCAGGAATGCCCTCATCCTAGACTGGATTTCTTTTCCTCCTTTGGCTCTTACTGCTTTATTATGGTTGGCCTAGTTTGTATTGTTTTGGTTGTGTTCCCTGTTTGTTTTCATCAAAAAAGAAAAAAGAAAAAAAGATCATAATCAACCACCACACTTGAGCCATAACCAAAGACCTTTTCGATCATAACAAAAATGACAACCACAAATGATCATAACTAATACCAGAATGAATCATAACCAAATCATAACAAATAACACAATTACTCATAACCGAAATTACAAAATTGTAACTAAACATATAATACAGTTCTTTTTTTTAGTTGCGTATTATAAATATTTTCTTTGTTTACACATTTTTTCTATTTTATTCAGGTAAACTACACTTAGTATCCTTGCAGTTTTACCAAAATTTTATTTTAGTTGCTCAACTTTTAATTTTCTTTATTAGAATTTGATTTAAAATGTAAGAGGTTGATTGTTACAATTAAAACTGAAAAGAACAATGTGAGATTTTAGTAAAAGTATAAGGACTAAAGTGAGGTTTTAGTAAAAATATAAGGGCGATAATAAGATTACAAAAAATATCAGATATGCTTTGAATGACATGTTCCGTCAATTTTGTTAACAGTACACGGATGGAATGTGAGATTTCGACCTTTTTTTTGTTTTGTTTTGTTTTGAACATAGGTTTCAAATTGACTTAAATGATAAGAGGTTAATTGTTATAATTAAAAGTAAAATGACTCCAGTCAAGGATACTAAATATAATTAACCCATTTTATTATTGTATCGTTGCAGATGGCACATGGGGTCGATCCTGTGCCAAGTCCATCACCCCAATCCCATGGCTGCTAAGCAAAATCTGAAACAAACTCCTAAAAGAGAAAAGTGTATTAAAGTGAAGCAGACCATGTTTTTATTAGTGTAAATTATTATTATTATTAATTTTCAATTCTTATTATAAGGATGAGTAACGGTGTGGTTTTATATATGTGTAGCAAAATTATATTATGGCCTTTGTGCTTGTGTACGTATGTTTGTATTCAATTTCAAATCAGTATTTCAAAATAAATAGATTTCATAATACTTATGTTCGAGAATTAAAGCAATGTTTCTGTATTATGTTCTACGTTTAGACCAACAAAATTGCTCTCGTTTCAGGATGGTTTGGTTGTATTTGGTTTAGTTTAGTACTCAATTTATAAGTAAATCAATCATAATCGGTTCTATTAAAAGTATTTGAAATTGTAAATTGGTTTACAAATTGAGTCAGACGTGGGGTTTATCAGTATAACTGTAATAATGTTTTAGGCGTGGGGCTCAAGTGTTTGGTTTTTTTTTTTTTTTTAATTATCTTTTAAAATATAAAATCGTGAGGCTAAGAGGTTAGTTGTAAGAACGCGAGTAACAGTAGTAGGAGAGTGAGTCGTTACTCTTCGAATCTCTCTCAGTACGTTTTATTTCCTTGTACCTTTAAATTTTGTATTTTTAATAGAATTTTTCTTTGTCGATAAAAAAAAATTGAATTGGGTCTATAAGATGATTGGAGATAGATGGGTTGTTTGGTATAAATTTTTTATAATTTATTTTATTTTGAAAATAATGTCAAAATGTTTGCTGTGTTTTGTATTTGTAACTTATGTAATAAATAATTTAAATTAATTAATTATTGAAAAGTGAACAAACAAAGATATAATTTTAACTTTCAATTCGAATTACCAACATTCAATTTGTAAAACGTTACGCCAAACATTGTCAAATTCTTGCACTGATTTGTTGACCTCCATTTCTGTGATTTGACATTTTGATGGTTCAAAAAAATTGACAAATGCGTTCAAAAAAATAAAAAATAAAAAAAAAAATTGACAAATAATTTCACGTGGCCACGATCACAGTATGTTAGAGAATATAGAGAATTTGATTTTGTTACGAAAATTGATTTACTTGTTACAGATGATTTAAATAGATATATTTTTTAATTTAAAAAAATATAAAAAAATAAAAATATAATGTGACTCAAATAAATATATTTATTTAAATAATTACATTTATTTAAGAGATACCAAACAAAATTTTATTAAAAATAGTGGGAAAACAATTGGTATAATTACTTACTAGCCTATCACCCGTGCTATGCACGAGATAATTATACATATTTATATTTGTTTTAATTTTTTTTAATATATAAATTATGTTTTTTAAGGCTTTTTATAAAAATAATTTAACAATCTTATCACTAACCATAGTGTACAGGAGAAATTAAAAAGCCTATTGCAGTAACTATATACGGGCTGTATCTATAATTATTTATATGAATGGATTTTAAATGCTAATCAGAGATTTTGACCAATCAATAAATACAGGCACGTGGATTGGAAAAAGTTAATAAATGTTGATCAGGAGATTTTGACCAAATCAATAAATGCTGAGTTTTTTTTTTTTAAAATAAAAATTTACACTAACCATAGTGTACAGGAGAAATTAAAAAGCCTATTGCAGTAACTATATACGGGCTGTATCTATAATTATTTGTATGAGAGGATTTTAAATGCTAATTAGGGATTTTGACCAAATCAATAAATGCAGGCATGTAGATTGGAAAAAGTTAATAAATGCTGATCAGAGAATTTAGACCAAATTAATAAATGTTGATTTTTTTTTTTTAAATCAAAAATTTAGAAAATTAAGATTGAGAGATTAGAGCTCCCACAAGGCTTGGGGTTTAGAAACTCTTTTTTTCTTAATATATTTACAATTATCTATATATGTGAATTGCGATTTTTAAATGTCTTTTTTTTTTTTTTAAATGTCTTCTTTTTTTCCTTTTTTATATTATATTAAAGTTTAATATTTTGATAATTATCATATGTGTTAGACTTTTCAAGAAATTTTTTTATGCTTGTTCTTAATGGATTAAAGTGTTATTATGAGGGATAATAATCATATGTGTTGAGACTTTTCAAGGAATTCATCTGTGTTGGATTTCAAAGAATTTTTTTTATGTTTGTTCTTAATGCATTAAAATGTTATTATAAGGGTAAGACTTGGGAGTTGGAAGAAGTTAATAAATGCTAAGATTTTTTTTTTTTTTAAATAAAAAAATCAAGAAATTTAGATTGGGAGGTTGGAGCTCCCACAAGACTTAGGGTTAAAAACCCCATTTTACTTAATATATAGTATAGATCGGTGGGGTAGAAAACTTATACTACAAATAGTGAAAATCTTTTTATAATTATAACTTTTTATAATTACAGGATAAATGGATAAAATAATAATTACAAAGGTGGGAAATTATTCTCCGCGCACCAAATAAAACACCCTGTTTCTTCCTTACATCTCTCTCTCTCTCTCTCTCTCTCTCTCTCTCTCTCTCTCTCTCTCTTCTTCTTTTTCTTTTTATTTTATTTTCATTTATTTAAAAAAAAAAAACATGTAGTATAACTTTTAATATATAAATTTAATTTTTATAAAATTAATAATGTTGAAAAGATAATAATGATATCTGTAAAATGAGACGAATATTAAATATATATAATTTTAAAATTTAAAATAAATAAAAAAATACACTATTTTTAAAAATTAGAGAACTAAAATATAATTAAAGTTTGTATGAATAATAAAGTTATCTAAAATTACTTAAATAAAAATATTATTTAAGTCTCTAAGTAAAAATCTAAAATTTAAAGCAATACAATTATGCTAAGTGCAACTGATAATAAAATAAAATAAAATTATCACACTCTGTTTTCAAAATATAGAGTGTGATACTATGGTATGTAGCTCTCTAGGGGTCCACACTATATGCACCTTATCACAAAATGTGTAATTTTATTACAAGATTTCGTAGCATCAATCAAAAAATGCGTAATCTCGCCACAAATTCGTGTAACAAAATATCTAAAATTTTGTGGCTGTTACAAAATTTTGTGTCTTGGTTATGACATTTTTTATTGTATCATTTGTGACGAGATTACGTATTTTGTAATTAATGTTATGAAATTTTGTGATAAAATTATACATTTTAAGGTAGGGGTGAATATCGCCCCCTAAAGGATGACACCATAGGAGAACCCTATAAAAATATAAGTAAATTTCGACAAAAATAAATATAAAAAATATCAACTAAAATTATACAAATAAAAATAAAAATATTCAAACATACAAATATTTAAAAAATTTATTTTTGTTCAAAAAAGATAGAATCATATCAAAATGAAAATGATTTTTTTACCAAACTATTTGTAATTTATTTAGAAGAAAAAAATTTAAAATTCAACCAGATATTTTATATTTCAACTCTACAAATAGTTACAAAAATTAGTACGAAAATATAAATCTCACAGTATATTTCAATTCAATCTATATGGGGTATGAATCCAGTTTGTGTGCGTTACAAATCCATTTTGTGTGGGATGCAAGTCGAGTCTGTACAGGGTGCAAGTGTAGTCTATGTGGGGTCCAAAACAAAGTGTGTTATTTTTAAATTTTCTTTTTTATCATTTGCACTCAGCATAACTGTATTGTTTTAATTTTTATGTTTTTACTTAGAGCTTGTGTCCTTTCAAGGGGTCTTGGGAGAGGCACCTGCCGTTGATTGAGTTTGTCTACAACAACAGTTATTAGGCGAGTATTAGGATGGCACCATTTGAGGCTTTGCATAGCCGACCTTGTAGATCATTGGTTTGTTGGGCCAAGGTGGGTAATGCATCGATGTTGGGCTCGAAGATGGTTTGAGAGACGATAGAAAAAGTTGCTCTCATTTGAAAGAGGTTAGCTATGGCTCCAAGCCGACAAAAGAGTTATGCCGGTAAGAGGAGACAACCTCTATCATTCAAGGTTAGTGACCATGTGTTTCTTAAAATCTCACCGAGGTAGGGTTTGATGAGATTTGGGAAGAGTGAAAAATTGTCTCCGAGGTTTATTGGACCCTTTGAGATTCTAGAACAGATTAGGAAGTGGCATACCATTTGGCCTTACCACCACAACTTTCTAAGGTTCATAACATGTTCCATGTCTCTATGCTTAGAAAGTATGAACCCGACCCTTTGTATGTTCTTGATTGGGTCAATTTAGAAGTAGATGAGGATGTCTAATATAGATAACGGCCGATTCAAGTTTTAGATGCCCAAGAACAAGTACTGAGGGGCAAGATCATAACTTTGGTGGTGTTGTGAAGGCATCACGAGATTGAGAAAGCGACTTGGAAACGGGAGGCGGAAATCCTCCCCAAGTACCCAGATGTATTTATAAATACTTAGTTGGGTTGAAATGTTAATACTCTCTACTGTTGTTTTGGGAGTTGAATGTTATTCTTAATTATGTACTATTAAAATTGATGTGTTTTTGAACATGAAAGTTGTTGAAAACATTGGAATTAATACTAAATTTTGTGATTGTTACGGTTATTGTGAGATAGTTGCTATAACCCTAATGAGATTATGATCTATTGAATTAGAATTGAATTGTCATGTTGTTGATTGACTATGGACATTGTTATTGTCATTCGGAGTTTAATCTCATAGTTGTGTGTTGTTATGGTTGTTAGGTTTTGGGAATTATTTCATGGTGAGAGGAGTAGTTTAATTTTGGAGACGAAATTTCCTAAAGTGGGGAGGTTGTGATGTCCTGAGCCTTTTTAAAGAAATTTGAGTATATTAATTCGAAATTTCTTTTCTTTTAGGGTCCTTGTTGCTATTGAACTCTACAAGTCATGTATTGTCGCCTATTGTTCTCCTTGTGATTATTCATTCTTGTCCTAATGTACTTTTCGAGGTGCCGAATTGAGTCTTTGGGTGTTGGAGCGAGTCTAGGAATGGGGGGAATGCCCTAAGGTTTGCTTCCCTTGTAAGTTGAGTCCGCTCGAGCAGTCTTTTTGTTGATCGAGCGGTAAACCCGTTCTTCTAGTTCTTTGTTCAGAAGTTTGAAATACTGGGATTGTGCTTTCATCGCTCAAACAGTCAGTTTACAGAAGAGAGAAAGAGATTCTGGAAGTTTGAATTCATCGTTCGAGCTCAGGATTCATCGCTCGAGTGGTCTATTTGGAGTTAGTTATGAGAAATATGTCCAATCACTTAAAAGTTGAGCTATAAACCCTTTCTCCTCTCTCTTTTCTCTTATCTCTCTCTAGAAATCATCATCCGCCCTCACAAATTTCTTGATATCTTCAAATCTATAGAGTGTGATACTATGGTATGTAGCTCTCTATTTTTAAAATAAATAGAGTGTGATACTGTGATACTGTGATATCTTCAAATTTATAGAGTGTGATACTGTGATATCTTCAAATCTATAGAGTGTGATACTGTGATATCTTCAAATTTCATTAAATATATATAATTTTAAAATTTAAAATAAATAAAAAAATACACCATTTTTAAAAATTAGAGAACTAAAATATAATTAAAGTTTGTATGAATAATAAAGTTATCTAAAATTACTTAAATAAAAATATTATTTAAGGCCTCGTTTGGGAATAAGCTAATTTAGTAACTTTTTGGCTATTTGGCTAAAAAGTAGCTAAAAAAAACTTGTATATTTGGGATGACTTTTTGGCTAATTACGAAAAGATGTACAAAAAGTAGAGAGAAAAGAGAATCTTTGACTTTTTGGTATGGGTTGTTGGCTTTTTGGCTAATTTAGTAACTTTTTGACTTTTTGGCTAAAAAGGTAAGTTCCCAAATGGGGCCTTAAGTCTCTAAGTAAAAATCTAAAATTTAAAGCAATACAATTATGCTAAGTGCAACTAATAATAAAATAAAATAAAATTATCACACTCTGTTTTCAAAATATAGAGTGTGATACTATGGTATGTAGCTCTCTAGAGGTCCACACTATATGCACCTTATCAGAAAATGTGTAATTTTATCACAAGATTTCGTAGTATCAATTACAAAATGCGTAATCTCGCCACAAATTCGTGTAACAAAATATCTAAAATTTTGTGGCTGTTATAACATTTTGTGGCTTGGCTACGACATTTTTTGTTGTATCATTTGTGACGAGATTACGTATTTTGTAATTAATGTTATAAATTTTGTGATAAAATTATACATTTTAAGGTAGGAGTGAATATCGCCCCCTAAAGGATGACACCATAGGAGAACCCTATAAAAATATAAGTAAATTTCGACAAAAATAAATATAAAAAATATCAACTAAAATTATACAAATAAAAATAAAAATATTCAAACATACAAATATTTAAAAATTTTATTTTTGTTCAAAAAAGATAGAATCATATCAAAATGAAAATGATTTTTTTGCCAAACTATTTTTAATTTATTTAGAAAAAAATAGAAGAAAAAATTTAAAATTCAACAAGATATTTTACATTTCAACTCTAAAAATAGTTACAAAAATTAGTACAAAAAAATAAATCTCACGGTATATTTCAATTCAATCTATATGGGGTACGAATCTAGTTTGTGTGGGATGCAAGTCGAGTCTATAGATGATGCAAGTGTAGTCTGTGTAGGGTCCAAAACAAAGTGTGTTATTTTTATTTTTATTTTTTTATCATTTGCACTTAGCATAACTGTATTGTTTTAATTTTTACATTTTTACTTAGAGCTTGTGTCCTTTTAAGAGATTTTGGGAGAGGCACCTACCGTTGATTGAGTTTGTCTACAACAACAGCTATTAGGCAATTATTAGGATGGCACCATTTGAGGCTTTGCGTAGCTGACCTTGCAGATCATCGGTTTGTTGGGCCAAGATGGGTGACGCATCGATGTTGGGCTTGGAGCTGGTTTGAGAAACGATAGAAAAAGTTGCTCTCATTTAGAAGAGGTTAGCTATGTTTCAAAGCCGACAAAAGAGTTATGCTGATAAGAGGAGACAACCTCTATCACTCAAGGTTAGTGATCATGTGTTTCTTAAAATCTCACCGAGGCAGGGTTTGATGAGATTTGGGAAGAGTGAAAAATTGTCTCCGAGGTTTATTGGACCCTCTGAGATTCTAGAACAGATTAGGAAGTGGCATACCATTTGGCCTTACCATCACAACTTTCTAAGTTTCATAACATGTTCCATGTCTCTATGCTTAGAAAGTATGAACCTGACCCTTTGCATGTTCTTGATTGGATCAACTTAGAGATAGATGAGAATGTCTTATACAAAGAATGACTAATTCAAATTTTAGATGCCCAAGAACAAGTGCTAAAGGGCAAGATCATAACTTTGGTGGTGTTGTGAAGGCACCACAAGATTGAGGAAGCGACCTGGGAACAGGCGGCAGAAATCCTCTCCAAGTACCTAGATGTATTTATAAATACTTAGTTAGGTTGAAATGTTAATACTCTCTACTGTTGTTTTGGGAGTTGAATGTTATTATTCTTAATTACGTACTATTAAAATTGATGTGATTTTGAACGTGAAAGTTGTTGAAAACATCGGAATTAATACTAAATGTTGTGTCGATAATCATTGTTGCGGTTATTGTTGAGACAGTTGCTATAACCCTAATGAGATTATGATCTATTGAATTAGAATTGAATTGTCATGTTGTTAATTGACTATGGACATTGTTATTGTCATTCAGAGTTTAATCTCGTGGTTATGTGTTGTTATGGTTGTTAGGTTTTGGGAATTATTTCATGGTGAGAGGAGTAGTTTAATTTTGGAGACGAAATTTCCTAAAGTGGGGAGGTTGTGATGTCCCAAGCCTTTTTAATGAAATTTGAGTATATTAATTCAAAATTTCTTTTCTTTTAGGGTCCTTGTTGCTATAGAACTTTACGAGTCATGTATTGTCACCTATTGTTCTCCTTGTGATTATTCATTCTTGTCATAATGTATTTTCCGAGGTGCCGAATTGAGTCTTTGGGTGTTGAAGCGAGTCTGGGAATGGGGGGAATGCTCTAAGGTTTGCCTCACTTGTAAGTTGAGTCCGCTCGAGCGGTTTTTTGTTGATTGAGCGGTAAACCCGTTCTTCTAGTTCTTTGTTCAGAAGTTTGAAATAATGGGAGTGTGCTTTCATCACTTGAGCAGTCAGTTTACAGAAGAGAGAGAGATTCTGGAAGTTTGAATTCATCGTTTGAGCTCAGGATTCATCGCTTGAGTGGTCTATTTGGAGTTAGTTATGAGAAATATGTCCAATCACTTAAAAGTTGAGCTATAAACCCTTTCACCTCTCTCTTTTCTCTCATCTCTCTCTAGAAATCATTCATCCGCCCTCACAAATTTATTGATATCTTCAAATCTATTAGAGACTTGACCCTAGTCTCTTCCTTAAATTTAAAGAGCTCATCGAAGGCTATGACATGTGCGATGGAGATCGAATTCCATCACCGTTGATTTTTGGGACTTTTTCTCATCTTTCCCTTCAAGCTTGAGGTAGGAAGTTTCTTTAAGTTATATATATATATGATTTTCCTTATTTATTTTGATGTGATTATCGATTTCGGGGTTTGATATTTGAAGTGTTGAGTTTTAAAAATGTTGAAAAGTGATTTTTTTTATTTATGATATTATTCAAATTAATTTCTTTTATTAACTTATGAGCCGCTTGGGAGTGCATTGAGGTAAAGAATTTTTTGAAAAAGAACATTACACGTGATTTCAAAAAAATAGAACTTATGATTTTGGAGCACAGCATGGTATTGCATCCATATATAAGACTGCCAAAACATATATACTTTATTAAGATTTTTTTATTGGGTTCTGTGCTCACCTCTAGTGGATTTGTGCAGGAAATGATGTGGTAATCTCACCTAGCTAAGGGTGTGGGAAGTGTTTTGAGGGCACGAGACTCTTTTTCTTTTGTTGTTTTTTTGACAAGCCTAGGACTTTACATATATGAGTTTGATAATCTTTTTTTGTAACCGGGTCTAACCCTTGGAAATTGTAGTCCTTCAGACATTCTTTTGTGTTGTTGTTGTTGTTTTTTTTTTTTTTTATTTCTTTCGTCTCACATGCTATAGATTTATACTTTGAGGAGATTGAAAATGTAATGCATGCAGTAGCGAAGCCACAAAGGGACGAGGGGGGTCACGTGCCCCCCTAGGTATTGAATATTTTTTTTTTTTTGAAAAACACAAAGAAAATATTTTAAATAAAAAAAATTATAAAGTATTATTTAGAGTGAAATATCAATGACATTTTTAAAATTATGAGAATAATAATGGTTGTTTTTTATTGCAAATAAAGATATTACGATAAGTCATATTATTATTTATGAAAATTTCAATACAATGGTAATGTATATTATTATTGACATGCAATTATAATTAATCTCAATGAAGATATGGAATTTATTGAATTTTTAGTTACATTTGACATGTAAGGTTCATCCTCTATGTGTTTCTTTACTATTGGTTAGTGATATCATATGTCAATAATAATGTAGTATTACTATTATATTGATTTTTACTGAAATTTTATATAAAAAGTTACTTTATCATTATATAATTTATTTTAAGACTTATATCCATAATTTTTTTTATATTATCCATGATGTACTAGTTATAAATAATATATATATATATATTTCTTGAAGTCAATGGTAAAAATTTATGTGAAATATTTTTGTAAAAATTTTCAATGTTATAATTAATAAGTGTCTCATCTGATTTAATTTATTGGCTCCGCCACTGAATGCATGTTGACATCTTTTGTATCTCTCGTATATCAATGAATACAACCACAGAGATTTAATTTACTTAATGTTGACTAGAGTTCATAATTAATCACAAGTATAGAATTATCTCCGAAGTATTATATGTTAATTAATTTGAGGGGGTTACAATTTTCTTGGAAAAGACTTGTAGTTCACTTGTTTTCCACCTTTACGAAGGCCGCGGTTTAAAATGACTTGGTCACTCCGTTCACACTGAAATTCAGCAGCTCCTACTATCACGAAATTACTTAGAAGAATCATTGCCAAAGTGTTATGTATATATAAATAGATAGGTGGTTTAAACAAAATTCTTATTGTAATTAATAAATAGCAAAGATGGTGAAGAACAACAAAGCTTGTGCTGTCATCACTTGCTGCTTCCTCTTGATTTGGTTTCTCTTCTTCATTTCAGGTGGTTCTGCTGCTTCAAGAAAACTAGCCCCTCCAGTAGCAGGTTTGTACCCCCTCTCTCTCTCTCTCTCTCTCTCATCAGTACATAATTAATGTTCATTGATCGTAGTAGTTATGTTTACACTTTATTCTATTTTATTCTTGTATTATTGTTGCAGGACGCCTAGCAAAATCTCTTATTGCCGTTGATCCAAGTGTATCACAGAGAGGCCCCCATGGCCACAACCTCTAAAAAGAGAAAAGAGAAGTGAAGAAGACATGTAATATTAAGGTCTCGTTTAGAAACAAGTTATTTTAATAATTTTTTACGAAAAAATATGTCAAAAAGTAGAAAGAGTAATATAACAATTTATAATAACTTTTTAACTTTTTCATTAAAACAGAAGGTTTCCAAACAAGACCTAAGGTCTTATTATAAGGAAGAGTCACTGTGTGGTTTCATATATGTCTACGTTGGCAAAATTATGTTGCCCCTTGTGCTTTTGTCCGTGTATTTGGATTCAATTTCGAGTCAGTATTTCAAAATAAATACAAATTAATATTCAAAATTAAAATGATGTTTTTGGTATTATGTTGTAGGGCGAATTATATCAACAGTCTCATATAATTTGGAACTTGTATCACTTTGATACTTGACTTTTTAATTGTGATATATTTGATCCTGAATTTTGAATCTTGTTCTAAACAACGACAATCAGAGATGTTTCCTTTGCAAACGGTCCATTTCAAGGGTAAAGTCATCATACAACTTACTTTGTGTTGGTTAACTTGTATGTAATATATATATTTTTTATTTAATGAATAATTTCAATTTAAAAGTTCATATTTTAAAGTTTTGAAAATCAAAATAAATGTCAAATCATCACGTTCTTTCATAGATAATCATAAATGATGAACAATCATTACTTGAAGGGCAATTCTAACTATTAAAATTTAATGGGACTTAAAGGTCTAAAAAATCTTAATTAGGACTTAAAGTTTTGAAAATCAAAATAAATGTCAAATCATCATGTTCTTTCATAGATAATCATAGATGATAAACAATCATTGTTTGAAGGGCAATTCCGACTATTAAAAATTTAAAGGGACTTGAAGGTCTAAAAAATCTTAGTTAAGACGTAATGGAGTATAAGTTCATAAATTAAAACTTATATTTAAATGCCCTTTTTATAATTTTGTTGTTGACCTTAAGGTAGGGTGAAAAAAAAAAAAAAAAAATTTTAGATGGGGAGGTCAAATTGGTAAATTTAAAATACGGACAGTTATCATTAATTACATGTGTCAATTAATTCTGGATACAAAACCGTAACAAATCAAATTAAAAATGTCTACATTTACCATTCATTCCAAAACAAATTCTTTATTGCTGAATTTTATGGACGACTTGCCAAGTCTTAGGGAGTTAGGCTGGCACGCGATTGCTTTGTTGATGATGATAAAGCATTATTTGGTTAAATAAATCAAGAATTGCTTGTCCTTCTCCTACTAGAACTAAGAGAAGTACTTTCAAAATGTTGACACACAAAAACTATAAATAAAATAGAAAATGTTAAGATGGTTTTGAATAGGGAAAATTATCGATAAATCCCATTTAGAAGTGTTTTAACCCAAGAAGTCCATGAAGGAATTTTTTAACCCATTTAGTCCCATGTATGTATAGTTTTATTCCATGAAATCCTTTTTCTTGATTTACACTATTTTCTTGGACACTTATGCCCTTATATTTAATTTTGATACCCTTATAAATATTTTTTGAACGGTTAGCAATTTTATGATGTGAACATTCATATTTTAAAATTCACATTGGTAGGAATGTAAAATTGGCCCGTGGGCGGCCTAAAACCCGCCCACGAGCTGGGGCGGACCCGGCCCGTTGACAATGTGAATATTCACATTGACATGTTAACATTCACATTAATAGGAGTGTAAAATTGGCCCGCGTCCCGTGGCGGCGAGAAACCCGCCCGCGGCCCATGGGCGGCCCGGGGCGGGCTCGGTCCGGCCCGTTGACAATGTGAATATTCACATTGACATATTAACATTCACATTAATAAGAGTATAAAATTGGCCCGCGGCCCATGGGCGGCCAAAAGCCCGCCCGCGGCCCGGGACAGGCCCGGCCCGGCCCGTTAACAATGTGAATATTCACATTGACATGTTAACATTCACATTGATAGGAGTATAAAATTAGCCCGCACCCCGTGGCTGCCCGAAACCCGCCCACGGCCCGTGGGCGGCCCGGGGCAGGCCCAGCCGGCCTGTTAACAATGTTAACATTCACATTGATAGGAGTGTAAAATTAGCCCGCGCCTCGTGGCTGCCCGAAACCCGCCCACGGCCCGTGGGTGGCCTGGGGCGGGCCCGGCCCGGCCTGTTGACAATGTGAATATTCACATTGACATGTTAACATTCACATTGATAAGAGTATAAAATTGGCCAGCGGCCTAGGGCGGGCCCGACCCGGCCCGTTGACAATGTGAATATTCACATTGACATGTTAACATTCACATTGATAAGAGTGTAAAATTAGCCCGCAACCCGTGGGCGACCCGAAGCCCGACCGCAGCTTGAGGCGGGCTTGGCCCGACCCGTGACAATGTGAATATTCACATTGACATGTTAACATTAACATTGATAGGAGTATAAAATTTGTCCGTTGCCCGAAGTTTGCCCGCGGCCCGGGGTAGGCCCG
Organism: Camellia japonica; assembly: GCA_030407325.1. Taxonomy (NCBI): domain Eukaryota; kingdom Viridiplantae; phylum Streptophyta; class Magnoliopsida; order Ericales; family Theaceae; genus Camellia; species Camellia japonica. The sequence goes on from JAPPVO010000017.1 coordinate 116,981,817, forward strand.
GTCCGGCCCGTTGACAATGTGAATATTCACATTGACATGTTAAAATGCACATTGATAGGAATGTAGAATTGGCCTGCGGCCCGTGGGCTGCCCGAAGCCCGCCCACGGCCCGGGGCAGGCTCGTTTGGGTCCGGGCCCGAGCATGTTTGAGACCCTAGGTTAGGGCCTAGGTCATCACTTTGAAGCCCGGCCCGGCCCATCGGCCCACTTAAGGCCTATTCAAGGCTCGATCCGAGACCCAGCCCGCCCGAGACGCAATGTATTTTTTTGTAGAAAATAATAAAGTTTTGGTAGAAAAAATTAAAAAGAATTAAAACAAAATGGCCAGGCCCGCCCAAGCCCGACCTAAGCTCGAGGCTAGGCCCAGGCCCACCGGCCCGACCCGAGGCTCGATCCATCGGCCCATCCAAAGCCCGAATACCCTTGTGCCAGGACTAGGGCCTGGGCCTAATTTTTTGGCCCGTGGGCCGGCCCGACCCGCCCTGAGAAAGGCTCGTTTGGGCCCAGGCTCGAGCCTAGTCCGAGACCCTAGGCTAGGGCCTGGGCCATTACTTTGAAGCCCGGCCCGGCCCATCAGCCCGGTTAAGGCCCATTCAAGGCTCGGTCCGAGGCCTAGTGTTTTTTTTGTGGAAAATAATAAAATTTTGGTAGAAAAAATTAAAAAGAATTAAAAAAAAAATGGCTAGGCTCGCCCCGGGCCGCCCACGGGCCGTGGGCGGGTTTCGGGCAGCCACGAGACACGGGCTAATTTTACACTCCTATCAATGTGAATGTTGACATGTCAATATAAATATTCACATTGTCAACGGGCCGGGCCGGGCCAGCTCTGGGCCACTGGCCAATTTTATACTCTTATCAATGTGAATGTTAATATGTCAATGTGAATATTCACATTGTCAACAGGCCGAGCTAGGCCCGCCCAGGGCCGTGGGCGGGTTTCGGGCAGCCACGAGGCGCGGGCTAATTTTACACTCCTATCAATGTGAATGTTAACATGTCAATGTGAATATTAACATTGTCAACGGGCCGGGCCGGGCCCGCCCCGGGCCGCGGGCGGACTTTTGGCCGCTCATGGGCCACGGGCCAATTTTATACTCTTATCAATGTAAATGTTAACATGTCAATGTGAATATTCACATTGTCAACGGGTCGGACCGGGCCCGCCCCGGCCCGCCCATAGGCCGCGGACGGGTTTCGCGCCGCCACGGGACGCGGGCCAATTTTACACTCCTATTAATGTGAATGTTAACATGTCAATGTGAATATTCACATTGTCAATGGGCCGGGCCCGCCCCGGCCTGACTCGAATTTTTTCGAGCACCCATGAGGATCGACATGGGCCGGGCCCCTACACATTGACGATATGAACATTCACATTGACGGTGTGAACATTCACATTAGGGGTATTTTGGTAATTATGTCACCCATAGGACTTATTGAAACATAATAAAATAATGTGAACTAAATGGAACATAAGTAGATGAAAATGGTATTTTGGTCTTCTTATCTCAAATAGGACCTAATGGAATAGTCAAAAAGAATATGGGTTGGATGGAATAAAACTCTTAGAAAGTGGATTTATCAAAAAAGCTCCTTTTTGAATAAGATAGGTTTTCAATTCAAATTCAATAGAAAATGTTAACTACAAATTGTCATGTTTTAGAATAAATAAAAAGGTAAATTATGTAAATAGTCTCTATAGTTTACACGATGTGTTAATTTGGTCCATATAGTTTTAATTTGCTCTATTTCGCTCCTTAATTTAACGGATTGTGTCATTTTAGTCAAATAAATAACGGTTGTTAAGTTAATTTAACAGAAAGTCAAACAATGTGTCAATTTGGTCCATGTACTTTACATAATGTGTCAATTTGGTCTTGTAGTTTCAATTTTCTTGATTTTGACAAGGAGGAAATTGACAAATTGTAGAAAATACAGGGACCAAATTGACACATTGTTTGACTTTCCGTTAAATTAACTTAACAACCGTTATTTATTGGACTAAAATGACACAATCCGTTAAATTAAGGGGCAAAATCGAGCAAATTGAAACTATAGGGACCAAATTGACATATCGTATAAATTACAGGGACTATTTACATAATTTTTCCTTAATAAAAAGACACAATTGTCAATGTATTGCCATTTATTTTCTTGAGTATTATCACATCTCTACCAAACAATGGTGCTCGTGGATTAGGTTTAGTTGGATGACTTCCCATCCATCATCGATTTGAACTTAGGTTGATTGAGAAAAATGCATTTGCATCCGTCTACTCGGACTGTCGGAATCCCCATTCTTTGGCGGATCGGTTCGGGCCTGTACAAGCACGAAAAATTCGTCACACGCGTACTCCTTTTAATCAAGCTGAAACCTCTACGAACGATGTCGTTTATCCTTCAAAACAACTCCAATGAGCTTACTGGCGGGTGTGTGTCGGAAAACTCCTTTGATGCTTAAGTCAGAACTCAAGATCAATATAAGAAAAAGCTCTAATGAATCTTGTGAATAGAATTGCATTACCTCATTCTAGGTTATCTTTGTACTGTTATAATTTTTGTATGGTAGAATCCTAATAAGACTCTATTCCTCTTAGTAGAGTCCTACTAGGAATCACATTCTTATAGGATAATGCTCATCCTGTCAAAGTGAATTCGCCCAACTTCTTGGCCAGCCACCGGGAAAAATACCAACCCGATTGCATACCACTTGCATACCGAATGTAGCCTTATTAGTTCTAAAAACAAAACGAAACACCACACTGCGCCAACCTAGCTCGATGCTTTTCTCTTCGCACCGCGCTAACTCAACTCGGCACATTGACATAGCTCGGTGTGCTGACGTAGCTTGGTGAGCTGACGTGATCACGTAGACGATTGTTCAGCCACACAATGTCTTCTGTTTGCATGTGTTAATGTCAATAGCATGGCAAAACCCTCAGGTTACCTTTTAGCACAACCCAAAGGTAAGGCTTGATTTAGCCCGGCCAACACTAAGGCCTCATTTGCCCGGCCCAATCCTCTCGGTGCAAATTCCCCTCTCAGGGCCATTTTATTTTGGTGGGTTGAATAAATGCTTATCCAGTCCTAGTAGGATATAATTGGATTTCATTTTTGGCTTTTTTCATTGCCAACTTAATAGGAATAAAAAGTTTGCTAGGATGTTTTTTGCACTTTGCTTGTCTTTATTGATGTTTAACTCTGTGTTTGATTTATACATTGGATTTTTAACAATAAAGTTTCAATTTTTACTTTAAAAAAAAAAGAAAAAAAGATTCAGATTCCAACTAATGGTTTTCATTTTTTTACCCTTCTCCTGCAAGGGCACTCACTAAATAGGTGATTTGTGCAACAAATTGTGAATGTTATATGCAATAGAGATAGAGGTAATCAGAGACAACATACTTGTTCCATGCACAGAAAAAACTTGCACCATATATGGGAGAGACTTGCATATCATAAAAATGATTTTTTTTTAATTTTTTTTTAACACTATCCCACTTATTTGGGTTCATCCAAAGTTTTTCTACTATCCCACTAATTTAAGATTTTTCTATTTCTTTACCTTTTGGAGGAGAGAAATATCAAACAAATCCACAAGAAATAAAACTTAACCGAACCACTAATCTTCTAATGAAATGGCAGAAGTTGAAATACGTCTTATTCTTTTATTGCATCGTAATTAAAACTTAGTTAATACATCATTAAGATGAATTACATTTTGTTTTAGAAATATGTTTGAACAAGTAGTTGAGATATGAAAGTAGTAGGGAAATAAGAAAAGAAGAAATTAAGGAGCCCCTCTCAGTCTGTCTTCTTCAGTGCTTCCTAGTTACGAGGATCATTCGTTGAGTTGCTCCCATATGCTTGTGCATACTGAGATAAGAAATAAACTGCAATGCAATCTATTATTAGCATAATTTACACCTCAAATTGTATATCTATATAATAAAGCATGTGTATTTTAAAAAATGTGTTGAAAATATCATATATGTCATTGTGAATTGTGAGAACTAACTGAATCTAACAACGTCCTAAAGTGTTTCACGCGAAAGGATAGAAGAGTGGTGTAACCAACAGGCGTATCTCATCGTATTTCACACAGAAAGAAGAAAGGTTTTAACCAAGAGAAATAATGTCTTAACGCATTTCACGCAAAAGCACAGAAGAGTGGTATAACCAATAGGCATATCTCATCGTATTTCATACGGAGAGAGGGAAGGTTTTAACCAAGAGAAACAACGTCCTAATGTGTTTCATGCGAAAGGACAGAAAAGTGGTGTAACCAACATGCGTATCTCACCGTATTTCATATGGAGAGATGAAAGGTTTTAACCAAGAGAAACAAGGGTGGTGTAACCAACAGCGTATTTCATACGGAGAGAGATAAGGTTTTAACCGAGAGAAACAAGGGTGGTGTAACCAACAGACATATCTCACCGTATTTCATATGGAGAGAGGAAAGGTTTTAACAGAGAGAAACAAGGTGGTGTAGCCAACAGGCATATCTCACCGTATTTCATACGGAGAGAGGAAGGTTTTAGCTAAGAAAAACAAGGGTGGTGTAACCAACAGCATATCTCACCATATTTCATATGGGGAGAGGAAAGGTTTTAACCAAGAGAAAGAAATGAGGCCATACTACGTTTCACGCAGAGAGGAGGTGAGACAAAAGGCACAAGCCAAACTACGCTTGGCGCAGAAAGGGAAAGGGGGTACAGGCCAAATCACACTCTTGTGACAAGGGTGAACACAATAAAATGAAAAGCAAAGATGCAGATAGATGCAACACAATGAAATATAATTACCGTGGTTGATGCGAAAAATAATGTGGTGCGTGCTCCATGCAACATAATAGACAATAGAATTGAAAAGATAAACAGAAAGCAGTGTTTTTTGGAAAACACCTCATAAAGGTCTCCAACTACCATTCGGAGGTCCTCAAATGCTCAGAAAAGGATACAACTTGCTCAAGCTTGAGGTCGGGGCACTTTCCCACTTCGGAGAAATGATGGGACTTGAAACGATGTATCCGGAATGCAATCTCAAAATTTTCTGTAACTGAAACGAACCCAAATTCTTCAATTTTCCTCTTACAGATGAATACAGGACTCTCCATGCACAGAATAAGGAAGACCTCAGCAAAAAATCAACTCTGGACCACTTGAGGAGTCGGTCGGCCAAAAGATGGGCCGGTTGTATAACAGATTAGCCGGCCGGCCATCTGTTGCGGTTACGGGGGTAGATTTGGGTTTTCACCCCTGTGGCTCATTAAAACACATGTTTGGCTCACTTTTTCACATCTACAACATTCAAAAATCATCTCTCTCTCTCTAGGGTCTCTCTCTCTCTCTAGATTTTCACTCTATTCGCGTTACCTAACGATCCACGCAAACTTTTTTCGTAAAACTCTCTTGGCCCTCTACACTTTGAACCGATTGGATTTTGTTTTGGTTGATTTTTTGGGCTTTTCATTGTTTTGGGCTCATTCTCATGAGTGTTTTTTGGCCTTTGGTACTTTCTCCCCGAGTTTTGACTTTTTCCTATCTTTTTCTCTCCCTAGGGTTTGACTTTGGGATTTTTCACCTATTTCCTTATTTTTTTTTTCATTTTCTCTCACCATCCACTATTTTCTCCATGGTGGATGATGTTCCACATGACGGTGCCCCTCTCGAGGTGCCCGTGCTTCCACTCTCTGTGGGTGTTGAGGAGCCTATGATAGATGAGGTTGGCGGAGCGGCAGAGGACATCGCTGTCGACATTGCAATGGAGGAGATCTATCCTCTGAGCTTGAGCCTGAGTTTTCATTGCTGAGGGTGAGGCCGTTCGACCCTTCTACCTATCACCCACGCACGTATGTGATGGCCCCCGGAGGCATGCTGCGCTTCGAGGACTTCGCCGGGGGCATGATTGAGGACTTTCTTTTGAGGGAGCGTGCCTCTCATCTCTCCCATGATGCTGCTGAGGTAAGAAAATTTATTCCTTTTATGAATTTTACTTTCTTTGATATTTCATTACAATCTTTCATTTGCCATGTACTTAACAAATTCCTCTTTCAACACAGGGTGATGCTCTCGCTTGGAGAGGCTATGAAGCAGTGACTTCTAGAGATTGGTACCAGGAGCTTCCTACTCGAGTTAGAGAGCTAGTGGACAAGGCAGGCTTCGGCCTATTCTACTTGGGGCTTGCTCGACTACAGGCTAGTCGAGCCTTACTCGGTGCTTTGGTGGAGAGGTGGTGGGACACCACCAACTTCTTCCACTTCTCCTCCACGGAGGAGATGATGATGACCCTGTATGACCTCTCCATGATCATGGGGCTGAGAGTAGGGGGTGATCCGATCCCCTTCTACATTGACATGGGCCAGTGGGAGGTAGCTTGGATACATCTGCTTGGAGCACGCCTACCCTGGGCAGACTAACCATGGTGGGTTACAGCTAGTTCTACGACCATTTCTATGGGAGCCAACTGGAGATTCAGGAGAAGATCGAGCAGTACACTCATGGATTTCTGATCTACCTCCTCTGTACCACCTTGTTCTCAAACAGGTGGAATACCGTTGGTCTGTATCTATTGCGTGCCTTGGTGGTCTTGCCGCGTGTCTGGTTCTATGATTGGGGTGGTGCTGGCCTTGCCACCCTGTATGGATATATGAGCTCCGATTCCTGTAAGAAAGGGAACAAAGTCAGAGGCTGCTGGAGAGCCTGTGAGGTACTTACTACACTTTCTATTCACTTCCATTTATACATTATGCTTTCTACTTTGCACTTTTTGTCTTTATTTCTGTTTCTGCCCGTTGACTCACAAACTGATCTTTTCTTGCAGCTCTGGGTCTATGCATATTTCCCCAGCTTTGCCCCTGTGCTGAGAGACATGGTAGAGGTTGTTGTGCCCTACTCTAGGTGGTACGATGGTAGGTGCCACCTTCGGTGTCGTAGTGTTACTGTCTTCGCTATTATCGCCGTTTCTTCGATACGGTGACAGCGCGAGAGGTAGTCTAAAAAGGGAAAATGGAAAGAAAAAGTGGAATGTTAAAATGGAAATTAAATGAGGAATATTTTGGAATGGGTTAATAAATATAAAATGATATTGTTCCTTAAACATATTTGTTTTCAAAAAGGATATATGGCTTTCGGATGATAAGGGATAATTTTTATGGTTGAAGGTTTTCCTTAAATGTTCAACTAAATTTTGAGAAAAAGGTACTCTATGTATGATATTTTGAAACTACAAAACGTCACCTTCCTATATAATATCACCCTGCATGCATGATCATTTCTATCTATGTAATCGCTATTGTTTTAGAACTGCGAGATTCCTACTAGGCAATTGTGCTCATCCCTGGTTGTTTCATTTTTTTACAGGAAGAGAATACGGATTTATTGATTGGAGAGTTAAGAAGTCCATGAGTCTCTTTGTGTAATTTCGTTGTGGATGTAAAGGAAATAAATATTGTATATTGTAATTATTTAATTGTACCCCGCAGTGGAAGTTGGCATGTATTATTGTTATTGTTGTATTCATTGTGAGAGAGAACATGTGTTGTGATGTTTCTATTACTCGAGGGTAATAGATATTTGTTAAAAATAAAAAAAAATAAAAAAAATAAAAAAGATGGGACTTAAATTAAAGGCTTTTGGTAATGTTTCCGAGTAATTAAAATTTGGGGCGTGACAGAAACGAACCCTTATTCCAACATCACAACCCATCGATTCATCATGTCACTCATTATTACAACTCATAGATTAAACCAACAATATAATTCCATGATAAGGGTAAAAGTTCATCTTTAGAAATAATTACAATTTGTTTCCTATGACATTCTCTACTTCTCAACATTAACACCAACTCACTATTGGTATCATACACTTCCCAAAATTTATTAATTTAATTTCTATTATCAATTCCTCTAACACAACCCTCATATACCATAATCATTCTCACAACAATTAATTATCATCATTTATACTCATCTTAACCAATCATAAACTTAATGTCAAGAATTTAAGGCCAATTGAAATAATTCATCATTTAAAAAAAATAAAATCCATAACTAGCATTTGACAAAAATTAGGGCCTTTTACTTTAAGTCACAAAATCATGTTCCAATTATTCAAAACTTCCTTAAATCGCATAAATTATAAAGTTGACTCCCTTGATTTGGAAACCTTTACTTCATCTATATGCTTTTAAGAAAATCCCTCAACATGAGGTTTTTATGCAATACCAACATACCACTTATCTATTTGTAAGAAACTATTGAAGAGAAACAAATAAATCCATACCTCTAGCAAGAAGAGGAAGAACCCCAAAATTCCAACGTCGATGAAAACGTAATCCGCTCAGATTAATAGGAAGCTCTCATCGTGCTTTTCGTTTTTATATAAGGAACATGGGTGAGAATCTTACTCGAAGAAGATGAAATCCAAACTTTTATGAGCTTGGAACTCAACAATGGCTGGAAGGAGAGAGGAGAAAGAGAAAGAATTTGATAAGAATCAAGAAAAGTTACCCAAAAATGACTTTTGATGCTAACAGACTACTCGAGCGAACGTTTCACCGCTCAAGCGGTGAATGCAATCTCTCAGAAGTTATACAGGTCTATAGTGCAAATACTGGGAGCCTCGCATCTCTGCTCGAGTGACCATTTGACCACTCGAGTGGTCACCCTAGACATAGCTAGTCACACAACACAATTCCTAAGGCACTCCTAGTACATTGATCTTATTTCCATATGTTACCATTTAAATAAATGCTTTCATTTAACCTCTTACATTTATATTTCATTTATTTAAGTTTATAATGTAAACAAGGAAATACCCCCCATTTGGATTCAAAGACAAAAAAAAAAAAAAAAAATCCAATTAAATCAAAAAGTAACTCCCTCAGTTTTTGTACAAAAATAAATTTTCGACTGAAATTTCTAAGTTTGACGTTGAAGTAAAGTGATTAATACCTCGTAGAAAAATCTCATAAAATCAAATTAGACTATTTAATGTATAAGGAATAATTACTACCAAAAATTATTTTCAAAATCATAAGTTTTGAAAAATTCAATTTTTACACTTAGAAAATTTTCAGACTAAGTCCAATTTTTGACAGAATACTTGGATCTTGATCCGAATCATTACAAATCTGATAATTGTAATTTTTTCAATTTATCACTTTAATCTCTAAAAAAAAGATAGATGACAATTGTGTTTTTAAAAATAAACTATTAATTTTTTGAGGTACAAACGTAACAAATTGAAAAAGGTATAATTAATAAAAAAAGGAAAGGGAGGACAGCAAGCTGGGCTCGGATCGACCTAATTCTGTTTCAATGATAATATACGTGAAGGATTTACAAAATGAATAATTTAGAGTATCGAAACGAGACTCTTATGGTGGGTTTTATAGGTCTGAACAATACCTCTGGTTCAAATCTAGATTGGAGAAAAGACCAAACCTTATTGAAATTTAACACAAAAATATTGAATAACACTATTTTAAACAATAAAAATCAAATTATGATGTCACATGAATTTAATCCAAAACCAGCATATAATTTTTCCAGCAAATCAAGAGAATCCTTTCTTGCCTTGCTATTACACATATGCAGGTATATTAACCATCCCTCCCTTCCTATCTAGTAAGATGGTGAACAATAAGGCTTTAGCTCTCATCATTTGTTGCTTCCTCTTCGTTTGGTTCTTCTTCATTTCGGGTGGTATGGCTGCAAGACAACTACCCACTGTCTCTCAAATTGCTTGTGCCATTCTAGGTATAATGATAATTTATGATTAGACAAAAGGATAAATTACACCACTGGTCCCTCTACTTTAATGAAGTGTCACTTTAGTCTCTGTAGATTCAATTTGAACAACTTAGTCTCTACACTTCTAATTTTGTTGCAATATGATCCCTTTGTCATATGTTGTTAACATTTTGAAAACTCACTACAACAAAAACACATTTTAGTGACACTATACTAGTGGCATGTTCTAAAAAATGTCACAAAAAGAATATTTAGTGGCATTTTTTAGAAAAATGTCATAGAGCCACAAACATACAAGGCTCTAGTGGCATTTCAATTAAAAAAAGTGTCACTTCACTACAACAAAAATGTCACTACAACAAATTTACACTTTAGTGACACTACACTAGTGGCATGTTTTTAGAAAATGCCACAAAAATAAAAATTGGCATTAAATGTTTTAGAAAAATGCCACAGAACCACAAACATATAAGGCTCTAGTGGCATTTCAATAAAGAAATGTCACATCAATTTTATGGCATTTTATAAAATAATGACACAAAAAATTATGTTCGTGACATTTACCAACAGATGCCACTAAACTTTAGTAGCAATGGCATTTTTTAAAAAATGTCAGGACACTAGGTAGGTGCAAATTACTTTTTATGGCACTTAGGTGAAAAGTGTCATAAACAAATATTTTATAGCATTTTGAGAAATGTCACTAAGCCAAAAACTTTCCAAGCTTATAATGGCATTTTTGAAAAAACAAAAAATGCCAATATATTTTCTAAATTTTTAAAATGCAGTAAATGATTAAAAATAAATAAATTAAACTCAATATGCACTACAGGAAAAAGCACATTCAGCGACTAAATTTCCTGACCAAAAAAAATTTGGTCGCTGAAAGTATAGCTTTTAGCGACCAAAACAGCATTAGTAGCCAAAAGTAAAGCTTTTTGCCGACTAAACAATTTTAGTAGCCAAAAGTCTACAATTGGCGACTAAAACTAAGTTTGGTCGCTAATTATACGGGTTTTAGTGACCAAAAAATTTTTAGTAGCCCAAAGTAAAGCTTTTTGGCGACTAAAAAATTTTAGTAGCAAAAAGTCTACAATTGGCGACTAAAAAATAAGTTTAGTCGCCAAAAGTGGTCATTTTTAACGTGGGATAACTAAAATTCTAAGGCGGGAATTAAATTTTTTGGCGACCAAAATTTTGATAGTTGAAAGTGCATCTTCGGCGACCAAATCCGATTTTGGTCAGCAAAAGTTAAGTTTTTTAGCAACTAAAAAACAATTAGTAGCCAAAAGTATAGAATTGGCGACTAAAAAATATTTTTAGTCGCTAAAAGTGGTCTTTTTTTATTTTGCTAGTAAATAGTTTATTTTACATAAATTATGTTCAATAAAACAATTATGTTTATACATATACTTTTATATTAATATGGATGTATGTACTATATAAATAATATATGTTGCATATATAATCATGTGGTGCTATAGAGGTGTAGTGGGAAGAGTGTGGTGTATAAGATTTATGGTGCGGGAGGTTGGCGGTTTGAGTCTCCGCAAGAGTGGATCAAATTGTTCTACAACGAATTATTATCACGAATGACACTTGATAGCGTCACGAATAGTGCCTACCATGACATTAAAGTGTCACTGAAAGGTTTTAGTCTTGATGGTGTAATGACAGTTATAAGTGTCACTAACTCTTTTTTTAATGGCGCTTGATAGTGCCACAAATAATATCTACCATGACATCAAAATGTCATTGAAAGTTTTTAGTCATGACGGTATAGTGGCACTTGCAAGTATCTACCGTGGCACGGATACAAATGGCACTTGTTCAAAATGCCACAAGACTAAAAAATGTCATTAAACCAATAGTTTTGTGGCACTTTCAAATGTCACTAAACTAAGAAAATGTTGTAGTGACTAGAGGGACCAAAGTAAAATTAAAAAAAAAAAAAAACTATAGGGACTACCGGTGTAATAAATACATTACATCAACGGTCCTTATCGTTTATTTTGAATTTCACTTTGGCCCTCTAATTTTGTTTTTCATTCCAAATTCTAATGACAAGTGATAAAGGAATGAAATTACAACAAAATTGAAAGTGTATGGACCAAATTGTTCAAATTGAAACTACAGAAACTAAAGTGACACTTCACTTAAACTAGAGAGATCTATGGTGTTATTTACCCTTGGAAAAAATGGGCAAATTATGCAAATGGTCCTTGTAGTTTACACGATTTGTCAATTTGATAGTTGTTGTTTCAATTTGCTCGATTTTACCCCTTAATTTAACGGATTGTGTCATTTTAGTGTAATAAATAACAGTTGTTAAGTTTGGTGGACGGAAAGTCTACACAATGTGTCAATTTGGTCCTTATAGTTTACAAGGACCAAATTGACACATTATGTAAACTACAGAGACCAAATTGACAACTAGTTTGACTTTCCGTCCACCAAACTTAACAACCGTTATTTATTGGACTAAAATGATACAATCCGTTAAATTAAGGGGCAAAATCGAGCAAATTGAAACAACAAGGACCAAATTGACACATCGTATAAACTACATGGACTATTTGTATAATTTACCCTAGAAACATTATACAAACAATCTCAGAATTTGACCCTTATAACAAAATAAACTCTGATTTTTTAATTTTGTCAATTTAAATCTAAATTTTGATTTGTTTTCAATTTAAATCATGTGCTTATTTTTCTTTATGTAAATTGATGGGGAAAAAGAAATTATATCATTAAACTTAAACAAAAAGAAATTTTTTTTATAGTTTATGTATAACTACATTGAGTTTAATAACTAAAATATATTTTCTTTATATCAATTTTAATTAATGAAAATAAACTGATGATTTAAATCGAAAACAAATTGAAAGATCAATATTTAAATTAACAAAATTAAAAATTTAGAATTTATTTTGTTATAATGATCAAATTTTGATATTTCTTTTGTAATATTACAAATTCCATTATTTAAATAAACATCATGAGTTATAATCAAATACCAATTAAAGCATAATTGGAATAATAACCACAATAAGTCATAGCCAACAGACATCAAAAAAAGGTCTAACCAACAAGAGGAAGGCAAGCCTCCTGGGCGTGGACTAGTATTATTCATAGGAGTATTTTGCTTGAAGGAGTTAGATGGCAAGTCAACAATGGGGGTTCAGTTTCATTTTGGGACAACAAGTGGGTTCCTTCTATTCCTGGATTTAAACTTTGTTCTCTACGACCAGTTAATTGTGAAGTATCTAGAGTGGTGGATGTGATTGATCTGGTACACAAGAGCTGGAAAGTTGATTTCCTTAATAGCATAGTTTCGGCGAAGGAAGTTGAAGCTATTTTTAATATTCCAATTTCGGACAAGGATATGGAGGATTCTTTGGTTTGGCAGTTCGAGTCTAAGGGCTCTTATTCAGTGAAGTCGGGTTATCATGTTGCTTTAAAAGAGAAAGAAATGAAGCTAATTCAAAGACCGTATTCCTCTTTCCAGCTTCCTAAGAACTTTTGTGTAGCAACCCCGACCTATGATTAGCTAATAATTCATGCTTAAGAATGTCTAATGAGTAATTAAGATGAAATTTTGAATTAATTAAATGTGTATTGCATTATTTGAGTTTATAGCTGTCTGTCGTAGAAAGATCTGTCCACGTTTCTGTTTTGTTCTGCAAATTGAAGGCCTTATCGGCATTTGATCACAAAACTGACTTGGTTTACATGTTATTTGGAATTTCTAGAACATTATGGTAGGTTCAATTAAAAATTGATTCGGAACCAAATAATTAGAATAAAATAAGAATAATTGTTTACTAAAGCAAGGATTTATTTAATCCCACTAATGGCACCTATATAAGCCCAATGTTGCCTCATACCACCAATATACACACCCTTCACCATCTTTATGCCATAAAATGTGTGTGTGTGTGTGTGTGTGTGAGAGAGAGAGAGAGAGAGAGAGAGAGAGAGAGAGAGAGAGAGAGAAGCCTAGGAAGAGTTGAATTCAAGGAAAGAAAGAAGACTTGTAGAGAATTGAAGGTTGTGAAGTTAGAGAATCAAGGGATTAAGCCTTTAGAGCTCAATTTGGAAAGCCTAGGTAAGAATTCAACCCTTAGACTATATAATTATGATATCTAGGACATGAATTGTAGAGAATTAAGTTGGGTAATGCAAGAATTGAGCTAATGTAAAAGAAACGAAGATCATAACTTGCATTCATGCCTTTTCATCACATTTTGAGTTTGAATTTCAACCAAATCTCACATGCAAGGGTCTATCTTGGCTTTGTTTTAAGGCTTAATCAAGTTTCTCATCATCTTACCTCATTTGATCTTGTTTTGGATGGTTGAGTTCGTATCAAGTCATGCATGTATTTTACTTTGAATTTCAAGTTTGACTTTGAACAATTTACTAGCTTTTAGGCCTTGGTTTTGCAAAATGATCTTTAATTCTTGATGTTTGACAAGTTTAGACATGTTTTCCCAAGTTTTGAGCTCAAATGATGTGATTTAAAGCTTTCAAATTGAGTTTTGCATCTTGAACACCAATCTAGAAATTCCAAAATTCTGCATTACCGCTCGAGTGACAGATTCTGCGCTCGAGCGACTAGTCTTGATTTTGCACTTTCGCTCGAGTGATCAGAAGTTGGCTCGAGCGCAAAATTCATGCTCCTAGTACTTTTGTAGACATGGCTTTCCGCTTGAGCGACACAAGTTGCGCTGAAGCGTAAACCTTTTTCTTCTAAGTCTAGGCTCGAGCGAAGAAAGCCACGCTCGAGCATAAATTGAGAGCTCCCATAAGTTTTATAGAGTTTTGCAGTCCGCTCGAGCGACCAAAGGGGCTCTCGAGCGAAGACCCTATTTCTAGAAATTCGACTAAGTGTTACAACATATATTTTGGTATCCTCATTGCATCCTAGGCATTCTTAAGTTTTAATTAAGACATGATAATGGGCACCAGGATTAGAAACACACCAAGATAGAGAAGAATTAAGTTCAGTGCTTTTTGAATGTGTGTTCCAACATGCATCTGCTATGTGTTTGTGTAGGTCACGCGCCATAGACTATCCGACTTGTCCGCCTTATCTGTTTTGCTATCAGAACTATCTGTGAATAATAACTCTATAAAGTTATGTGTGACTTTAATTATTCTCTGATGATATGAAATGATCAGTTTTCTGAAATGCTATATTTTACATGAATTAATGATTGTCCAAGTTTTTGAAATGTATTCGTGGCATCCTTAGCCTCATATGATATGCATCCCTTTATGGGTTATCAAAATGCCTTTATGGTCGTCATTTTATGGGTCATTAGAATACCTTTATGGCCGTCCTTTTATGGGTCATCGAAATGCCTTTATGGTCGTTCCTTTATGGGTCATCGGAAAAGTCTCTGTGCACATGAGTCATTGGAATGCCTTTATGGCTGTCCCTTTATGGGTCATCAGATTTGTTAACGCTAATGGATGTACCACGTATGATCATGTAAAATGTATGAACTTTGAACATGAATATGAATATGTATTTGTTCCTAAATATGAATCTGAATTCTGAATGTGTTACGGACGTCATTCATTAAAACCTTTATGTAGACGTCCCCGAACGCCCCGGGAGGGTTAAGTCCCGTTCTGTTCATATTGGGGTCATTACAGTTCAAGGACTCAAATGTCACGGTTCTTAATCTTGAACCAAAGAGTCCAAATCCGGCAAATCGTTTTGAGAAAACAGATTTTTGAAAGAAGTGCCAAACATGGACTGCTTGCCAGATAACAGAGTCGCCACCTAAATATTTTTTAAATGGGAAATTTAGGAAACCCTAACTCGGTGCCAAAGGCCACGTGTCCGTCATCACCAAAGTTGGCTCGGGAACTTGGGTACGATTGGGGAAGGTCACATCGTGAGCACCCCCGCTCGCCCGGTCAAAGACCGGCCTCTACTAACCATGATATCTGTTTTTGAAAACATTGTATGCTCTTATTCCGGTTATTAGCCTAGGTTACTATGTGATGCTCGCAGCATATAAGTATAGACTGAGTCGCCTGAATTGGAACAAAACATTTCATGTTTGTTTGTTTGAAAATGGTTTGATGGTGCTACCCGCAGGTAGGCTAAGACGCGGATTTGCCACCCTCAGGTGGGCTTAGAAAACATGATTTTGCCACTATCTAGTGAGCTTAAAACAAACATTCAACGCATTGTCCCAATTCAAGTAACTCAACCTCCACCCACAGGCATTCAAGGCAATTATATCACATAAGCACATAGCCTCATGGTAAGCATGCTATTCATGGCAACACTCACACGCATGCAAGGATGCTAAAGCATAAAACTTACCGAGTACTCCAAGCCAAAAACGAAAGCTGATTAGAAATCATGCATGATCCTAATTATACAGAAATGCCTAATGCAACACATGCAATAATGCAACTATAGCAGGCTCGGCTATTCTATAAATGACATATGAAATGCAACAGCTATCAAATACTCAACTTGGAATTGAAATACAAATGCAGTTTGTATGATGCGCCGAGCCCGGTGCGTGCAAAACAGATGAATGATGCAACATGCTATCATACTGTATGCTAATTGAAATATGCCCTAATCTAACCATCGTAAGCGGATAAATAAAAGGGAAGAAAGATGTGGGGTTGGAAGACATACATCAGACTCACCCATACTTATTACAATTATGTCCTCGCGCAGAGGGTCCGAATAAATAATAATACAGTCCGAAATAAAAGAAGAATAATACAGATTTCTAAGTAATTAACAATTTAAACTAAGAAAGCTGTAAATCGGTTTGCAAGCCGGGGGCTGCCTCGCTTCTGATGAATATTGCATTTTGGGCTGCCTTTGCGCGGAAATCCACTGGGATGCCCAATTTAGCCTCTGTTTGCAACGTTTCTCGAAATACGTGCCAGACTCCAAAAAGTTGTTGATTCCTCATTTTGCTGCAACAGAGAGCAGGAAAGGGCACAGCAATGTATTTCACAAATATATGCATGCCTTGATCCTCGTGCCACCAATCACGCATACCGATGCATGATGGCCGAGGAATCGGATTGCACAACTCACTATAGAATGAATGCATGAATGCTACAAGAAAACCTAACTCCATCATGGGTTATCCGGAGTGTCGGTGACTGGGGAATTGAGACCCGTTCCGTCACTCGGAGTACGAAACGTGCCTCGTTTCCCGTGCCCGGGCTAACTCCTATCCCGAACATGATGCGATATGCATGATATGCATGAAATGCAACTAAGATACAGTTCTAGCATGCACAATGCTATGAAAATGAGATGAAAATGAGACGCCTCGAAAAGCGTGCACGCGGGCACGCAAACCGAGGCGATGATGTGAAATGCAAATTGGATAAAACCGAAGTGTCTCGAAATGCGTGCACACGGGCACGCAAACCGAGGCGATGATATGAAATGCAAATCGGATAAAACCGAAGTGCCTCGAAATGCGTGCACACGGGCACGCAAACCGAGACGATGATGTGAACTGCAAATCGGATAAAACCGAAGTGCCTCGAAATGCATGCCCACGGGCGCGCAAACCGAGACGATGATGTGAAATACAAAATGACATGGAAATGATATGTGATGAGGCTAAAATGAGATTTCTCAAAGTGCGTGCCCGCGGGCACGCAAACCGAGAAAATGGCATACGGAATGCAATGATGCGAAAATGGCATACAGAATGCAGAATGGACTTATACCAACATGAGAGGGCCTCAGCCACTCTCATACGGGAGGCCGTCGGATAAAAGTGAAGTGCCTCGAAATGCGTGCCCACGGGCGCGCAAACCGAGGCGATGCATTAAAGCATGAAATGACATACATGATGCAAATTGGGCTTATACCAACATGAGAGGGCCTCAGCCACACTCACACGGGAGGCCGTGAGATGAAAATGGGTGCCTCAAAATGCGTGCACACGGGCACGCAAATCGAGGCGGTGACATACGCAATGCAAATGACATACGGAATGCAAATTGGGCTTACACTAACATGAGTGGACCTCAGCCACACTCACATCAGATGCCGTCGGATAAAACAGAGGTGCCTCAAAATGCGTGCCCACAGGCGCGCAAACCGAGGCGATGATGAAATGGAACGGGAAATGATATGCAAGCATGCAAACCAAATTTCAGCACCTAAATGAAGGGGAAAACAGCCCCGAAATGATACGAAATGACAACCAATGCATGAAATCATCCCGAAATATGATTTTAAGTACCCGAAATGGCCTATAGCCATACTAAACATGTACAACATGATCATGACATGCAAACCAGTAGCAAGGCAGCCCCAAATATGGCATTTTTTTAGTAACAAACAAAGCTAAATAACAACCACAAGCATGGCAAAAATAGCTTGCAAAAATGGGGGAAAAGAGGAGAATTACAAAGCAAGTAGTATATACAATGCTCAAACTGAAAAACACAGTTCTAAAAAATTGAAGAGGGGCCAAAAACATGCATATTTACAGTAGATGAGATCCTCCAATTCAGTGTGTAGACATGCTTAAAATGGCATGCAAAAATGAGCCTACAAAGGGCTACAACATGAGGTACCATAAGCAAGCATCAAACAACTTTGAACCCTTAACAAAACATGAAGAATGAGTTATTCTAAGACACTTTCTAAGCCTGATGAAGGCTCAAATCAGCAACTAAGCAAGCCTAACAAAGCATGCAATTTTACGGAAAATAAGGGGGTACAACATGAAGTACCAAAAGCATGCATCAAACAACTTTAGACCCTTAACAAAACTTGACAAGAAGGCCAAAATAAGGATATTTTCAGTACTGATGATGGCTCAAAACAGGAGCTAAGTAAGCTCAAAAAGGCATTCAAGATGGGGCCAAAGAGAGGTATAAAGAGAGGTACAACATGGAGGCCTCAAACCAATTTGATCCCTTCTACAATGTTGTAGAGGGACCTAAAATAAACTCAATTTCAGTTAATGGCATGCTCAATCAGATAAACAGGCCAAAGAAATCATGCAATTTTCGGTAATTTGAAGTAATTACAAAGCAAGTGCATGATAGAGAGGACAAACAGGGTTGAGCCCTTCTTCAATGTTTAAGAGGGGCTCAAAATGAGCCCACTCACAGTTTACCTCATGCTCGAAATCAGATCACTCATAAGCCAAATATTCAATGCAAAATAAAGGCATACAAGATGCTATTGAAGCAAGTGCACCATAGAGGGCTCAAACAGGGTTGAGCCCTTAAACAAAGATGAAAATGAGCTCAAAAGAGGACCACTTTCAGTAGGGGTCGGAGCTCAACACAAAAATAAAATAGGCTTAAGATTTGAAGCAAAAATGAGCTCAAAAGAGGGTGAAGTGTACTTACCCTTGAAGATCAAGACTTTGGTTGCTCTTTGCTTGATGAAAGTTGCTTCTAAGCTTCTCAAGAACCCCTCCTTGCTGCTGGAATGGAGTTGGTGATGGTGATGCTAGGTGTTGATGAACAAATGGTGCCAAGACTTGGATGTTTGAAGCTTTTTGGAAGAGAGGAATGGAGGAGATGTATATGCAAGGCTCAAAGGATTTTTCTCTCTCCTTAAACCAGCTGGTGGTTGCTGGTTTTTATGGCCAAGAAAAGGGGTGAAAAGGGAGGGCAAAAAGGTGGGAAAAATATCTAGATATTTTGCTCTAAATATCTTTCAAAATATCTTTCAAAATATCTAGATATTTTGCTCTAAATAAAAAGTGGCGTCCGGCCACGAAGTGGGCATCTGAGGCCCCAGTGTTCCTCAGAATGACAAAACAGAGGTTCCTGCCAAAAATCGGAGAAAACCGATGCGAAACGAATGCTCGGGGGCCAAACCGCGAGGTTCGGGGCCCGAAAACCGGCTATAAGCACCGAAAGTGGCGTTCGGCCACGAAGTGGGCATCAGGGGCCCCAGGGTTTCTCGGTATGACAAAACAGAGGTACCTGCCAAGAACCGGAGGAATCGGAGACGGTTGGGCGGTCCCGAACCGAGGCACACGGCCTGACGGTCCCGAAAACCGGGAACCGGGCTCCGAAATGGGCAAAATGGCCTACGCCACGAAATGTAGCGCACGGCCACCGAGAGATAGTCTACGGGACCACTCCCTCCCCTCAGGAAAGAAAACAGAGAAAACCAGTCTGGTTCGCAAACCGAGACAAAGCACAGAAGAGAGTTCTGAAGTCTGGAGGCAGAGCGCACGGCCGCGACTCTGAGACTTCTGAACGAGCACAGTATGCAACATCACCAAGCGCTCAATCGGTGACGTCTGAGTCTTAAGGTCGGTCAAAAATGGGGTGTCTACAGTTGCCCCTCTTTGACAGAACTCGGAAGTCACAAGTGACGGGAGTGAATGTCAAAGCCCAGAGACGACCCATTTTTGACAAGGCCGAAAACTGAGACAATCATACAAGATGAACAGATAAATGTGTGCCCGCAGGCGTGCCCGCAGGCAGGGGGCAAAATGCAAATGATATGCAGGGAGATTTTGATAATTGGACTTACACGCTACGCGAAGCCGGTTTGACAATTGGACTTATACGCTACGCGAAGCCGGTTTGAAGATTGGACTTACACGCTACGCGAAGCCGGTTTGAAGATTGGACTTACACGCTACGCGAAGCCGGTTATCATTCATGATCATGCAAAGAGAGCTGTAATGAAGCAAGTATTCACGATAGATGCAACAGAGAGTACAATAGATGGAAAATGGTGACATACTCCAACCACGCTGGACTCGTGAGTGGAGGAAGAACAAAGAAAATCAATCAGAAGCGCGTTCCACGCAACCTAAGATAAATTCCAAGCATGCTGAAAATCGCGTGAGGAATGGGACACTCAAAACACGCTGAAAGTCGTGAGAGGAGGTCCGAAAACAACCGCCCAGGTGCGTACACAACGCAACCCGAGATAAATTCCAAACACGCTGAAATCGCGTAAGGAAGGGGACACTCAAAACACGCTGAAAGTCGTGAGAGGAGGTCCGAAAACAACCGCCCAGGTGCGTACACAACGCAACCCGAGATAAATTCCAAACACGCTGAAATCGCATAAGGAAAGAAACACTCAAACACGCTGAAAGCGTGAGAAGAGGAACGGACACTCAAACCACGCTGAAATCGTGAGAAGAGATCAAAGACAACCGCCCAGGTGCGTACACAACGCAACCTGAGATAAATTCCAAACACGCTGAAATCGCGTAAGGAAAGGACACTCAAACCACGCTGAAATCGTGAGAGGAGGTCCAAAAACAACCGCCCAGGTGCGTACACAACGCAACCCGAGATAAATTCCAAACACGCTGAAATCGCGTAAGGAAAGGGACACTCAAACCACGCTGAAATCGTGAGAAGAGATCAAGACAACAACAACGCCCAGGTGCGTACACAACGCAACCTGAGATAAATTCTAAACACGCTGAAATCGCGTAAGGAAAGGGACACTCAAACCACGCTGAAATCGTGAGAGGAGGTCCAAAAACAACCGCCCAGGTGCGTACACAACGCAACCCGAGATAAATTCCAAACACGCTGAAATCGCGTAAGGAAAGGGACACTCAAACCACGCTGAAATCGTGAGAGGAGGAACGGGACAACAACCGCCCAGGTGCGTACACAACGCAACCTGAGATAAATTCCAAACACGCTGAAATCGCGTAAGGAAAGGGACACTCAAACCACGCTGAAATCGTGAGAGGAGGTCCAAAAATAACCGCCCAGGTGCGTACACAACGCAACCCGAGATAAAGGTTTTAACCGGGGAGAATAACAATGGTGTAACCAACAGGCGTATCTCAACGTATTTCATACGGAGAGAGGGAAGGTTTTAACCGGGTAACAAGTGATGTGAGTGTGTGTGATTGATACACAAAGTAGGCAAAGCGAGTGTGTGATAGATACACTATTTGAGCAAAGTGTAATTGATATACAAAGGGTGAAGTGAGCAAAGTGTGATGGATACACAAAAGACAAGCACAAAGTGTGATAGATGCACTAAGTGAAAATGTGTGTGATAGATACACATCTTCGTTTTTGAAGAATATCGGGTCCAAAGGGAACAAATCAGGGTATCTCTTCGTCATATCCTCTTCTGTTTTCCATGTTGCATATGTCCTTCCATGATTTTGCCAATCCACTTTCACCAATGAAATTTATTTGTTCCTCCAATCTTATTGATTCTACAATTCATAATTTGAATTGGTGTCTCTTCATATTGATAGTCATCCTTCAAAAGCACATGTGTTGGCTCAATAACATGTAACGGATCTTGTAGGTAATCCCGAAGCATGGATACTTGAAAAACATTATGCATATGCTCCATGACTGGCGGCAAGGCTACTTGATATGTCACCGGATTGATTTTCTCAGGATTTCATATGGCCCAACATATCTCGGTGCCAATTTGCCTTTCACTCCAAACCGTGTTTTCCCTTTCATAGGAGTTACTTTAATAAACACATGATCCCTGACTTTATATTCTCAATCTCTTATTCGGATATCCACATAACTCTTTGACGGCTTTTGTGCAGTTTTCAGTCTCTGTTGAATCAATTTCACGTTTTCAGTCATTTCTTGCACAAGTCCGGGTCCCCACAAAGGGTCTATCACCTACCTCAGCCTAACAGATCAGAGAACGACATTTCCTACCATACAAAGCTTCATAAGGAGCCATACCGATACTTGAATGATAATTGTTGTTATACACAAATTCAGCTAATGGTAAGTTGGTCTCCCAATTTCCTTGGAAATCTAACACACACATTCTGAGCATATCTTCAAAGATTTGAATGGTTCGTTCAAATTGGCCATCTGTCTATGGGTGATAAGCACTGCTCAGTCTTAACCCAGTTCCCAATGCTTGCTATAAACTTTGCCAAAATCTTAAAGTGAACTTAGGATCTCTGTCAGATAAATAGACACTGTCACACCTTGTAATCTCACAATCTCATTCACATACATATTAGCCAATTATCCACATTATAAAAAGTTTTGACAGGTAAGAATTTGCAGGTTTAGTCAAACGATCAACAATTACCCAGATAGAGTCCATACCTGGAGAGCGGGGCAGCGCAATAATGAAGTCCATCGTAATATGCTTCCATTTCCATTCCGGTATCGGAAGCGGTTGTAGTAGTCCAGCGTGTCATTGATGTTTGCTTTTTACCTGTTAGCAATGCAAACACCTAGCCACAAAATCAGCAATACCTTTCTTCATTCTAGGCCACCAGAAATTCTGTTTCAAATCATGGTACCTTTTGTATTCCTCGGATGCTTAGCAAATTTTGAGTTGTGAGCTTCGGTCATAATATGTTTTCTCAGTTCAAAATGGTCCGGTACACAAAGTCAACACATTGTTTTCAATACACAAACGCCGGCCTCGGTTTTGATTCATTTTCATCAACAATCTTCTTCAAAAATTCATTTTGCAGTTGCTTTTCTTTAATTTCTTCGATAATTACAGGTTAGACAGAGATGGCGTCTAGAATTCCACTATGTTCACGTAGCACAATTTCAATCTCATTTCTCTCTAAGTCACATAACAGTTTTTTCTCTGACCAATGAGCAAACATGACAAATTTCCCAATAGATTTTCAACTCAAAGCATTTGCAACGTATTGGCTTTCCCCGAATGATACAGAATTTGCAAGTCATAGTCCTTTATCAACTCAAGCCATCGTCTCTGTCTCATGTTCAGTTCCTTTTGAGTAAAGAAATACTTGAGGCTTTTATGATCAATGTATACTTCACAAGTCACACCATAGAGATAGTGTCGCCAAATTTTCAAGGCGAACACCACCGCTGCTAGTTCAAGGTCATGAGTTAGATAATTCTTTTTATAGAGTCGGAGTTGACGAAAAGCATAGGCATACACTTTCCCATTCTATATTAACACACACACACCCCAAGCCTTTGTATGAAGCGTCACTGTAGATCTGAAACCCATCAATACCATTAGGCAAAGTCAGAATTGGTACAGTTACCAGTCTCGTCTTCAGTTCTTGAAGGCTGATTCTCGCTGATCGGTCCAATCAAATAGTATATTTTTTTTGAGTCAACTGTGTCAATGGCATGGCAAGTTTAGAGAAGTCTCTTACAAATCTGCGGTAGTAGCCAGCAAGTCCCAAAAAACTTCTAACTTCGGACATAATAGTTGGTCTCGCCAATTCACAATAGCCTCAATTTTTTTGCAGGTCAATTGATATGCCATCTTTATTGATTACATGTCCCAAAAATGCTACACTGTCAAGCCAAAATTCACATTTGGAAAGTTTTGCATACAACTTCTTCTCTCTCAAGATCTGTAAGGCAGTTCTCAGATGATTCTCATGTTCTTTCCTACTTTTGGAGTAAATTAGAATATCATCAATAAATACAACTATAAATTCATCAAGGAATTGTTTGAAAACCCTAGTCATTAGGTCCATAAACGCTACAGGTGCATTGTTTACCCCAAATGGCATTACTAAAAACTCATAGTGCTCATATCTAGTCCGGAATGTGGTTTTCTCTACATCTTCTGCCTTAACTTTTAGTTAGTGACATACCCAGATCTAAGATCTATTTTGGAGAACACCTAAGTTCCCTGGAGTTGGTCAAATAAATCATCTATTCAGGGTAATGGATATTTATTCTTCACGGTTACTTTATTCAATTCAAGGTAGTCAATACATAACCTTAATGACCCACCTTTCTTCTTAACAAACAAGATTGGAGCACCCTAAGGTGAAGTACTCGGACGAATAAATTTCTTGTCTAGCAGTTCTTGAAGTTGGATTTTCAATTCTTTTAATTATGAGGTTAACATTCTATAAGGGGTTTTAGAAATAGGTTGTGTTCCAGGTACTACATCGATAGTAAACTCAATTTCCCTATCAATTAGATCCCCAAGCAATTCATTTGGAAAGATATCAGGAAATTCATTAACTACCATAATAGTTTCCACATTAGGGCTATCAGAAGTCACATTTAAAAATGCAACACAAGTAACCCCGGCACCCTTTTCTCAAACAATTTTCTGGCTAAAATCAAGTACAGTGAACGAATTACCCTATCCCAACAAATACAAACTCAGGTATACCAGTGGTCGAAACATTACAGTTTTATTCATACAATCAATAGTTGCACAATACTTCATCAACCAATCCATACCAAGTGTACAATCAAAATGATCAATATCCAGTGGCAACAAATCAACATACAATGTCATATCACCAATCACCACATCACATGCCGGATAAACATAAGCACACATCATAGAACCTCTAGATGTGTGGTAGATATAGACAGTAAATAATTCATAGGTTCTAATGGTCTAGTCAGTTTTTGAGAAAATGCATGCGATACAAAAGAATGTGTAGAGCCATAATCTATCAACACATACGCATTCTTAGCACAAATGGAAATTATACCTAACACCACAACTTCGATGTTCTGCATATCACCAAGTGCAATACTCGTCCCTCCCTGCCTTACGGTTTCTCTCCCAATGTTAGCCCTTGTATTCATTCTTGATGCAGAAGCTGATCCAGCTGAACTTGCTATTTTGCAGTTGGCATTATCGGACCCAATAAGACAATCTCTCATCACGTGGCTAGTTTTACCACAGGAAAACAGGCACTGTGCTGCTCGATAACAAACACCCTTATGTTTCCTACCACATTCTGAGCAAGTTGGTGTAAAGCCACTACTCTGGCTTGAGCTACTAGAGGATCCTGTGTTTTGCTTCTTTTGCAAATGACCGACCCTTCTTGAAATTGAATCTGGTCATCTTGCCTCTCCATTCGGTTGTTGGGGCCTAGTCTGTTTCATTGCGGCTAAGTTGGCTTCAGCCATGAGGGCTCTGTCAAGCACATCCACATATTTGGGTAGTTTCAGCATACCAACACGATCAAACACTTCTAGATCTAGTCCTCTTTCAAATTTTCGAGCTTTTTTATAATCTGTGTCTACCATGTGTGGGGAAAAACGGTCTAATTCAGTGACCTTGGCCTCGTACTCTACTATTGACATTTTGCCTTACTTGAGTTCTTGAAATTTAGAAACTTTCCTATCCCGGAAACACTAAGGGAAGTATTTCTCATAAAAGATTTCTCTAAATTGATCCCAAGTCAAAGTCTCACTGCTATCACGGATAAGCATCCACCAACGCAGCTTCATCCTTTAAAGTGTAGGTGGCTAATAAAACTTTCTGAGTCTTGGTACATGAAAAGACTTCAAATAACTTTCAGTTTCTAGCATCCACGTTTCAGCCTTTAAAGGTTCAATTCCACCCAAGAAAATCGGTGGCTTCATCTTATTGAATTTCTAAGTCAAACTGATGATGTCATTGTTTACCAGTTCTGCTTGGACCGGAGGGAGTGGAGAAGGTAAATGTTGTTGTCTTTGTTATTGCATTATTGCTTTTGTCAAAGCTTCAAGCGTTCTTTCCATTCGTTTCATCCGAGTCTCGAAAGATTCAATTGTACCATCACTTTTTATATTTTCCATTTGCTATAGGTAAAACAAAGCACTAATAAAAATAGGCTAATAATTCTTTTCACAATATTTAATTTCAGTTCATTCCATTTCTGTGTCAATGTATAGTGGTTCAGGTATGTTCATATACTTCACACACACCCACACATGCAGATGTAACGTCTCTAATTCTTTCTAGGACTCCCTAAAGCTCATATAGACTCGTGTGTGCAGTAGAACACGTGCTCTGATACCACTCTGTCACGACCTAAACCCGCCCTTTATGTTTAGCGTCGTAACCAGCCAGTAATCCTAGGATTACCAAAGGCCTCTGAACAAATTAAACAAAATACAAGGGCCAGCGGAAGCAAATACAAACATATAACATCTATAGAGCTGTGTAGACATACATGGGACAGAAATTTAAAACTTTACATACATAAACGTGACGTCATAAAAGCCACAATCTTGCATCACTTTACTTACAGATAACCAAAATGGGACTTGGCCCACATAAAAGTATAACCAAAGACAAAAGAACTTAATGGAATTCTGGATTATAAAACATTGACCATAAGCAGGTTTCAGAACCTCCATGGGAGGGACTGTGATTGGCTGGACAAAACTGACCGCCAAGCAACAGCTTAGACTTGGTTACGCGCCGGATCACCTACATACATAATAATACGATGAGCTGGAGCCTAGTGAATAATAACAGAGTAAAGTGTAGACACCCCATTTTTACCGACCTTAAGACTCAGACGTCACCGATTGAGCGCTTGGTGATGTTGCATACTGTGCTCGTTCAGAAGTCTCAGAGTCGCGGCCGTGCGCTCTGCCTCCGGACTTCCGAACTCTCTTCTGTGCTTTGTCTCGGTTTGCGAACCAGACTCGGTTTTCTCTGTTTTCTTTCCTGAGGGGAGGGAGTGGTCCCGTAGACTATCTCTCGGTGGCCGTGCGCTACATTTCGTGGCCGTAGGCCATTTTGCCCATTTCGGAGCCCGGTTCCCGGTTTTCGGGACCGTCAGGCCGTGTGCCTCGGTTCGGGACCGCCCAACCGTCTCCGATTCCTCCGTTCTTGGCAGGTACCTCTGTTTTGTCATACCGAGAAACCCTGGGGCCCCTGATGCCCACTTCGTGGCCGAACGCCACTTCGGTGCTTATAGCCGGTTTTCGGGCCCCGAACCTCGCGGTTTGGCCCCCGAGCATTCGTTTCGCATCGGTTTTCTCCGATTTTTGGCAGGAACCTCTGTTTTGTCATTCTGAGGAACACTGGGGCCTCAGATGCCCACTTCGTGGCCGACGCCACTTTTTATTTAGAGCAAAATATCTAGATATTTTGAAAGATATTTTGAAAGATATTTAGAGCAAAATATCTAGATATTTTTCCCACCTTTTTGCCCTCCTTTTCACCCCTTTTCTTGGCCATAAAAACCAGCAGCCACCAGCTGGTTTAAGGAGAGAGAAAAATCCTTTGAGCCTTGCATATACATCTCCTCCATTCCTCTCTTCCAAAAAGCTTCAAACATCCAAGTCTTGGCACCATTTGTTCATCAACACCTAGCATCACCATCACCAACTCCATTCCAGCAGCAAGGAGGGGTTCTTGAGAAGCTTAGAAGCAACTTTCATCAAGCAAAGAGCAACCAAAGTCTTGATCTTCAAGGGTAAGTACACTTCACCCTCTTTTGAGCTCATTTTTGCTTCAAATCTTAAGCCTATTTATTTTTGTGTTGAGCTCCGACCCCTACTGAAAGTGGTCCTCTTTTGAGCTCATTTTCATCTTTGTTTAAGGGCTCAACCCTGTTTGAGCCCTCTATGGTGCACTTGCTTCAATAGCATCTTGTATGCCTTTATTTTGCATTGAATATTTGGCTTATGAGTGATCTGATTTCGAGCATGAGGTAAACTGTGAGTGGGCTCATTTTGAGCCCCTCTTAAACATTGAAGAAGGGCTCAACCCTGTTTGTCCTCTCTATCATGCACTTGCTTTGTAATTACTTCAAATTACCGTAAAATTGCATGATTTCTTTGGCCTGTTTATGATCTGATTTTGAGCATGCCATTAACTGAAATTGAGTTTATTTTAGGTCCCTCTACAACATTGTAGAAGGGATCAAATTGGTTTGAGGCCTCCATGTTGTACCTCTCTTTATACCTCTCTTTGGCCCCATCTTGAATGCCTTTTTGAGCTTACTTAGCTCCTGTTTTGAGCCATCATCAGTACTGAAAATATCCTTATTTTGGCCTTCTTGTCAAGTTTTGTTAAGGGTCTAAAGTTGTTTGATGCATGCTTTTGGTACTTCATGTTGTACCCCCTTATTTTCCGTAAAATTGCATGCTTTGTTAGGCTTGCTTAGTTGCTGATTTGAGCCTTCATCAGGCTTAGAAAGTGTCTTAGAATAACTCATTCTTCATGTTTTGTTAAGGGTTCAAAGTTGTTTGATGCTTGCTTATGGTACCTCATGTTGTAGCCCTTTGTAGGCTCATTTTTGCATGCCATTTTAAGCATGTCTACACACTGAATTGGAGGATCTCATCTACTGTAAATATGCATGTTTTTGGCCCCTTTCAATTTTTTAGAACTGTGTTTTTCAGTTTGAGCATTGTATATACTACTTGCTTTGTAATTCTCCTCTTTTCCCCCATTTTTGCAAGCTATTTTTGCCATGCTTGTGGTTGTTATTTAGCTTTGTTTGTTACTAAAAAAATGCCATATTTGGGGCTGCCTTGCTACTGGTTTGCATGTCATGATCATGTTGTACATGTTTAGTATGGCTATAGGCCATTTCGGGTACTTAAAATCATATTTCGGGATGATTTCATGCATTGGTTGTCATTTCGTATCATTTCGGGGCTGTTTTCCCCTTCATTTAGGTGCTGAAATTTGGTTTGCATGCTTGCATATCATTTCCCGTTCCATTTCATCATCGCCTCGGTTTGCGCGCCTGTGGGCACGCATTTTGAGGCACCTCTGTTTTATCCGACGGCATCTGATGTGAGTGTGGCTGAGGTCCACTCATGTTAGTGTAAGCCCAATTTGCATTCCGTATGTCATTTGCATTGCGTATGTCACCGCTCGATTTGCGTGCCCGTGTGCACGCATTTTGAGGCACCCATTTTCATCTCACGGCCTCCCGTGTGAGTGTGGCTGAGGCCCTCTCATGTTGGTATAAGCCCAATTTGCATCATGTATGTCATTTCATGCTTTAATGCATCGCCTCGGTTTGCGCGCCCGTGGGCACGCATTTCGAGGCACTTCACTTTTATCCGACGGCCTCCCGTATGAGAGTGGCTGAGGCCCTCTCATGTTGGTATAAGTCCATTCTGCATTCTGTATGCCATTTTCGCATCATTGCATTCCGTATGCCATTTTCTCGGTTTGCGTGCCCGCGGGCACGCACTTTGAGAAATCTCATTTTAGCCTCATCACATATCATTTCCATGTCATTTTGTATTTCACATCATCGTCTCGGTTTGCGCGCCCGTGGGCATGCATTTCGAGGCACTTCGGTTTTATCCGATTTGCAGTTCACATCATCGTCTCGGTTTGCGTGCCCGTGTGCACGCATTTCGAGGCACTTCGTTTTATCCGATTTGCATTTCATATCATCGCCTCGGTTTGCGTGCCGTGTGCACGCATTTCGAGGCACTTCGGTTTTATCCAATTTGCATTTCACATCATCGCCTCGGTTTGCGTGCCCGCGTGCACGCTTTTCGAGGCGTCTCATTTTCATCTCATTTTCATAGCATTGTGCATGCTAGAACTGTATCTTAGTTGCATTTCATGCATATCATGCATATCGCATCATGTTCGGGATAGGAGTTAGCCGGGCACGGGAAACGAGGCACGTTTCGTACTCCGAGTGACGGAACGGGTCTCAATTCCCAGTCACCGACACTCCGGATAACCCATGATGGAGTTAGGTTTTCATTGTAGCATTCATGCATTCATTCTATAGTGAGTTGTGCAATCCGATTCCTCGGCCATCATGCATCGGTATGCGTGATTGGTGGCACGAGGATCGAGGCATGCATATATTTGTGAAATACATTGCTGTGCCCTTTCCTGCTCTCTGTTGCAGCAAAATGAGGAATCAACAACTTTTCGGAGTCTGGCACGTATTTCGAGAAACGTTGCAAACAGAGGCTAAATTGGGCATCCCAGTGGATTTCCGCGCAAAGGCAGCCCAAAATGCAATATTCATCAGAAGCGAGGCAGCCCCCGGCTTGCAAACCGATTTACAGCTTTCTTAGTTTAAATTGTTAATTACTTAGAAATCTGTATTATTCTTCTTTTATTTCGGACTGTATTATTATTTATTCGGACCCTCTGCGCGAGGGCATAATTGTAATAAGTATGGGTGAGTCTGATGTATGTCTTCCAACCCCACTCTTTCTTCCCTTTTATTTATCCGCTTACGATGGTTAGATTAGGGCATATTTCAATTAGCATACAGTATGATAGCATGTTGCATCATTCATCTGTTTTGCACGCACCGGGCTCGGCGCATCATACAAACTGCATTTGTATTTCAATTCCAAGTTGAGTATTTGATAGCTGTTGCATTTCATATGTCATGTTTAGAATAGCCGAGCCTGCTATAGTTGCATTATTGCATGTGTTGCATTAGGCATTTCTGTATAATTAGGATCATGCATGATTTCTAATCAGCTTTCGTTTTTGGCTTGGAGTACTCGGTAAGTTTTATGCTTTAGCATCCTTGCATGCGTGTGAGTGTTGCCATGAATAGCATGCTTACCATGAGGCTATGTGCTTATGTGATATAATTGCCTTGAATGCCTGTGGGTGGATTAGTTGAGTGAATGCGTTGAATTACTTGAATTTCAATGCTTTGTTAATACTAGATAGTGGCAAAATCATGTTTTCTAAGCCCACCTGAGGGTGGCAAATCCGCGTCTTAGCCTACCTGCGGGTAGCACCATCAAACCATTTTCAAACAAACAAACATGAAATGTTTTGTTCCAATTCAGGCACTCAGTCTATACTTATATGCTGCGAGCATCACATAGTAACCTAGGCTAATAACCGGAATAAGAGCATACAATGTTTTCAAAAACAGATATCATGGTTAGTAGAGGCCGGTCTTTGACCGGGCGAGCGGGGGTGCTCACGATGTGACCTTCCCCAATCGTACCCAAGTTCCCGAGCCAACTTTGGTGATGACGGACACGTGGCCTTTGGCACCGAGTTAGGGTTTCCTAAATTTCCCATTTAAAAAATATTTAGGTGGCGACTCTGTTATCTGGCAAAGCAGTCCATGTTTGGCACTTCTTTCAAAAATCTGTTTTCTCAAAACGATTTGCCGGATTTGGACTCTTTGGTTCAAGATTAAGAACCGTGACATTTGAGTCCTTGAACTGTAGTGACCCCAATATGAACAGAACGGGACTTAACCCTCCCGGGGCGTTCGGGGACGTCTACAGTTTCTGGCGACTCTGCTGGGGATTTAGAGAACTTGACTCGAACTCATGATATCTGCTTTTGACTACACTTGTGTGTTTCTTTGCATTGCATTTGCATTGGTGCGCCTAGGACACCGTGTTTGCCATATGCCATTCCCGAACGATTTGCCGGAGGCTTGTCTTGTCAAGGCATGTCCATAAGGCTGATCGGCTCTGGGCTCTGACAGCATGGGAACACAAACCCCGGTTTTACCGGGCACCCTTTTTGACCATTCGACCTAGTGCATATTCGGATCCATAGTGACCATTCCAAACTAGGACAGGTTGCTTACCCGTTTATAGGTTGTTTGAAGACCGCTGCGTGCGTAGTAAACCCTAGCTCCTGACAAAATAGGACAGGGAAACCCTACCCCAACATAGGGGTGTTTTGGCTCTCACTTATCTGCTATGTGCTTGTTAGAGTGCGTCTCTACAGGGAATGCATGTATCAGTTTGCGAGTTTGAGCATCAGGCCTGCGGGCACCGATTCAGTATTTTGGGTATCAGGCCCGCGGGCATTAGTATTGGTGGAATCAGTTTACCTGAGGGTATCAGCTTACAAGCAGAATTCTGGGCAAATTCAGTAGAGGGCACACTCATTCGTTTTGTTCATATCTGTTCTGGTGAAATTGAGGCTGAGATGCTGTCCGTTTTCTCTTTTGCTAGGTAGTCTGGAACCATAGCTTCAGAGGGCTCCAATATCCCCCGGGTACACCGAACTTGTGCTGATAGACTTTGTCGGGTCAGAGATTCAGTTCAAGGGCAATCAGTGTTCCTTTACCAAAGGCAGGGTGAAGAGGGCCAGTCAGGCACAGATCACCAGTTCAGTAGTTACCAGATCAGTGGCCCTTATCCACTCCACCAGTGAACAGTCAGGCTGAGGTCTTAGTTTCTACTGCAGGGATAGATACCGGTCAATCAGATGGAACCGCAGAATACGTCAGTGGTAGGAGGCGAATGATGCGCAGATGCAAGAAAGTATGAAGCTCATAGCAGGAGGAACGCTGTCCGCCAAGCGGAATTTTCCAAGCAGCAGGCTGCAATCATGGCTCAGCAAGCCGAGCTCATCACTAGGTTGCAACAGCAAAGCGGCGCGTCTGCTTCCCAACAAGTTCCTCCCCCAGCAGGAGCTCCAGCACCTGGGGAGATGCCAAATGTCCAGGAGGGTACGGACATTCCGTAGGGCCTGCTCCGCCCCCAATTTTACCCCAGCTATCCAAAGCACCTACCAATCTGCTAGACTCTCCCTTCGAGTTCGAGGTCGACCCTACGGCGTTGAAATTGAGCAAACTTGAGAAGATGTTTAAGAAATCTCAGGGAGTCAACTCCATCCCGGACATTGGAGATGGATATACTGATTCGGTGGTGACATTGCCGGACAGGTTCAAAATGCCTCACATCGACCGTTTTGACGGGTCGAGGAGATCCCATGGTCCACCTGAGTTTGTTTTCAGATGTTCTGCGCCCGCATGGGCTTGACAAGATTACAGAAGCTTTCCCTTTTTGGCAGGACCCTGTCGGGTATTGCGCCATCTGGTACGCCAAATTGGAGGATTCAGTGAAACGAAACTGGGAGGAGATGGCCGAGGCCTTCGTCGCACAATATTCATACAATACCCAGATTGAGATCACAACCCGTGATCTCGAGACGACCAGGCAAGAGCCGAAAGAGGGCTTCTCTGACTTTGTGAGCCCGCTGGAGGGCCAAGGCCTCAATGATGACCATTAGGCCAACGGATAAGGATCAAATACGGATGGTTGTGCGCAACCTCCAGCCCAAACTAATGCAGAAAATGATCGTGCTCCCCTTTCCCTACCTTTTCATGATTTGCATGAGATGGGAGTACAGATCGAGGACTGCCATGAAGCAGGGCCTTATTGACCAGGAGAAAGAGCAGCCTAGGCGGGCGTTTTCCCGCAGTTCGAATGTGACTACCAGTGGTGATGCAGCTGCAAGATCTTCTGAAGTGGGCATGGTCACTACCACCACATCAAGAAAGGCTACCCCATTCACCGGTGCGTCCGGGAGTAACTCACAGACGAGCCAAATATCCACCCCGAGTCAAGAGGATTTTCACTCCACTTCATATGCCTCTGTCAAAGGCTCTAGAGGTCTTACTCCGGGAAGGACATTTGAAACCGTTGGAACAACGGCCCCTACCCGATCCTATCCCTGCAAAGCACTGACCAGACTAAATACTGTGCCTACCATCAACAAACGGTCATGAGACCGACAGTGCTTTCGTCTGCGCCATGATGTACAAGATCTGTTTGACAAAGGGGTCATTGCTGCACCAGGTCCTGCAAAGTCTATCGGCACTTGATCAGTGAACTTGTGGGGGATAAGGTGACTATGTAATCGAGGGATGAACCACCTGCGGATGGCGCTCAGATTACTCCAGCTCTGGTGGATGGCACGCACTGTTTTGAGCAATATACAGATGCTGTTAATTTTGTGCTTTCTGACTTGGGTATTGGGTCAGTTTTGTTGTTTTGTTTTGAGTCCGTCTTTTTGTTTTGAGTCAGTCTCTTTTGTTTTGGGTCTGTCTTGTTGTATCGAGTCAGTCCTGTTGTATAGGAGTCGGTGATTCCGGAGGTGTTACCTCGGGCGTCACCATTTTGTTTTGCGTTCGTCTTTTGTTTTGTTTTGATTTGTTTCTGCCAGGGAGCTCAGTTTGCCAAAGATTTTGAATGAAACAGCAGTGATTTCCAACGTCTAGCATTTGTTTTGCCGTGTGCTAGTTGTGCCGGGATTTGAATGAAATGGCAGTGCATTCCACCTGCTCTCTTGTGCCTTGAAGCCATTGTATTGACCTAAGTTTTTCAAAACCTTTTTTGAACACTGCAGGTGAAAAACAAAGAGGAAGGAATTCCTCGGGATTTGCAAAACTTTGATCAAAATTGAGAGAAAGAGAGGCGTGCTAAGCCCTTAATGAATGAAATCATGCTTGTCAGCTGTGAGTACTGAGAAGGACCCTAGCTTTGATCCAGATTGGTCCTACACTGTCTTCAGCGCGAGCGATTTGTCGCTTTCTTAAAAACTTTCAAAAAAAAATGTTTTGCGCGGTCTTGCGAAGACCTGTGTGGAATCGCTCTTGAGATTGTGCAGCTTAGGATCACTCTCAGGCTCGAGACTCAACCCCTTTGCTTCCAAACCTTGAACTTGAATTCAGAATGTTCAACGGTCAACTACAATGTGAGGCCTGTGTGGCCAGATTTGAAGCAGCCCTCGAACAAGAGGCACCAAAGTCAGATCAAGAAGGTCAGACTCATCAGAAGAAGCTTGCAAAGCTAGATCAGAAGCACCCCTCGAACTAGGGGCGAAACAATATCCTGATGTGCTCGAAGAGCCGAAGATGGATCTTCTGCAAATCAACAGCCACTCTCCTGGATACGGATGGCTTCAAACCCACAACCATTTGGCATGGACAATGTTACACTCTTTACCCTTGAGAGGCTCGCTGGGTCGAAAACCCGAAGGGCGACCCAGGCAAAAGTTAGAGCAAGAAAAAAGAAAAAAAAGAACAAAAAGAAAGAAAAAGAACAAAAAGAGAAAGAAGAAGAATGCAAAAAAAAGAAGAGAAAAGAAAAGAAAAGAAAATGAAAAAAAAAAAAAAAAAAAAAGAATGAAAAAGAAAAGAAAACAAAGCTCGCAAGGTCGAAAACCTGCAACAGGCGCCTTGGCAAAAGTTAGAGCATAAAAAGGAGAGGTTAAATACCCGAGTGTACCTTAACCCCGAACTACGTAAGGCTTGATTCCCATCTTTGGGATACGTAGGCAACTTCATTCTGAAGTCCAGCCGTAAAACAATTCGAAATTCAATTGTGTCCATGTAATGGTTTTGACCATCCTTGCCTTCTCTGTATCCGAGAGTACGGTTGCAATCGTCGCTCTGAGGACTGACATAATGGCTGCGGTGCCATTCAAACAAGGGCAACTTTCCGTTGCCATTCAATGCGCGCGGCCATTCAAACAAGGGGCAACTTTCCGTTGCCATTCAAATGCGCCGCGAGTCCGTTCAAACAAGGGGCAACTTTCCGTTGCCATGCAGCCCTTCAGACAGGGGCAATTTTCCATTGCTTGGGTCCGAGGTTGTGTCATCTCAGGAGTAGGTTTCATGCTCGTTGAGCAAATGGCCGTGTGCAAAAATAGTTTTTGAGAATTTTTACTGAGGTTGACTATTTTCTCGAAAATTATTTCATTTTTCCAAAACTGGACCATTTCTTGGACCCAAAAAAGGAAAATTTTCAGTGCTCATAGCCTGACTTGCATGATTTCAAACAAAAATTGAACAAGCATGTTAATCTAACTCTCATGTGGGTCAAAATTGTTTTAGTAGAAAGCAAAAAACAAAACATGGTCAACATGATGAACTAGGGGCACAGTTGAGTCAGGTTCTCTGTCTTTTTCCCTTTATCAACGCACTTGCTAGAAAGGGCACTCTACTTGCCAGAAAAGGGCACAACTGAAGTTAACGACAAAGGACTGAAAGCTGCTCCGTATCCTCCAAGCAGTGAAGTATCAAGCCAAGTGCGAAGCACGAACTGGAATGGATCAGGATATTCCACTCCATCATCTGGACAGATCTGATCACGTCCAAACTCCCCAGCAAAGCATCATCAATCGATGTCAGCTGCAGATTTGCTACACATCCTGTTGCACGCAACCCCTCTGTGGGAGAAACTCACTGCTGTGAGCGGAAGAAAGAGAATCTAGCTGAGTGCTAAGGACACGAGCCCACAACTTGCTGTTTATCTATCAACCACCCAGGGGAGGGATTGAAAAATGAGAGATTGAACAATAGAGAGGCGTGCGATGAGAGAAAAAGTGAGCAAAAGGTTTTGATAGAAAAATAGAGCTTGAGGGCCGAGTGATGTGAGAATCATAAATAAGAAAGGGTGGGAAACACATCCGGTGAAACAGGCTCCCTGTGCACGTCTGAGTGTCGTGTCTTTTCGTTTGTCTCATTTCTTGTTTTAAGTCATCCCGAGCGTGTCTCGTTGTATTTAGGTCGTTTACCTTTTGTTTTTCTTGTTGAGTTGTTTTGGCTGTGGTCAGTTGTAGGCTCAATACCCGGTTGAGAATCCTTTTCTCATTTTCAAAAAAATAAAAATCATTTTGTGCTCCGAGTGCCGTGCCGTTCTCCACATTTGTGCAAAACAGAATTTGTTCTTTCATAAAACCGCAGGGCTCAACCCAGGTCATGTGAGAACAGTAAAACCAGGACCTATCTGAAGCTATGAGTTTCGGGCTGCAAAGCAAAAGAGGAAGATGTCGGGCATCTAAGTTTTGTTCCAACTTCAGTAAGTTCCGAGATTGCATCCCGTGTGTACCTCTTCAGGTCTTGCCAATGTTCCGACGTATGAGTGTGCCTCTACCTCAAGCTCAAAATCAAGTCTACTTCAAGCCAGAATGGCGATCAGGAGTGCTCTCTTGAGTACCATTCCCTGCCAGAGGCATCTTGGCCGTGTTTGCGATGAGTTCCTAGGAGACCAACTGCGACGGTGGAAATTAGAGTTCGAATGGCCGTGGCCTAGAACGCAAAGGTTCGGGATTTCCGAGACTAAAGTCTGGTTTAAATACCCAGAGGCGCGCCCTCGGCTTGAAATCTGTATGGAAGCCCCATAGGTTGAGATAGCATGTGTGCACCTCAATTCTGGATACTGAACCAACCTAGTCTGTCACCCCGTTGGAGAATAGGGAAAGTTGTGAGTATGATCAGGAAGACAAGCGGCAGCCGTGGCTCCTACATGCAGATGTTGTTACTTGTTAGCATTCCAGAGCCTTTGTACTGCGAGTTAAAGGTAAGTGTTCGAAGAGCACGAGGGGAGATCCCCATCAGAGTAGAGCGGTTCACCGCCACTCACCTCATGAGGTGCTTTCTAAAGCGCCGCTTTGTCCATTTATTGCTTTCCGTAAGCATCATGCATTGTAATGCATTGTATCTATCAAGTTTCTTTCTCAGTCATGCACGATATTGTATGTACGGTTCATTCAAAGAAGTTCCGTTTGAGATCATTCACTTTGTGTATCAATCACACTTCATTCACTTAGTGTATCAATCACACTCCATTCACTTAGCGTATCAATTACACTTTATTTGCTTCACTCAGTGTATCTAACACACTTCATTTGCTTTAGTGTATCAATCACACTTCATTCATT
>JAPPVO010000017.1:117019781-117464113 GCA_030407325.1 Camellia japonica
TGTAGACAGAAAAACACCTTCTCTGATAGGGTATTTCCTTTTTCTTGTGACTTCACAAATTTTGGTTCTTTACGAGTGTTCGATGCATTGGGCACCAACGTGGGGCAGTTGTCATCTTCAATTGGTAAGTTAAAACATTTAGGGTACTTGAACCTTTCTAGAACTCCCATTCGTACACTACCAAAGTCAATTTGTAGCCTTCACAATTTGCAGACTTTAAACCTGAATTCCTGTCATGAGCTTCAGAGGCTGCCCAAGAACATGAAATCCCTAAGAAGCCTCCGACATCTTTATCTGGAAGGTTGTAGCAAAATACAGGACATGCCTCCAAAGCTTGGGCATTTAACTCTCCTGAGGACATTAAGTTTTTTTGTCGTGGGTAAGAGTAGAGGTCATCGGGTAGTTGAATTGCAATGCTTAGATCTTGGAGGAGAATTGTGTATCCGTCACCTTGAGAGAGTGAGAAACTCAACGGATGCCAAAGAAGCCAATTTGGTCGGAAAACAGAACCTCCGAATCTTGAAGTTATCATGGGAATATAACAGTGAATCAGAATCGCAAGTAAATGTTGAACAACTACTTGAATCCCTGGAACCTCACCCAAATGTTGAAGAGTTGTTCATAGACAATTACAGAGGTGCCCACTTCCCACCTTGGATGGGGGATTCAATTTTTTAAAACGTAGTTTCTATTGAGCTACGTAGCTGCACAAACTGTTTAGTACTTCCAGCGTTTGGACAGTTGCCTTCCCTGCGACAGCTTGAGATTTCCAAAATGGATTATGTGGAGTACATTGACAATTACTTCCCTGGCGGAAGCCCAGTTAGAGGATTTCCAGCTTTGGAAGAACTCTGTATTTCTGAGTTGCCGAATTTGGTAGGGTTGTCGAGGGAGGAAGGAAGAGAGCTACTCCCTTGTCTTCACAAGATAAAAATTGACAATTGCCCAAAATTGACCTTGCCGCGTCTTTCATCACCAAAACTCTTGGATGTCTGGAGTTCCAGCAACGTGTTACTAAGTTCAATCTCAAATCTTAATCATCTCACTACCCTTTCCGTTTGTCACGGGGACATGGTTTCTTTTCCAGAAGAGATGTTGCAAAACCTAACAGTTCTTGAATCTCTAGAAATTGATTTGTGTAGCCAACTTAAAGTGCTACCTACAAACTTGGAAAGCCTTGTCTCTTTGAAGTCATTGACAATCTGCTGGTGTGATGAGATTGAGTCTTTGCCTGATCATGGGCTACGAAGCCTAAAGTCTCTCCAACATCTGACGATTGAATGCTGCTATAATTTGAGTTCTTTATCTGAGAGTTTGGGACACCTCACTGCCTTGGAGGAATTGTATGTTTTTGGGTGTCCCAAGCTAGTGACTTGGCCAGACAGCATTAAACATCTTGTTTCTCTTCGACGCCTACATATTGGTGGTAGTGAGTTGAAGACTTTGCCTAAAGCATTGAAACATGTCCCTGCACTTCAATCTCTATCTATTTCTTGGTATCGAGAGCTCACATCACTGCCTGAATGGTTGGGAAACCTTACGTCACTTCAATCGTTGACCATTAATGGCTGTCCCAAGATTCCATCACTTCCACATGGCTTTCAAAGGCTAACCAACCTCCAAACTTTGACCATTATGGGATGCGGTCCTGAATTGGTAAGGCGATGTCAAAAGGAAAAGGGGGAGGATTGGTATAAGATAGCACGTATTCCAAAAATCAATCTGTAAGTGCTTTTTTTTTTTTTTTTTTTTTTTGAAGATTTGTAAATGTTTGAGTTATTCATAAAGAACAATTGCTTTACTTTTTAAAAGGTCATATTATTGTTCAGTAAGTATATTATATGTTTGTATACTCACCAAAACAGGCCTTAGTTCACTAGTCTGCAACAAATAAAACAAGAAAGTCGATCTAATCTGATCGAAATCCGAACTCGATCTGATCTGATCTGATCTCTCTCGCATGTTGTTAGATCTGCTGATTAACAAGGTTTCAAGCAAGTCGTTTTTATTTTGTTTTTCATTAACAAGTGTTAATCGGTGTTTGATTTCTTTGTAGGTGGAGTCGAAGATCGTGATGGAGAGAAGCTTCAATCGCATGGACAATGAGGTGATTGCATGGAACGACAGCGTTCTGCGCGCCGATCGTCGGTGCGAGCTCTAAACGCCGGAGTGCAACACAGTTGGATCAACGGCGGTTGTCGCAGTCGTGACTCCCGATAAGATCATCACCGCCATCGCATAGGAGCACCACCGTTGATCCACCATTGGAGCATTACCCCGGGTATGTCCTCTCTATTTCACCCTCTCTCTGTCTTCTTCCATTCGCATACCTTCACACAAACCCAGCCCCAAATCGACCCACCCACCGCCATTATGTTTAATACAGATTCCTCCTCCACCGTCAATAACCACCATCAGTCCCCTTTTCTCTTTTACCCTCGCTTCTCCCTCTCTCTCTCTCTCTCTCTATATATATATATAGCTATATAATTGTTATATGAATTTGGCTATGGCAAGAGTATGCGGATAACCTGTTCGATGAAATTCCAAAATGGGTTTCGAATTAGAGAAATCATGATAGTCTGTTGGATGAACTGGGTTTGGACTGATTGTCTTTTGATCATATAAAAAGATGTTGGAAATAAGAAGAATTCAAGGAATGTTACTCTATATAAGTGGTATGAGTTTATTGCTTTATAGTTCTGTTGAGCTTAGGGTGGACAAATTAGGTGGATATAAATCATACTCATATTGCTGGTTATTTTTTAGGTTTTCTTTGAGCTTCTATTAGTTGTTAGAAAAAGAGTAAGAGACAGATGTAGAGTTTTGCTTTGAATTTGACTTATTTTACATGTGTCTGAGTTTTGTAATGGTTGTGATTGAGGTGTTCTGTTGGTTGTGGAACTTGGGGGACATACAGTTATATTGTGGGGGTGTGAGATCATCGGTGTTATTGTTTAATATTATTCAATAAGTTAATTACATTTCTAATTTTACTCTTAAAATTGTGCCTAATTACAAAGAAATAAAAAAATTACAAGTTTTATTTTCTCTTTTTGTTATGCCCGCAATTACTATTGATTGCTTAT
This sequence comes from Camellia japonica, assembly GCA_030407325.1. NCBI lineage: Eukaryota > Viridiplantae > Streptophyta > Magnoliopsida > Ericales > Theaceae > Camellia > Camellia japonica. Next base: position 117,022,871 of record JAPPVO010000017.1, read on the forward strand.
GCTTCCTTTATCCAAAACCCACATGTTGCCAAGTATATATCCCGCATATCATGATAGGATTATTGTAACTAATCTGTTAATGGTTTGAATGGAAGGAAATCAGAACTAATTCATGAAAAATTCTACAAGTATGTGGTTTAGTTTCGCACTTGTGCATCCATTTCAATATGATCGACTACTTCTTTAGCTTTTATAGCTCTCATTGCTTCTCATAGTTTCATCAATAGTGCATAAATACCGATTTTTCAAGAACAACATAGTTGCTAAACGATAACCATGTCGTGATCAGCATGTCAAACCTTCAGCTAATTCATATACTAGCAGCACAAATTGATGTAACAAATTATTTGAAGAAGATAAATCATTTGTTTTTCCAACGTGATTATATTTGAACAACATTAACCATTTATTCTTTTGAACCTGAGATGTCTAAGATTGTCTATTCAAATGGGTTTTGCTTTAAAATGGCCTTAGAAGCATAAAATGCCTAAAGATTACTTCGTGCTGATTGTATGAATTTGTGGTTGCCTATGACAGGGATGAAATTAACGAGATTGAGCGCATTGAGTCCTCCATGATTCAGAGAGTGTATGTTTCTTTTGTTATTTATTTATGTTCATCTTTATGGATTTGTGCTTTCTTTTTTGGTGTTGAAGGTTATATGTTTGTTTTTATGATAGCAGGTGCTGCTACGCTTTCGGGTCACAATGACAGTAGCATGATAGCTGCAAGTTTTGAAGTGGTTGTAGCATTGGATACATTGCTGGCGGAGAATATATTGGGCTGCTTATTATAGGTCTGAGGTTGGGTAACCGGAGGTGGTTTCATTCAGCTGTTCTGTTCTCAGACTCCCTTTGTGTTAATTTCTCTTCTGCGAAATGAAGATTAAATGCAGGTCTTATAGGGCTATGTGTAATAATATTAGTGTGTGATGGACACTGGGTGCTCTAGCCTTCTGAGGTTAGAGGGTTAGAGCCTCCTACCATGCCCACTATTTTTTTGAGCGATGATTTGAAGTTCAATTTCTGTTATAATTTTATATTCTTTCACTAGTGTTATGTAGTTTGTATTTTGTGTAGATTATTGGAGTTTACTCTTGGATTTTAATTCTGAGGAATACCCAGCTAGATGTTATGATGAAGATAGATGATATTAGTGCGTGGATAAATTGGGAGACTAAACAAATGAATTAGTTAAAAACTAAGAATGTGCAATCCACTCCATCAGCTGATCAAGTCAAAATGCTACAAAACTTATCTATTCCGATAATATAAATAAATCCAGTAAAGTGAAAAGCATTGCAAAGATACAAAAAGGACCTAATACACACCAAATAATTGTCCACACAACCTTGGTTTAATCATCAATTAATTAGAAGAGCCTAAAAGCAGACAGAATTGATCAATGAAATGAACTGTTTGCAAATTATGATGAAGAAAGATTTGCAATCTTGCCATATTTTTCTGAATGATGCTTGATAATGAAGGAGATATAAGCTAATTTTAAGAAATTGATCCCTTTTTTGGGATGGACAAAAGATGGTAACCATCACTACTATAGCCATTCAAACTTTAGCCCTTTGTGTGCCAACATGAATTTATGAGATCACCTTCAATTTAACGGTCTGAATATAAAGATACAAAGTCTGGACCTTGATTTAATCAATTCATGTATTAAATTGCATTGCAGATTGGTAGATTACTCACATCACATTCATCATCAATTTAATCAATCAATCAATCTTGTGGTCTGAGAGTGAGAGGTTCCTCATTGTTGGGATAGATCTGCTCATGTGGGTCCATATATGGGCCAGAATTTTGTCAACACCGACTCAACTCTTTTATTTTTCATGTTAGATTAGAACTCATTTGGGAAGTGATTTTTTTTTTCAGTAATTTTTGATAAAAATATGAGAAAAAAAATTAATACATTTGGAAAAGATTGTTTGAATTCTTATGAAAAAAAAAAGAAAAAAAAATGCAAAAAGTAAACGAGAAGATATCTTTTTTACTTTTTTATATTAGTTGAATTTTTTTTTAAAAAAAATTGTAATAATTTTTGAACTAAAATATTTTATTCTCAAATGGACGAAAATATAGTGCTAACATGTTACAGTATTTTTTTATGAATCGTTGTGTGGTGTTGTTACCCAGGTAAAAAAAACTTTGAGTTATCACTCTTTATACTTTTATAGTGAAAAAAGTAATCATTTTATGATTTGTATTACAATATAGTGCTGCTATTAGCACCCTAATTAATAATTTAGAACTTTTATTTCTTTTAAAGTGCTTGCTATTAGCTTTAGCATCTTATTTATTGACCCCCTATTTTATGACTTTTTTATTACAATAATAACCTTAAATAAAATTACTAAAGATGATATCAATAATTTTGGAACACCTCATCTCACAATTAATCCCACACACCCACTAAATAATGAGATAGGGTTTATGAGAGAACTCACCTTCATCACCACCCATCCATCTTGTAATGACCCGGAACCGTATGTCACAATTATCAGTAATTAATTATGCATTTATATGATTTAATTGAAGAGATTGTTTGAATTAGCAAAATATCTGTTGGAATGACAACTTTGGGACGGAAATTGATGACTATAATGGGTTTCAGAAAACGAAATTGAACGCGTCTATGTGATACCGGGAATTTTTAGAACCTTTTGGTAAAATAAATTGAGGACTGAATTTCGTCTGAATCGCTACGTCTTGTTTGGCTCAAGTTATTGGCATAGGTGTAATATATATTATAGGGAATAAGAGCCTTGTTTGGCTAAGACTTTTTGGCACAAATATGTTTATATGATATATAGATAAGGATGGGATGTCTTTTGACTCATTTGACTCAACTAAAGAAGAAAAACCTGGAAAAGAAAGAGAGAAGAGAGAATTCGGGGGAGAAGAAGAGAAAGGGAAAATGGGAGGAATCAAGCTAAACTTCTCCAATTCACCATCTAAAGGTAAGAATTTCATGAAATTGATTGGTGATCCTTGACATCTAGCATGTTGGACTCAAGATTATGGCATAATAGTATGAACATGAATCATAGTTTCCTTTCATATTGACATGATTGAGGGAGAACCTCCATGAATATAGAGATATGAAGCTGCATGTATATGTTTATGGTCTTTCATCTTGGTTCATGGGTTTTGATCTTGTTTATGCTCCATGTGAATTTTGATTGAAGATGTAATGGTTTAATCAAGTATTTTGGAACTTGGTATTCATGTATTTGAAATGGATTTTGCAAAGAAAAGATGAAGTGTAGAAGAAGAACCAGAATTTCAGAATTTCGCAGGGTCCGCTCGAGCGGAGGGAAGCCCGCTCGAGCGGTAAAATCAGCCTCTCAGCAGTTTTGGAGGAAAATGTGGTCAGTCCGCTCGAGCGGACAAGGTAGCGCTCGAGCGTAAGGGCTTATTTGCAGAAAATCCTGGAAAGTTGAATTACGTAATTCTAACATGTTAATGGCATCTTTTAGCATCTCATGAGCATGAATTAAGTAAAGAAAGATTAGATTGAGCATGAAATGAATGTGAAATGGCATGACTTATGGTGACGTATTGGTGATGAATGTTAAGGAAATGTGTTATAATGTTGATGTTTGCAGGTCACGAAGTGAAGACCGTGCCACCGGTTTGGAAACCCACTGTAAGTGACATTTCTGTAAATGGTATGTTCTTATGAAATATGTTCAAAGTTATACGTTATGGAATGATTATGAATGATAATGTCTTCTGTGAACGAATGTCCTATTTGCGAATCTAGTATGGCATCCATAGTTAGTTCAAGTTGTGGGGGCGAGAACATGTCAGGCCCATGCGTTTAGTCATGGGGGACGGCATGGAAGGACAAACCCATGACCAGTTTACGAGATCTCGGTATGTGTTTAATAATCGGTGTCCGGACCGGTTACTCTAGTCGTTAGTCGACACATGTTAATTCTATGGTATGCCATTATGTATGTTCCTATGAGATGATTCTGATTATGATTATGAATGTTACGTTTTACAGATTTATGAAATGTTGGAGTTCGTTCACTAAACCCTTTACGTTAATGTTACTTGCTGAGCTTTAGCTCATTGTTTGTATTTATGTATTTATAGGTGAGCCTTCTGGGAGTCAAGCCTAGGCGGAGTTCAAGCTGAGCCCCGTTTTGCATCGAGCCTACCAGTTTTTGTGCCTCCGAGTCGGGGCTAGGCCTGGAAGGCCGTTTTGTGAGCCTTGTCTTGTTGTATCTGTGGCTTTTGCCTATAGTTGTATATGATCTTTTGATTGCATGTTATGTAAGTTAGTGGGTAATAACATTTTTGTCATGTAAATACTTGTTCATATTAATGCACAGCTCTTTGGACTATTGTAGTTTTTGTTTTCGCTTCCGCGAGCCCCGCTTATGTATGTTTTGTTCAGGAAGGCCTGTGGTAATCCGGGATTACTGGCCGGTTACGATGCCAAACTTTTAGGGGCGGGTTTGGGTCGTGACACATCTTCTCCAAATCCTACCCTCAAAACCTATCAACTCTCAAAACTTTGAGAACCCTCCAGCGGCGATGGTGACAACCATTCAATTACACACACTTTTTCCACAATGGCAATGAGTAAAAGTTTTTTTGACAACCACAATTTCATGAGACGAGAAGAGTACAACAATGTAAGTTTAGAAGATGTTCATAGCTTTGATGTTGTTCTTAGCTCGGAGAAGGTTACTATTGTAAGGGTAAATTTCTAGAAAAATACAACAAAAATAATGAAAATTGTTCGTATTTTTTTTAGTACTGAACTCCTGAACATATGAACAAAATTCGAGAATACAAGCCCAACATTGCTTATTTGTTCACAAATCCGAACATGAAATTTGATACACTTTGAAGGGTTAAAATTGTTTACAACTATAGGAGTTTTCATTTTCTAATATACAAAAGAGAGAGAGAGAGAGAGAGAGAGAGAGAGAGAGAGAGAGAGACCCGAATATAAAAATTAAGTAAATAATTAATAATAATATTTCACAATCTCAAATATTTTGATGGTGAATCCTAAAGTGTAAATTAATTATTATTGAATGATCTTTTAATTAATTTAAACCTAAAATAAATTTATGGTGAAAGTCTTTAATTTAGAGGCAAGATTTATTATAATATATATATATATATATATATGGAGAGGATGTGTGGCTTGAACTCTAAACCACAAAGTTAATAAATAAGGCTCTTACCATTTGAGTTGCATATAGCTTACATATATGTTTTGTATATTTACCTATTTATTTGACCTATGTGTGCCTACCACTAGTATAAAATAAGATAAACACAAACCCTACTCTATTATTTGTTCACCACATAGGGCAACAACACAGCAGCCACGACGGGAGAGAGTTTGAGAAAAAAGAAAAGAAAAAAAAGAAGTTGCAATCAAAGAACTTTTGGGTGTGTGGTAAGGTTCTAACTTTCTTCTTTATTTTATTTTTGTTCTTTATCGTTATTCTATTTTATGATTTAACCATTATGCACTCCTGCCAACCTAGGGAGTAGAGCAACACAGTATGCAACCTCACCAACTTTCTCCAATACCTCAAATGGACCAATGTATCTAGGACTCAACTTTCCTTTCTTTCCAAACCTGATGACTCCTTTCCATGGTGATACTTTCAAGAATACCATATCAAACGAATGAATTTTGAATTGAAATTTTTACAGTAGATTAATCACATATTGAATTTCATATCTGAATTTTCTCACAATTTTTGGGAGTCAAGATCCATACAAACTGATGCGTTTAAATCTGTCTAGAAAACTGGTTTAAAACAGTAAGTTCGGGAGTGTCGTTCTCTTTGGGAATAAATCTGAAAATTATCAAATCAGCACCATTTGAACCGGTTACGAGTCTAGTTTCTTAAAATTTTTTCCTTGCATTGATTTCTCATGTATACTAAGAGAACCGTCAATTTTTTAAAGTGTTGCAAAAAACAACCTGTTGGGTGTAATTAATTGTAAATAATTATTTTGATAAGCAAATCAAGTAAAAACCAATTGGGTTTAAAACTTATGATATATTAGTTGATATCTGGAGGGTTTTGTAATTTTTTGAACAGCATGGAGTGGTTTTTAATTTCAAAGTTAGCAAATAGATTGAGAAAACTTGTTTAAAACTCAGTTTTATCTTGAAGTTACTTTTAGTTAAGTTTCGATCGGAACCCATGTCTTGGGTAATTTTAGACCTTGAAGAACTGAACTTAGGTATTATTTAAGAGTAACGGTGAGTGGGGTTGAGCTATGTTAGTGCGCTTTAGTATGAGGTGCTTAGTTTATTATTCTCTTTAGTATTTTTAAATTAGTAGTAACGTGTAGTCTTCATACTTGGTTCAAGGCACTAGTTGGACTTTCATACTTTATTTAAGGATTATATTATTTCGTTTTCAGGTGAGTAGTTGCATGCTACATATTTTTATAAATGTTCCCCTATCCTTAATTGTTGGAAAATTGAATTGTTGCTTCAGGACTAAACTGTTTTGATAATTATTATAGTGTCAATGGAATTAAATTATTTCTGAAACATGTGTAAACTTGGCATACTATAAACTATTTGTTATGGTCTCATATTTATAATGGTGAACTACCATGTTTTGCGAAATTGATGTGTATTGATTATTGGGACCATTTGTGTATTTTAGTCAAGGGAAATTGTTCCACTGTGTGTAGTCACTCTGGCTACTAGGGAATAGATTCGAGTTGGGCTATGATGACTCTAGTGCTCAATGATTGTAAGGAAAAGACCTAGGTTAAGCTAGGTGACCTTCAATCAGATCGTCTAAGAGAAAAGGCCCGGGTTGCCACCCTGAGGATGACTCTAAATTCGGTATTGGATCCAACGAGGCTTATAGCCTTGAGAACTGTGTGGCATGTTACTTGTTATTTCTTGGTACCCAGAAAATTATTGGTGTTCATGTTGTAATATGTTTTAAGTGGAAAATGTCATTTATCATGTTCTTGAGAGATATGAGTATTTTAACTGCTGAACTGTGGAACCTTCTTTTTGAAATAGATTGTCTTTACCAAACTATATGCCAATATAGTTTTTGTGATATATATATCATATTTTGGAATTGAACCCTATTTTCAAAACTATATATACTATCTATGTTGCTACTCACTCAGCTATCAGCTGACTTAGTTGTTTATCATTTCCAGGTGTTAGAAGGACTTAGAGTGGACTTGTGGCGTAGTGGGGACTCAATTGCATAGACCTCTAGGACATTCATTTATATTGTTTTAGATTGTTATGTCAAGGTTGTGCATATTTCTTTTATTTTTTTTGAGGTTCTTTTAGGATTATTTTGATATGTGGGCTGTTTATATCCCATAAGTTTGGATGGTATTGATTACGGTTGGTTTGTCGTTTATACTTGTGACTTGTCACCGGATTGGGTTTTGATTTATTTATTTATGGGCTATCATCACATTTATTCTTCATGATTTTGGGTTCATGTTTAGGCTTACGTGTGCCTTGGGTTGAGTCCCTGTGGGCCACGGCCGGTCATGCCCGGATTTGGGGTGTGATAGAGAGAGAGAGAGAGAAGAAAGAGAGAGAGAAAGTGAAGAGTAGGGACGAGTGTAACATACATTCCAATGAAAAAGAGAAAAGAGAGACTTCGGAGCTAGGGATGAGCGAGATTGAGACTGAGCAAAATGCGGATTTTCTCCATTCGAACTATACATACACATAGTTTTAGTGAAGGCACAAAGTGGTCTCTTAGAAGGTAGTTGAACTATGCTTTCAACTTCCAAGAGAAAAGGGGATAGAATTGGCAAAGCAGCAATTATGACGAAAGTAAGTGAAAGAAAAGAAGAATGTGAGAAACAAAATCGAGACATTTTTTAAAGTACTTTAAGCACTATATTTGCTTCATTTCTACTTGTTGAATAAATCACAACACATGAACATTGAAACTTAAAGTTGTGTCAAGGCACACACAAAGCCTAAAATCTCTTTTTAATGCTATAACTGTTCAGATTGTTATGTTTAATTGGCTAATATGTAATCCATTTCTTGAAGAAGAAAAAAATGTGTTCATTACTTGTTTTTCATCAGTTTTGCGTAGCTAATTTTGTTCCATTTCTCACTCTCTCTTTATTTTTTTGTTGTTATTGTTGTTGTTGTTGTTGTTGTGGTAACCAAAGTGCCAAAAAAAAAAGAAGAAAAAAAAAAGAAGTAGTTTATTAAGTTAATTCTCATAAAATTGAAGAAATTGTGGTTAATATTTTTTTTGGACTACACCATTCAGAGATAAGTCACTCTATATGTCAAATGCCTTGTGCATGTCATCTGAAGATACTGGTTACTCATTCTCTATTATTATCTTGTTGCACTTTGGTTTGCTTGTGGTATGTGAATGATTATTATGCTTTTCAGTTACAAGGATCTTTCGGGTTTTCATTACTTAAAGCCATTTTGTCTTAAGTATGGAGATTTATAACTAATGGTATTAGAAAGATCAACATTAATTGTCAGTGGAAAATAATCATTCATACCGTCATATATGGTGGATGTTAGTGGGAGTGGGGTATGGGAAAAGAATCATTCATACATTAGAGGAAGAAAAAAGAGGGTATTAAGGTCAATTTACAAGTAACGTTAACGAATGTTCACGAAGATTTACATGATTACTTTTTATTGTCTAGGAGCTTATGTGGACATGGCTCGAACCAAGTGGTGGTTAAATGAACTTGGCCCTATTTCTATTAGTTTGCATTGCCCACGTGAAGGGAAACAATGCCTAACATGGCCCATCTGTCTACATTTGGAGCAAAAAGATTGCTCTCTACTCTGTGATCAACTCGAGAAAATCTAAGTCTGGCTAGATCTTCCAACAAATGAACCTGACGAGGTAAAACTAGATTGAGGCTGTGACTGGGATGGTGATTGAGATTTAGCTCTCCTCTGCCTCCTACTAGGTCTTGTGTGCTCTTGAATCGAAGAACTCGCCAATATGGCCCTTTCTCCTTCATACCGACTAGCCTCAAGATTAATGGCTTCTTGATGAGCCGCCGCTTCTACTAATTTGTGGTAGTTCCTATGCATGCACCCCACTACCTACCATCGAACATCATTGCATAACCTCTCCTCAAACTCAATACAATGTTGCTCCTCCGTTGCTACCAACTCTAAAACAAATCTAGACAGACTGGTAAACCTTGCCTCAAACTATGCCAGAGGTGTAGTACCTTGGCACAACTCCACAAATTGTTTCCTCAATCTTTCCTGAGCAGAAGGAGGGAAATACTTGGCTGCCTAACATGGCCCATTTGTCTACACTAGGAGCAAAAAGGTGGTCCTCTACTCTGTGACCGACTCGAGGAAATCTGAGTCTGTCTAGATCTTCCAACAAATGAACCTAACGAGGTAAAACTAGATTGAGGCTGTGACTGGGATGTGATTAAGATTAAGCTCTTCTCTGTCTCCTACTAGGTCTCATGTGCTCTTGAACCGAAGAACTTGCCAATATGGCCCTTTCTCCTTCATACCGACTAGCCTCAAGATTAATGGCTTCCACATGAGCCGCCGCTTCTACTAATGTGTGGTAGTTCCTATGCATGCACCCCACTACCTTCCATCGGATATCATTGCATAACCTCTCCTCAAACTCAATACAACGTCTTTCTTCCGTTGCTACCAACTCTGGAGCAAATCTAGACAAATTGGTGAACCTTGCCTCAAACTATGCTAGAGGTGTAATACCTTGGCGTAACTCCACAAATTGTTTCCTTAATCTTTCCCACCTGAGCGGAAGGAGGGAAACACTTAGCCCAAAAGGCCTTAGTGAATGCAACCTAGTTGGTGCCTACGGTAGGGCTTCCATACTTCCACCAATACCCATTATCTCCCTTTAATAGAAAACTTGCTAATGTCACTCTCAACCCCTCATCTGTGACTCTGAGCATATCAAGAGTCTCAGTGACCTGCTTTAACCAACTTTTTGCCTCTAACGGTTCTGACCCTCCTGTGAACTCTGGTAGGTTAAAACAAAATAACTCCTTAGTGGTCTTGAGGCACGAGACTCATCTCCCTCATTGTGTGTTAAAGCCTCCCGCACAGCTCTCACTATTTCACTTGCGATCTCCTCGCCTACAGCCGGTACCACAAGTGCGGGTACTATTGGGACTACTGTGCCCCTACCGGCACCCCTAGTCCCAACACGACTTCTGCTATCTTACCCTAACATCCTATCAATGACAACATCAAATATCAATAAATCAAACTCGAAACCTTTCCCGAGACATTTACTCTTCCTACCAAGATACGAAACCAGCTTAACATATAATCACACCATACATAAACAATTTTAAGCAACAAACCATGTAATCGAGTCAAGTCTACAAGGATGACCACTTGTCCCAGAACTCCCAAGGACCTCCCATCAGAAACCACGTTGATTAGACGCGTTTCCAGTGAGATCTCAAACCAAGTTAGCTGGCTACAAACACTATCCCTGAAACTTAACTCATGTTTAGACAATGCAACACATAATATCCTACACCTCATACTCCCTACATGAAAACGTCCCCACCAAGCGAAGCCAACCCATTGTCGTAAAAATCACTTCCCATGAGCTCAAGGTTTTCAAACCCGGTTAGCTCTGATACCAAGTTGTCACGCTCTAAATTTTATTAACTGGAAACATTACCAAAACCTTTAATTTAAGCCCCTTTTTACTCCATACATTTGTGTATATATATATGCAAGTGACCCTTTCACTTGAGTAGAAGAATGATGTTTTCTCTCGAATGAGTACAACAATATTACATGCCTAGATTTACATTGAAACATACATAATAACTAATTACATAATAAACATTCATAACTTCTACAACACAAGTAGCACCTTTCATTTACACTTTGTACAATAAACACACATAAAGGCAAATGTACTCCTCAAATCATCAAAGTCGATCTTTCTGACGTCGTCCCTGAAATGGTTAAAATACATGGGATGAACAAATATGTCTAGTAGGAATTTTCAAAGATTCTCAACAATAAGATCTCTAGATACATGCTATCATGAATGCTAAAGAATGATACATACATACGTAAAGTGTTCTTTTCATACTCAAAATACAATACATATAGGTAATACCTTTCTCATAAAGAACTCCATGAAAACTTTTCAAAGAACCCTTTCTTTTGTTTCCGTTTCATTCTAGCATAATTTTTCAAAAGTCCTTCCAAGAACCCCTTGTTAACATTGCTTAGAAGTCAAGAATATAGAAACCGATCATTCTACCATAATTCACGTCAAGCCATCACCCCACTACAACCCACATAAAATGAATCAACTCAATTCTATCTATTCCACTTTACACAATTAATTTATTCATTTCTCATTATCATAATCACACGTATAGATCTCATTATAATTATTTCGCATAAATTCAATTAGAAACCAACCCCATTACCAAGCCACATCATCACACTATACACTTTTTCAGGCGCTACTCTGGAAGGAATGTGGAACCTCTGTTAAGCGTCACGTTTTACCGATCATGAGCCGAAAGGAATGCGGAATCTCACGCTTTATTGGGCGCCACTCCGGAAGGAAGGTAGAACCTCTATTAAGCGCCACACTTTACTGGTCACAAGAAGGAAGGAAACGGACCCTTATTCCAATATCACCATCCATCATTTCATCATGTTGTTCTTTGTTACGATTCCAACGAAGCCAACACACCATTCATTATTTTCCATCACACATTAATCTAAAAACACATCCATCATAATCATAAAGTTTATCTTTAGAGGCAATTACAATCATGTGCTCCATTCCACTTAATCATCAAATCCTAATATTCAATTGTACAACACAATAATTATTATACATTATCCAAGATTTAGTGATTTAATTACCAACATTAATTTCTTTAACATAACTCTTGTATACAATAATCATTTTCTACAACCACTAATCATCATTATTTATATCCATCTTAACCAAACATGAACTTAATTTCATGAATCTAAAGTCAATTGAAACATTCTTTATTTTCAAAATAAATTCCACAACTAGGGTTAGACATAAATTAGGGATTTTTACTTAAGAGCTTAAAATCTTGTTCTAACCACTTAAAACTTCCTTAATCCACCTCAAATTGTCATTTAATTTCTCTATTTTGGAAACCTTAACTTCCTTTACATGCTTTGTAAAAATCTCCTCAAGATGAGGTTTTTATGCAATAGAAATCTACCACCCATCCATCTATAAGAAAATATTGATGAGAAGCAAGGAAAATCTCTACCTTAAGCAAGAAGAGGATGAACCCAAAATTTCCACTTCAACAAGAATATGATCCGCTTTGATGGATAGAAAGCCCTCGAAGTGCTCTTCTTTTTTATATAAGGAACATGGGGTAGAAAATGAAAGAAAACAGATGAAACCCAAGCTTGAAAGCTTGAAATCCACAACAATGATGGAAAAGAGGAAGAAGAGAGAGAAAGAGCAAGAGAGAATAAAGAAAAGGGGACCAAAAGTGACTTTTAAATGTGCTGAATTCAGACACTTCGCTTGAGTGAATAAGACGAACTCCCAGAAGTTCAAACCAGATAAGGAAGACCACTCGAGCAGCCACTTCTACGCTCGAGCGAACATCAATAACTCTCAGAATCTCACTCAGACCTGCAAAAGTACTAGGAGCTTCGTGAGACCGTAAGAAGAGGAAAAAAAAATCCTGGAGTGCTACAACAATCCTTACCTATACCAGAGTAGAAGTGGGATCATATTACCATGGACTTCATGTGTGGATTACCTCGTACTAGTAGTAATCACGATGCAATTTGGGTAATTGTTGATAGATTAACCAAGTCAGCACATTTTATTGCAGTACGGATGAACTATTCTTTAGCTCGATTTGCACAGCTATATGTGAAGGAGATTGTTAAATTGCATGGTGCACTTGTGTCAATAGTGTCAGATCGGGACCCTTGTTTTGTGTCTAAGTTTTGGGGTGTGTTACAGTCAGCTATGGGTACTCGGTTAAATTAGAGTTCAACTTACCACCAGCAGACAAATGGGCAATCGGAGAGGACTATTCAGACCCTTGAGGATACGTTGAGGGCTTGTGCTTTGGAGTGGTGAGGTAATTGGGATGATTATTTTCCGCTCATGGAGTTTGTATATAATAATAGTTATCATTCTAGTTTAGGCGTAGCTCCTTATGAGGCTTTGTATAGGAGGAAGTGTAGATCTCGTTTGTGTCGGTATGAGGTTGGTGACAGGAAATTGTTGGGACTTGACTTCATGGAGGATGCTATACAAAAAATTATCACCATCAAAGAGAGATTATTGACTGCTCAGAGTAGACAAAAAAAGTAATGCTAATCATTGTAGGAGAGATTTAGAGTTTCATGTGGGGGATATGGTATTCTTGAAAGTATCACCATGGAAAGGAGTCATCAAGTTTGGAAAGGAAGGAAAGTTGAGTCCTAGATACATTGGACCATTTGAAGTATTGGAGAAGGTTGGTGAGGTTGCGTACCATGTTGCTTTACCCCTTAGGTTGGTAGGAGTGCATAATGTGTTTCACGTGTCTATGCTGAGGAAATATGTGCACAGTCCATCACATGTGATAGATTATGAGCCACTTCAGATTGGAGAGGATTTTTTGTATGAAGAGATGCCTATTCAGATCTTGGATTCAAAAGAGAAAATGTTACGTACAAAGGCCATTAAATTGGTTAAGGTACTGTGGCGTAATCATCTAGTTGAGGAGGTGTGTTGGGAACACGAGGACAAGATCCGCGAGAAGTACCCATACTTTAAATTCTCATGATTTACTCAGGTTAGTTTTGAGGATGAAACTTTTCTTTACGGAGGCTCGGGAGGGAGGGGGGGGGGGAGAATGTGAAAGCCAGATAAATAAATGAATAATAAAAGCAATAATAATTTTACAATCTCCAAAATTTTGATGGTAAATCCTAAAGGGCAAATTAAATATTTGGAGGGTCTTTTAATTAATTTTAAACCTAAAATAAATTTATGGTGAAAGTCTTTAATTTAAAGGAAAGATTTATTATATAAAAAAGGGGGGAAAATTAGTAAGTATATTTTGATCTAATAATAGTTGTATTTTATTTAAATTAATGAAGAGAGAAAATATAATAAAACAAAGGATAATTATTTAGAGTCTTTTATGTTATGTATAACAAAGGAGAGAGAGAGAGAGAGAGAGAGAGAGAAGAGAGCCTCAGTGCTTCTAACAATTTCCCTAGCAACAGTAGCCGTGAGAGAGAGAAGAAAAACAAAAGGTTGAAACTAAGGAAGGAATTGGATGTGTTCTGCTAGGTGGGATCATCAAAGGATAGCCCCCCTAGGTTTTCTTCTCTTCTTTCTTTGTTCTTTATCCTTATTCTATTATTATTTAATTCTTTAATGGAGAGGTTGTAGGTGTATGTATTTTGTATATATATACTGTTAAGAAATCTGAGGAGATACGATTGTGTGTAAAGAATAAGTGTAATTCTTAGTCCAAAAATTCTATACAAACACAAACTTTAAAAATCGAGGAATCATATCAAATGGATGGATTTTGAATTGAAATTTTTACAGTACATTAATTACATATTCAATTGCATACCAAAATTTTCTTATAATTTTTGGAAGTCAAAATCCATATAAACTGATGCGTTCAAATCTGTCCAGGAAACTAATACAAAATAGTAACTTCGGAAGTGTCATTCTCTTTGGGTATAAATCTAAAAATTATCAAATCAGCGTCATTAGAACCGGTTACGAGTCTAGTTTATAACATTTTTGGCCTTGCATTGATTGCTTGGGAATACTAAGAGAACCCATAATTTCTTTAAAGTGCTGTAGAAAGTGACTTGTTTCGATATAATTAATTGTAAATAATTATTTTGATAAGCAAATCAAATAAAACCAATTGGGTTTGAAACTTAGGATATATTAGTTGATATCTAGAGGGTTTTGGAATTTTTTCTAATAGTGTGGAGTGGTTTTTTAATTTTCAAATTTAGCGAATAGATTGCGAAAACTTGTTTAAAATTCTGTTTTATCTTAAAAGTTACTTTTAATTAAGTTTCAATTTGAACCCATGTCTTGGGTAATTTTAGACCTTGAAGAACATGAACTTAGGTATTATTTAATAGTAATGGTGAGTTGGGTTGAGCGGTGATAGTGTGATTTAGCTTGGGGTAACTTAGTTTCTTATTCTTTTTAGTATTTTTGAGTTACTAGTGACATGTAGTTTTTCTACTTGGTTCAAGAGAGGATTATATTATACTGTGTTTAGGTGAGTAGTTTCATGCTACATATTTTTATAAATGTTCCCTTACCTTGAACTGTTGGAAAATTAAATTGTGATTTCAGGACTAAACTGTTTTGATAAATTATTATAGTATCAATGGAATTAAATTATTTCTAAAATATGTGTAAATTTGGCATATTGTAAACTATTTTTATGGTCTCATGTTTATAATGGTGAACTACCATGTTTTGCAAAACTGAATTGTATTGATTATTGGGACCGTCTGTATATAAAAGTCCAGGAAAATTATTCCACTATGTGTGGTGACTCTGGCCACTAGGGGACGGATCCAGGTTGGGCTGTGATGACTCTAGTGCTCAACGATTGTAAGAAAAAGACCTGGGCTAGGCTAGGTGACCTTCAATCAGATCGTCTTAGAGAAAAGACCCGCTCTGAGGATGACTCTTGGTTCAATATTGGATCCAACAACCTTGAGAACTTTGTGGCATGTTACTTGTTAATCTTGGTACCTAGAAAATTATTGCCGATCATGTTGTAATCTATTTGAAGTGAAGAATGTCATTTGTTATGTTCTTGACAGACATGAGTATTTTAACTGTTGAACTGTGGAGCCTTCTTTTTTAAACAAATTGTCTTTATCAAAATTGTATGTCAATCTAGTTTCTGTGACATATATCTTATTTTGAAATTAAACCTTGTTTTGAAAACTGTATTTACTATCCATGTTTCTACTCACTGAGATATCAGCTGACTTAGTTGTTTATCATTTTCAAGTGATAGAAGGACTTAGTGTGGACTCATGGCATATCAGGGACTCAATTACATGGACCTATAAGACATTCATTTTTTTATTTTGTATTTTGTTTTTTTGTTTGTTTTAGCTTA
Organism: Camellia japonica; assembly: GCA_030407325.1. Lineage (NCBI taxonomy): Eukaryota > Viridiplantae > Streptophyta > Magnoliopsida > Ericales > Theaceae > Camellia > Camellia japonica. Next base: position 117,039,040 of record JAPPVO010000017.1, read on the forward strand.
TTATGTCGGTTTTGTGCATACATTGTGGTTGGGTTTTATTTAGAATTGTTTAATTTTGTGGGTGGTTTATGTTCTATTTAGTATATATTTTTGGAAGTTGGTTATGGTTGGTTTTACCATTTATACTTGTGACATGTCACTAGATTGAGTTTTGGTTTATTTATTACTGGACTATTGATTCATTTTTTCAATGTGATTATGGGTTCGTGTTTAGGCTTACGTGTGCCTTGGGCTAAGGCCCTGTGGATCACGATCGGTCATGTCCGAATTTGGTGGGTGACAATAAATGACTTCTAAGCATATATGATTCAAGAGTTCAAAATGATAGATATCAGACTTATGGCATATTATCTTGGCATTGAAGTCAAACAAAGTCATGAAGGCATATTCGTCTCACAGGCTTGCTATACCAAAGAAATCTTGGCAAAGTTTGGAATGGAGAATAGTCATCTAGTTGACACTCCAATCGAAGGTGGGAGCAAGCTATCAAAATATGATGAAGGTGAAAATATTGATCCAACTTATTTCAAAAGTTTAGTCGGAAGCCTCCGCTATCTCACAACTATATGCCCAGATATTTTATATGGAGTTGGTTTAATCAATCATTTGAAAACAGCCAAGAGAATTCTTTGTTACTTGAAAGGAACACTAGAACATGGATTATTTTATCTATTTATAAACAACCACAACCTTATCAGATACATCGATAGTGATTGAGCTGGTGATGTAGATGATCGGAAAAGCACCACAGGCTTTTTTTTTTTTTTTTTTCTAGGAGAGACAACATTCACTTGGTCATCAAAGAAACAATCCATTGTGACTTTATCAACCTGAGAAGCCGAGTACGTCGCAATGTAGATGATCGGAAAAGCACCACAGGCTTTTTTTTTTTTTTCTAGGAGAGACAACATTCACTTGCTCATCAAAGAAACAATCCATTGTGACTTTATCAACATGAGAAGCCGAGTACGTCGCAGTTAACTTAGCAATATGTAATGCAATATGGCTAAGAAATGTATTGAAGCATTTGGGTGTTATATAAGAACAACCCACAAAGATTCATGTTGATAATCAATCAGAAATAGCACTAGCAAAAAAATCCAGTGTTCCACGAATGAAGCAAACACATCGACACACGTTTCCATTACATCCGAAAGCAGGTGAAGAATAAAGAAGTGGAATTAATCCCTTGCAAGTCTCAAGACCAAATAGCAGATATCTTCACAAAGTTGTTAACACATGAAGTGCTAAAGATACTGTTTGGAATGAAGAAATCCAGCGAATTGGATTTGAGGGGAGATGTTGAAAAATCCAAGTCCAACTCAACAACAAAGAACCAGAAGCTAGAAGAAGAATTGAGAAAGATGAATGAATATTGAAGAAGGTAGGAGAAGCTTCATGGAAGCTCACCATTGTTGACCGTCAAAACCTTTGCTATGAAGGAAACGAAGAAAATGTGAGAATTGAGCTGTGACCAGCTCACAGCGATCATGTATTCACACTTGAATGGAAATCTATAAATAGGTGATTTATGTTATTGAGGTGATACTACATGCACAAATTAATATACTAACTAGTATACCAATTAATATTATAATACTATTATTAATCACATTTATTATACATATTGCAAATACCCAAAACCTCTAAAATGATACCACATCATCTATTAGTATACTAGTTAGTACACTAATTGGTACATATAGCATTATTCTATGTTATTGTTTTAGATTATGAAATAAGATAAGAAATTAGAGATATTACTTGTATCCAACAATTTAAGAAATAAAATAGTTTGTTCTTCCAAATATATTGTTCAAATATATCATTGGGATTCCATTCCCATATATCTCACTAGTGGATTTAATTTTCCATCGCTTTTTCTTCTTCTTCTTCTACTTTGTTTTCTTTTCTTTTTCTTTTTCTTCTTCTTTGTCTTCTTCTTCTTCTTTTTTTTTTTTTTTTTCAACTCCTAAATAGGCACGTCACTATTTCCACTTCCACTGCCTCAATTTTGATAGAGTAAATTGAATGATTTAAACTTTTTTTTTTTTTTTCACTCCTAAATAGGTGCGTCACTATTTCCACTTCCGCTGCATCAATTTTGATAGAGTAAATTGAATGATTTAAACATCTAGTCCTGAGAACTTCGAAGATTGCCAGTCACAAAAATAAAAGATTACTTGTTTCTTTGTTAGGCCACTACAGAAAAACGAATTGCCTTTGGTCATTGATGTTGCCAAAATGTCAATAGGGTGCATATCAAAGCAATGGAATGCTGCTCCCTATCAAAACTTGTGTTGATGTTAATAAAGTGTAAGAGAAGCTATTTGGGCCCACTAAATTAATTAGGCCCTATAGTCCAAGGTTGGTGGGCCCGAATTTATCGCCATAAAACAGGGCTGAATCTCTCTAAGCCGCGAAAGGGTTCGGATCCACGAACTTAGAGACTTACTCGGGCCCGGACTCGAAAGGGGTTTGAGCAAGCCTAGAGATCTGAGGCACTCGGACTCGAAAGGGTTTGGATCCACGAACCTAGAGATCCGAAGCACTTGGCTTCGAACGGATTTAGACGCAATCTAGAAGTCGCTTCGTTAATGAGTCCCAGAACACTTGGGGGCTCGGAGCTTTCCGGGATCTGCGCACCAGAACCATGGGCGTAATGGAGTCCGAACAAAGGACCCGATCCCGAGGACGGTGAGTGGAGATAAATTCACTCTTCGGTTAAACTAGCCTATACCCGGGTCGAGGTGGCACGATCTAGGGGGTCCCTGAGACTCGGCAATATTTGCGGCAGGGCGTTCTCTTGAACTACCCCTGACCCTTATGCGGCAGGACGTCCTCTGGGACTACCCCTGACCCTTTGGGATGATTGGGGATCATTGGTTAGGTGTGGTTAAGAAGAAGGGTTCGCCGAGGGGTTGATCTCCTCTTCGGGGCTTTTCTCATCCTCGGAGAGGTCACCTCCTCGGACAAGGTGGTTAGAGAGAATATTCCCCATGTGCCTTGCACATGGGCTCCATCCTACATCATGAGGTGCCTATAAATAGCACCCACCCATAGCTTTACAAGGGATGGATTTTGGAGATTTAACTCTTGGGAAATAACTAATTTCCCTTCTCCATTATCAACCTTGAGAGTGAAAGTGGGAGATCCATGGGAGAGCCTTGCCATTATTCTCTCTCTAGCCACTTTGCCTTCTTCTTCACCCAATCTCTTATCTCCATCATCTCCTTTACTCTTGTGTTCTTGAGTTGAGACTATTGAAGAATCTAAGCCTCTCATCATCTTCTAGAGAATTCGAAGTTGTTCTTCGAAGATCTTCGAATTTTCCAACAACTTTCATGAACCCTCTCATACATAAAGTAATGTTGGAAACCAACATTGTTAGCTCAATTTGAATCATTCCACATCAATGAAAAAAGGCCCAAGGAGGGATGCAAAAACCTCCACAGAAAATGGGAAACAGCCCTCAAATGACCAAAATAGACCAGAAAGAAACCTCCATTCATTGTCAGGACAATGCAGAAACATGAAGCAATCAACCCACAGCTTAACTTTCTCATTTCCCCTTTTCTTTTTAGGCAACAGAATAAATTACATGGTAAATTTTGTGAGTAGAAACATTTCACCAAAAAAATCAATCAAATGAATTCTGAAAAAAAATCAATTCCCCCAAAACAATCCAATCAAATATGATAAAAGTGCATCCCCATTGCATCAAAAGTAAAATGCAACTAGGAAAAATGAAACCCAATGTAGTTTTCTCGAAATTTCAAAGTTCATGGAATCTGACTGTAAAGATATCTCACTATCCCATGTTTCCTCCTATTGGCATTTTCAATTTTAATATAGCACAATTAATATTATTTAAAAAACAAAATTGAAAATATAAATTAAAATTTTTAAAAAAAATTAAATTATATAAAATTTATTTAATGTTGATTGAATTTATAAATATTAAACATAAGTAATCAATATATATTATTATAAATTCACCACCACCAACATTGCTACCACTACTAGTACCACCATCATCATGCTATCGCCACCACTACCACTACCACCACCACCACCACCACCATGCCACCGCCGCCATTATCATGCCATCACTACCACCACCAACTTAATTACCATTGTCATTGTTGCCACACGGCCATTATTTTACTGTCACTACCATCGCTATCACCATCATCAATGCTACCGCTACCACAACCACCACCACCATTGCTACCACCATCACCATCATACTATCACCATTACCACTAATACCACCATCACAATATAAAATTTGAAATATACAATTTGAAAATAATAAATTTCAAATGTAATTTTATACATATCAAACAACTTATTTTTAATTTAGCACAATTTTTATCAAACAGTTTTTTAATGTAAAAATTCATCATTCAGTTTTCAATTCATATTTCTCAGTCTGCAGTTTTCAGTTTCAACTTTATCAATTCAGTACTTAAAACTGAATGTATTAAGTGATAATCAATTAAGTCCGTTTGATAACTACAGTTGATATTACTTAAAAATTTAAGTACCTCTTAAAATATAGGCTAAAACTTAAGAAAAAATTTAAATCATGTGAAACTTACTTAATCCTGACTAAATTTATAAATATTAAATATAAATATCAATATATATTATGATAAACTCACTACCACCACCACCACCATCATGCCGCCGTCACCAGCACCACTACCACCTCTACCACCACCACTATTGCCACCACCTTCATCACCATAGTCATCGTTCTCATAAGCACCATTATCACCACCGCCACCACTACCACCACCACCATCAACGCTACCATGCCACCACCACCGCCGACACCGCTGTTATTGTCGTATCATCACCACCAACACTACTACTACCACCACCATCACAATATAAAAATTGAAATATAATTTAAAAATAATAATTTCAAATTTGATCTTATACATATCATATAACTTGTTTTTAGTTCAACACTTAAATTTCTATCAAACAACTTTTCAATTTAAAAAATTCAATATTTAATTTTCAGTTTTCAAATTTATCAAACACCACCTAAGTGATTTTATTAATTGATCATTTATATATATACTAGTGCATGCCCGTGTCTAAAGGCACGGTGTAAATACGTTGGGATCAAAATGCAGTTATAATTTATATATATCATGTTAAAATTTATGAAGTCTGTAACATTTTTTGATAAAAATATTTAAAAAATATAAAGAAAAATTATTTTTGTTATGGGTTAAAATGTAATTTATCTAATTTGTTATAAAATAAAATAAAATTGATGTCAAAATATAAATAGATGGTTTGTTTGGTTTGGATTTTCAAATGAATTTATAATTAGAGTTTGGTTGTATGCTCGTGCCTAAAGGCATTGTGTAAATACTGTTGGGATCAAAATACAATTGTAATTTATATGTATTCTGTCAAAATTTATGGAGTTCATAACATTTTTTGATAAAAATATTAAAAAAATATAAAAATATATTATTTTTATTATGGGTTAAAATGTAATTTATTTAATTTGTTATAAAAAAATAAAATAAAATAAAATTGAGGTCAAAATATAAGTAGATGATCCGTTTAGTTTGAATTTTCAAATGAATTTTATAATTAGAATTTAGTTGTATATTTTAAAAATAATTTTTATGAATTTGAAATTCAAAACTTATTTAGTTTAACACCCAATTAGTTTAATGAATCATAAACATAACACCCCATTTTGTCGGTATAAACATAACACCCAATTAGTTTATTAGTGATTTGCTTAATTAAGCTTAACACCCCATTAGCTTAATTAAGCATAAACATAACACCCCATTTTGTCCGTATAAACATAACACCCAATTTGTTTAATTAAACTTTTTTTTTAAAAAAAAAATTAGTGATTTGCTTTTTATTAGTCCAAGAATTAAGCCTTAATAATATTCTAAACAACTCATCAAAAGCATATTGAAGGAATCCCTCCCATGCCATGCGCATCTTCTTCATCAACCCCAGCTTTCATATATTAATCGACTTCAAAGGACACAATCAAACTCATTTTGCCAGCTTAGCAGAATCTCTCTCTCTCTCTCTCTCTCTCTCTCTCTCTCTCTCTCTCTCTCTCTCTCTCTCTAGTATACCTACAAATCATATATTTTTTTGTAAAGTACTCACAATTTATTTTTTATTATTTTTTTAAAAAATAAAATAAAATATATCATAAAAACACCTTGCTACTGCACTCCTCTTTTCTGTTGGACAATCTTCACTGTAATTAATTAATTCTGTTTGTGTACTTAACAACAAACAGAATATACAAGAAATAAAGGAAATGAGATAAAATTGTTTGATTACAAAAATCAAACTATAAATATAATTAAATAAATAAAAACAGATTTTATTTTGTTACAAAAACAAAATTAAAATCTGATTTAAATAAACAAATAAAACAGAATAATAAATTAAACAACTTACTTGATTAATTTCTTCGAATAATAATCTGATCAAGTCCAGTGTTTGACACTGTGTCCTTAAGACAGATTCGTCCTCTCCTCGGTGCTTTCAGAATATGGACGTCTATCTCCCAAGATGAAATGATCAACAACAAATAAATGCAGCGCTACAATTTATTTATTCAACGAACACACTAAGTGTTTACACTCTTTCTCACAAAAAATTAAATGCAACAAAATGAAGAATAAATTTGCAGAGGTGAAGTATGAAATATCTGAATAACTAAAACATCAAATGAGGGCTGTCCTATTTATAGATTGATTGGTGGCTGCTGGTTTTGAATTAAACAGGTGCAAACCTGTTTTGAACAGGTACTTAACCTGTTGGTTTGAATTGGTACTGTTTGGATTCCAATTCAAACAGATAAAATCGAATTGTACAGATTTAAATCTATCCGGGTTTTTTGAAAATTAAACAGAATCAATTCTGTTCGGGTGGGAGAAAAACGGACCCAATTTCGAATTTAAATTCCGAAAATCAAAATGGAAAAATTAGAATTTAATTTTAGAAAATAAAATTCAAATGTTTTTGGCCCAAAAAGATAGGTATTGGGCCGACAAGCCCAACCTCACACCACGCACCCGCGCCCAAGCCCAAGCCTAGTCTAGCCCAGCCCGCCCAACCAGACGAACGGCGGCGGCGGCGGCGCATGCACGTGTGGTGATTTTTGGGTCCAATGGGTCTAGCCCATTTTGCCCATAACCTCCCTCTCTACAAAACTTGGGTACCCCTTGGGGCACACCCCAAGTTCCAATCCCATGCCTTACAAACCCATTCTAAATTTCCCACAAAATCAATATGGGACAAGCCTTATTCAAACCTTTAAGGATTTTCCACCAAAACTCCATTTCCATGGAGCACACTTTGGCTTCAATTTTCTATTCACTTGATAATGGTTTTGAGCAACCAAATATACCACATAAATCACAACGCGACATAGAACACGTTACCGCTTTGACCCGCGAAAATCAGCGCACGGGTCTCACCTAAAAATTAGACCAAAGTTAGGAAAAAATTCTAGTTTACTCAGAATTTTCCCCACCATTTCCAACAATCCCTCACATGAATGGAATTTGATGACAACGGAAATGCAACAAAATGCAGACTTTATCGAAAGAGTATAAGTCAAAAATATCTTGCATCAGGATAGGTAGCTTTCGGCCTTGAACCTTCCCTAGTGATAGCCTAACCAATGGACGCGATGCCTTGAATTGTTCAGCCGTTTGTGTAAGCCAAGACAATAGATTTTACACAAAATATCTTCTAACACATCGTGGTTCTCACTGTTGTGTTCATTTTGGCCTTGAACGCTCCTGGTTTTCATGAGTGCTTCTAGAGAATGTAGCCTCTTCATTCTCATAAAACCGGCCCCAGTTCGACACTCATATAAGTGATTCTTATTGTGAGTATCTCCTTATACTCGTCTTGATTTTATGCCTAAATCAAGATATAAGTAATCATTAAAAGCAAAGCTTATCCTTATACCCTTGCATACAACATATGTTGCAGATATCACTCTTACCATAGGAATGGGTAGGGAATTTTAATCCCTTGGTGATTTCTGGCGAGCCACACATAACTTAGTTGTCCTTTTGAACTTAGTTCTTGGGATCTCCAGTTATATAAGTAGGGTTACCATTGTGATGACTCTTATGTAATAGACTTTAATCCCATCCTCTTCGATGAACTATAAACTAGCTCTTTTGTCAAACCTTTTGTTAACGGATCCGCAATATTCTCTTTAGATTTTATATAATCTATTGAGATTATTCCATTTGACAACAATTGCCTTACGGTATTATGTCGACGACGAATATGTCGTGACTTACCGTTATACATATGATTCTATGCCCTGCCTATTGCAGATTGACTATCACAATGAATGCAAATAGCTGGCACAGGTTTTGGCCACATTGGAATGTCTTCTAAGAAGTGACGAAGCCATTCTGCTTCTTCTCCTGCTTTGTCTAAAGTAATGAACTCGGATTCCATTGTAGATCGTGCGATGCAAGTTTGTTTCGTGGATTTCCAAGAAATAGCAGCGCCTCCCAGAGTAAAGACATATCCACTAGTGGATTTTGAATCTTTAGTATCCGATATCCAATTGGCATCACAATAACCTTTGAGTACTGGTGGATATCGAGTAAAGTTCAAACCATGATCACGAGTAAATCTTAGATATCTAAGAACCCGAATGATCACTTTCCAATGGTCTTCTCCGGGATTGCTAGTGTACCTACTCAATTTACTGATAGCATAAGTTATATCAGGACGAATACAATTCATTAAGTACATTAGGCTTCCAATGATTTGGGAGTATTTTAACTGAGACACTGCATCACCTTTATTTTTTGATAAATAAAGACTCATGTCTACAGGTGTTCTAGCTACATTCAAATCATCCTTGATCATTTTTTCAAGAATTTTCTCAATATAATGAGATTGAGATAACACATATCCGTCAGATGTTTTAGTAATTTTCATTCTTAATATAACATCTGCGACCCCCATATCTTTCATATCAAATCTTTTGTTAAGTATTTGCTTAGTTGATTTAATCATGTTTTGACTACTTCCAATGATAAGCATGTCATCCACATAAAGACAAACTATGACATATCCTTGGTCAGTGTTTTTAACATAGACGCATTTGTCACATTCGTTTATCTTAAACCCATTAGTAAGCATTGCATGATCAAATTTTTCATGCCATTGCTTAGGTGCTTATTTTAATCCATAAAGAGACTTTACAAGCTAACAAACTTTCTTTTCTTGCCCCGATACTACAAACCCTTCGAGTTGCTCCATATAGATCTCTTCATTTAGATCACCATTTAAGAAAGCTGTCTTAACATCCATTTGATGTATCTCTAAATTAAACAACACTGCTATAGCAATAAGCATGCGAATAGATGTTATTCTGGTCACAGGGGAATATGTGTCAAAATAGTCCAGACCTTCCTTTTGTCTGTAACCTTTTACTACAAGTCTTGCTTTATACTTGTCTATTGAACCATCTGCTTTCATTTTTCTCTTGAATATCCACTTATATCCAAGAGGTTTAGAACCTGGTGGAAGATCCACCAATTCCCAAGTATGATTTTGCATAATGGATTCAATTTCATTATTAACAACCTCTTTCCACAAATGTGCTTCACGACCTGTCATTGCTTCCTTAAAGCTTTGAGGTTCATTTTCTAACAAATATGTCAGAAAATCTGGACCAAAGGATTTTGATGTTCTCACTCTCTTACTTCATCTTGGTCCATCATCAGTTAAATCCTGTAGGTCGAGACCATTACTAGTCTCTTGTGTTTGATTGTCATTAGTCTCTTGACTTTATGTATAATCATAAGTTCTTTTCTGTGAACTTAATTCCTGTCCTTTCTTGTAAGGAAAGACATGTTCAAAAAACACAGCATTCCTTGATTCTATAATAGTGTTCACCTTTATATCAGGTATTTCTGATTTATAAGTCAAAAACCGATATGCACTACTATTCTGAGCATGACCAATAAACACACAATCTACTGTTTTTGGTCCAATCTTAGTCTTTTTAAGAACAGGAACTTCAACTTTTGCCAAACACCCCCACACTTTTAAGTATTTGTAGGAAGGTGGTTGACCTTTCCACAATTCATAAAGAGTGCTGTTGGTTTTCTTGTGGGGTATTTTGTTAAGAACATAATTAGCAGACAATATTGCTTCCCCCCACAAGTTCTGTGGTAAACCTGAACTTAGTAACATGGCATTCATCAATTCTTTTAGGGTTCTATTCTTCCTTTCAGCAATTCCATTTTGCTGTGGAGAATAAGGTGCTGTAGTTTGGTGAATAATGCCATGTTATGCACAAAATTCATTTAATGGTGCATCATATTCACCACCCCTATCACTTCTAATATAAATCAGAATATAACATCCATCAATTATTGACTACAGTGTGCTTGATTCATAAATTTCAAAACAAATTCATGAAAAATCCAAAATAATTATGACTACACAAGTCAGAATTAATGTTTTGACAAAATCATATCCTCATAAAGATTTTGCCTAAGAATCGAACAAATCAAAAATCTCATTTGATTGTATAAATTTTTGCAATTTATTTACGAATAAGTATCACTGTCACAAAAATATTTGTGATAAAAGAAAACTAAATTATCTCTTCTAATGCAAGAGATACACTCCCATATTAAAATAATGGTTCATGATTTAACAAATTCTACTACGCAAGTAAAATAATGATTGACAACATCTTATGTCATAAATTCAACAAATAATAATCCACATAAAAGATTTCTCAAAATTACTTCCAATTAAATGGAACGATATAACTACTTAAATCTTTATGTTATTGAAATTTCTTACGTGTTTAAATACCCATTCAAATTGATTAGAGATACTCAAATTAATCTGCTTATGTACAAAGTGAGCATATCAATTATCATTCCAAATCACATGAGATTTTTTTTTTTTTTTTAAGAAATAACTTGAGTTGATGTCAATACATGCATATCAAACGCATCAAATAAAAGAATAAATTAACAAAATAAATTTATCATGCATGATCCCAAAACTTACATCATGAGGTAAAAAGATTCTCAACCCAAAAATCCAACAAAACATACCTTGATTTAATTAGTTTGATTTGTACACAAATAAACTAATTATATATATAAACATTAAAAATGTTCTTGTGAATATATATATATATATATATATTTTTCCGATTCATATGCAGAAACTATTCACGATTACAGATCCACACACAGAAATTAAAAAATGATTCAAAAAACCAATAAAGAAAATAAACTTGCCACAAAGGTTTCTTCGTAATAAAAATGAAATTAGTTTGTAAAACTAATATTTTACCCCAGAAACAAATTCTTCAATGTATATTCACGATGAACTATGATAAAGTCAAAAGAATTAACACCTTTTCACAAAGGGTTCAAAACATTAAGCGGCCTTCAAAACGAAACCGTAAGTCACGTACAAAATTAACAGATTGTAACCGAGACACAAAGTTTCATAACTATACAAAAAATTATACCATAAATACAGAATTTAATTTTGTAAAAGTAAAAGAGACAAGAATTTTAATTAAAGAAAACTCAGAAAATATTTCTGAAAACCAAATTAATTTTCTAGTTACTAAAATCAGAAAATAAATTATAACACAAAATAATTTTATTTTCCTTGTTACTAAAACCAGAAAAATAAAATACCACAATAATTTTCTGTAACACCAAATAATATTCTGTAATTGTTAATGACACCAGTATATTATTACTAGTTGTCAAAGAAAATAGATAGTATATTACTATTATCTGTCAAATAGTTTATAATACTATGTGTATGTTCCAACCAGAATATCACATTGTGAAAACACAAAAAATTAAATACAATAAAGATACAAAAATGATCTGCCTTAAGATTGTTGGACAATCTTCACTGTAATTAATTAATTATGTTTGTGTACTTAACAACAAACAGAATATACAAGAAATAAAGGAAAGGAGAGAAAATTGTTTGATTACAAAAATCAAACTATAAATATAATTAAATAAATAAAAAGAAATTTTATTTTGTTACAAAAATAAAATTAAAATCTGATTTAAATAAACAAATAAAATGAATAATAAATTAAACAACTTACTTGATTAATTTCTTCGAATAATAATCTGATCAAGTCCAGTGTTTGACACTGTGTCCTTAAGACAGATTCGTCCTCTCCTCGGTGCTTTTAGAATATGGACGTCTATCTCCCAGGATGAAATGATCAACAACAATAAATTCAGCACTACAATTTATTTATTCAACGAACACACTAAGTGTTTACACTCTTTCTCACAAAAAATTAAATGTAACAAAATGAAGAATAAATTTGCAGAGGTGAAGTACAAAATTTCTAAATAACTGAAACATCAAATGAGGGCTGTCCTATTTATAGATGGATTGGGGCTGTTGGTTTTGAATTAAACAGGTGTAAACCTGTTTTGAACAGGTACTTAACCTGTTGGTTTGAATTGGTACTGTTTGGATTCAAATTCAAACAGATAAAACCGAATTGTACATATTTAAATATGTCTGGGTTTTTTGAAAATTAAACAGAATCAATTCTGTTCGGGTGGGAGAAAAACGGACCCAATTTCGAATTTAAATTCCAAAAATCAAAATGGAAAAATTAGAATTTAATTTTAGAAAATAAAATTCAAATGTTTTTGGCCCAAAAAGATAGGTATTAGGCGCGACAAGCCCAACCTCACACCACGCACCCGTGCCCAAGCCCAGCAGGACAGACGGCGGTGCGCGCGCGCATGTGGTGATTTTTGGGTCCAATGGGTCTAGCCCATTTTGCCTATAACCTCCCTCTCTACAAAACTTGGGTACCCCTTGGGGCACACCCCAAGTTCCAATCCCATGCCTTATAAACCCATTCTAAACTTCCCACCAAATCAATGTGGGACAAGCCTTATTCAAACCTTTAAGGATTTTCCACCAAAACTCCATTTCTATGGAGCACACTTTGGCTTCAATTTCCCATTCACTTGATAATGGTTTTGAGCAACCAAATATACCATGTGAATCACAACGCGGCATAGAACGCGTTACCACTTTGACCCGCGAAAATCGACGCACGGGTCCCACCTAAAAATTAGACCAAAGTTAGGAAAAAATTCTGGTTTACCCAGAATTTTCCCAACCATTTCCAACATTTTCAACCAGCCACACTTTCTTTTTAACCCAAATCACTTTTCATTTCACCAACTCAACTCACACTTTCCTTTTCCACCGAAAGCTACAGCACTTAACTCTAAAAATATAACTTCACCCATGTGTTGCACTGCCAAAACAACTTCACCCATGTCAAGACCCACGCCTGAGAACAATGTTCCAACAGTGTTCCTGACAACACTGCTGCACTTCCAAGATAGCACCACACACCTTCCATGGCCGAAAGCTTCATGGCCAAAAAACTCTAGCAAAACAAAAGACATTCAAAAAAATTAGAGTAACAAAAAATCAATACCAAAAACAGTGGTTAAAAATTAATTCATTTCTAGCAAGCCAAAAAGTCCAAATAATAAAATCAAAGATAGTTGGTGTGGAGAAGTATTTTGCAAATGACGCCACGTGGTCAAGATAGCCCGAGATGTCAGCTAAGGTGCCACGTAGATGAGTCATGTTGCTGAGATGATCACGGTGTTGCCAAGATGCTCAGCGGTAATGCCGGAATCCCAAGGTGTCTGGATAAGGGATGTAACGCCCTCAAAAATAACCCATAACATACACAATAATAAGATGCATTACTTAAGAAAATAAACCATAATTCATTCATCAGAGTATCCTTAAATAAAGACATTACATGTAATAATGAAAGTAAATGCCCTATGGGCTTACATCTTTCCAAGCCAACACTTGGACACAAAATGTGAGTACTAACTCAACTACAAATTAAGCCCTCGGCTTGTAATTACATGTAATATCAAAACAAAACAATAACTAAACTAGTCTTCAATCCAAGTCCTTCCAAGCTAAGTCCTTGGAGCTAGCTTATCACCTGAACCTGAAAATGATGTTCCCATATAGGGTGAGCCACAGCCCAGTAGAAATATACTAAACCAATTATAAGCATTGAATAAAGCAATAGCATTCAATAGATGGTTAACCATGTTAATCAATTATTTCAATATACAGTCTTAAGACACTAATGTCTATGACACTTATCAATTTCCATTATTGTCAATATAGCTCAGAACCTGGCCAAACTTACAACTGTGAATTATTTAGCATATTCACATTACTTCCAAAATCAACAACACAAATGAGATTCAGGCTCATGTCAAAACACTTCATACTTCCAGATTGATACACATTTTAGTGCTGTATCAATACAACATTTCAATATAAATAAGCACACATAAATGTGATGCTAATGGAGTCCATCCCCTATCTCCTCCCAAACAAAATCTGGTTTAGAGGTCCATCCCCTATCTTCCCCTAAACCGTGGAGTACATCCCTATCCTATCCTCCCACACAATATGCATTATGCAATGCTCAACCAATACATGTATGTAAACACATAACATATACAACTCACAATCAATACATAATGTCTGTATTAATTCAACAGTCAAAATTAATGACTTAACCAATATGATTAGTTCAGTTATCCCTAATCCACATGCAATGTCTACAACAATCATGACTATCCTCCACCGATAGCCCAAAACAGTTATTTCTAAACAGGAAATAAATGTATCAACAATAATAATCTTAACATTTAAATAGGCGAGTAATTAGATTATTTAACTACACCCTTTCAACTTATAAATCCCCAATTCCATGAATTCAACTAATATTCCCAATTTTTCTCAAATTTATTAGGCCAATCAATTTATTAAAACAACTAGGCTTTTCCCAAAATTACCAAAATACCCCCCAACATATTAAAGTACCAAAACTTAGAACAATACTCATAAGATGGAGTAGGAAATCCCTACCTCAAAGAAAATAACCCCAAAAAGAGAAGACGGAGATGATGACCCAAATTCCAAAGTGCTCCAAATTCACAAACTCTCAGATTAAAATGAAGCTCTCGACTCACTCTATCTTTTTAATAAAACAACTAGGGTAGAAACACACCCTAAATAGATCAAACCTAAGAGAGAAGGTGAGTAGAGAAAGAGAGAACTCGGAACTAGGTTTTTGGATCAAAAAGATGTGAAAAAAAATGTTTTAAAAAACCGCTGCTGCGTATTTAACTGGACAGACTCGCTCGAGCGAAGACTTGGTCGCTCGAGCGACCAGACACAAGAAATCCACGCTCGAGCGAAGAAAAGCTCGCTCGAGCCAAAAAACTCGATGCTTCAGGTCTGCAACCCAGAAGCTCGCTCGAGCGAAGAAAAGCTCGCTCGAGCGAAGAAATCGAATACATACACCTCGCTCACTCGAGCGAAGAAAAGCTCGCTCGAGCCAAGAAACACAACTCTCAGGTCCTAAGCCCAGACGCAGACTCTCGCTCGAGCGACCAAACCCTAGCTCGAGCGAATGACAAAAACAACAGCTCGCTCGAGCGACCAACTCCTCGCTCGAGCGAAGGTCCAGAAATCTGGACAGCAACACTTGGTTTCCAACCCAACCAACCTGTAACAAACCTAACCAACACAACCCATAGCTCAATAATAAAGAATTAAAGGACAACAACAGCAATTTGATAACGACAGAATCTACGGAGCATAAGTCCGACAACAATAATTACAAGGAAAAGACTGGGGTCGCTATAAGGGACAAGAGTCCTAGAAATAGGAGAGGGTCTCAGTCTGGACAAGGATAAGACTCATGGAGAGTTCATCCCTATCTAGCTGAGAGTCCAAGATGAGTATTGAGCCTGAGACTTTTAAGGGATCAAGTCACTGTTGGTTATAAAAGTAGGGCACCCTCGTGGGTCTAATGTAAGTTCTTTCTTGTGAGTTAAAGTACTATTTGCTATCTGTGAGAGATAAAGTTTACTGACTTGATCATCGAAGTGCTCCCAGGTGGACGAACCACCACGAAATTCTTTTCTTCTTGTAACAAGTTGTTGGACTTAAACTATTCTGTCGGTACTCTCCAGCTGAGTTCTCCTTTTGGTTGTGTGGTCGAAAATCAACACCTACAATTTGGCACCATCTGTGGGAACTTAAGGAGAATAGATGGCCAACAATGGGCAGGAAGAGAAGATAGGGGACGACGTCCACAGCGAAGAGGAGGAACATATGGATCCCAATGCTAGGGAAGAAAACCGTAATGAAGGAGTACAGGAACTAAATCTTGGGGATGATAACGCCGACAAAGAGCGTAATGTCCGGAAAAAGAGAGGCCAAGATGAGTATTGCAATGAAAGCGACCTCCAGGTATGGAAGGATAAATGCCTACGGAGGGATAGGGAGATGAAAGGGATGACAAACAAGTTGGCAGACCTACAGTCAGTGCTCAACTTTATGATGCAAAACAACGTGATACAACCACTATTTCGGTTGCAAGACACACTGGCACCAGTAGCCAAAAACTGATGCCCAGAAAAGAGGACAGAAGACAGTCCCAGTGGTCCTACAACATGGCAAGGGACAAGAGCACTCACATTGGCCGTCACAGGATGTCAGGCGAATAGAGTCAGTTACTTGGTGAGTCGTAGAGGACACCCCGAGCCAAGTGGACCAATGTTAGAAGATCTTGGCAGATCCAAGGGAAAGGCCTTTGTTTTGATGTAGTGGATGAAGGGAAATCCAAGATGACGCATAATTGCACTAGGAGTAGCACGCCGAAGAGGATGAAATCTATTGATAGTTGAGCTCCAGGTAGAATGAAGGAGAAATTAAGAGACTACCTCTAGAGAAAGAGACTCAATGTCAAGATCATGTCCACCGTCAAGTCGAGGACACCATTCTCGGTGGAGTTACATATGTTTGAGGCCCTAAAGAGATTCAACATGCTGAGGTTTCGGATCTATGACGGTAAGTCTGATCCAAACTTTCATGTTGGTTTGTATTTAAATTCAATGGCTTTGTGGTGCGGGAATGAGCAGGTGCTATGCAAAGTATTCCCCTAATCCTTTGGGGAGATCACATCGAATTGGTTCCATAAGTTGCCAAAAGGAACTATGAAGAGTTGGGAAGGCCTGGCCGAGATGTTAGTGGCCAGGTTTGTTACGAACAAGTCGCAACCACTAAGGGTAGATTCTCTATTGGCTTTGAATATCACCGATGGCGAAGGCCTCAGGGCTTACGCCAAGAGATACTATGAGGTGTACAACCAGATTTCGGGTTGTAACTAGGAGTTGGCAGTCGTGTTCAAGAATGGCCCGAATGATAAATGCTCGCTTCAAAAATCACTTGCCAAAACCCTACCGAAGAGCATGGAAGAGCTCATGGCATGGATTGTGAAGTATGCCAGAGCAGAAGAAGACACACAAGGAACGGGAACACCAAAGCAAGAGAGAAGAAACGGCTCGCCGAAGCGAGGTCGAGGAAATGCTGGTGTTGACAGGCAGGAAATAGGAGCAAGAGTTATGCAGACAGTCAGCACGGTATTCAAGATCCGAGTCTATAAAGTTTTGAAAGGAACCAGCCGTACTACAGAGCGCTGGAGAAGATCCTAGGCGAGTTCATGGGTAGGAGCACTGGGAAGCATTGTGCCTACCATAATGACGATGGGCACCTTACTTTGGGATGTAGTGCTCTGAAGTCACACTTGAAAGATCTGGTCAGACAGGGTCACCTAAGAGACCTAGTAGACGAGGCAAGGACGAAGGAAGAGCATGCGAGGTTGCCCTAGGCACTGGTAGCACCATCTCCACCACCACCACAGCAGCAGACAGAGGGACCTCGGGTAATCAATGTGATTCACTCAAAGGTCAATGAGAATGAGGTTCGAAGGGAGACCCAGAGAGTAAGGCACCTGCAACATATATATCAGGTCCAGCAAAAGAAACCCAGAACAAATGAATATCAGTGACCAATGATTTCTTTTACTAAGACTGACTTGGATATGGTGTAACATCCGCACAACGATGCCCTGGTGTTAACTTTGAAGATTGGAGATTGCCAGGTGAGGTGCATACTGATTGATCGAGGCAACTCTTGTGACATCATGTATGTCAGATGTTACAAGGAGCTTGGCCTTCACCCAGATGATTTAGAACAATCTGACAGCCCTATGGTTGGATTCAATGGGACGCCAACATGACCTCTCAGAGCCATGAATCTAGAGGTGTAGGTAGGGAGCAAGAAAGTAACAACGGAGTTCACTGTGATAGATACCTCCTCCCTGTACAATATCATTTTGGGACAACCTTGGTTGCATACAATGAGGCATGTTCCCTCAATGCTGCACCAACTATTGCAATTCCCAACAAAACAGGGCATTAAAGAGGCACGAGGAGACCAGGTACAGGCGAAAAATTGCTCCATGGTAGTAATAAAGTACACCTCTAACATAAAGGAAGCAAAAAGTGCAGAGATTAAAAGCGAAGACCACAAGATCATGGATGATGTCGGCAAAGAACCTGCCAAGAGAGTGAAGAACCATTGAAAAAGGTTCTGGTGCAAGAAGAAGATGATGAACAATACTTCCTTCTATGCTCTGGCTTAGCTGAGGAAGAAGAAAGAGAACTGGGGGCTTTTTTGAGGGAGAACATAGAGGTGTTCACCTGGACACCTTATGAGATGCTGGGGATCAGCCTCGAGGTCACCTATCACAAACTTAACATAGACTAGTCGGCAAAACCAATAGTCTAGAGAGCAAGGAGGCTGACATTGATATATATGTAGGCAGTTGAGGAAGAAGTAGACAAGCTACTAGAGGCACAAGCCATCAGAGAAGTGAATTATCCCACCTAGCTATCCAATACAGTGGTGGTGAAGAAGAAGAATGAGAAGTGGAAGGTCTGCGTAGATTTCACAAGCCTGAACAAGGCATGTCCCAAGGACAGTTTTCCACTACCCAAGATTGATCACTTGGTAGATGCCACTTCAGGGTATGGGAGGATGAGTTTTTTGGACGCATACCGATGTTATCACCAGATAGAAAAATGTCTTCCCCAGATGAAGAGAAGATGGCATTCATCACCCCTAAAGGACTCTATTGCTATAAAGTAATGCCTTTTAGGTTGAAGAATATATGAGCAACTTACTAAAGATTGGTCACCAAGATGTTCAAACATCTGATTGGGAAGACAGTGGAGGTTTACATAGACGACATGCTCGTTAAAACCAAAGAACCTAGGAATCATCTGGCAGACCTAAAGGTTATCTTTGACATCCTGAGAACATATCGGCTTCGACTCAATGCCTTAAAGTGCGCATTTGGAGTAGGATCCAGTAAGTTCCTAAGATACTTGGTCACCAGGAAAGGTATTGAAGCAAGCCCAAATCAGATCAATGTCATTCTTGACTTGAAAAGCCCAATAACAGCCAAACAAGTCCAGATTTTGACTGGAAGGGCAGCGGCCTTGAACAGGCTCATTAGTTGAAGCTCGGATAAATGCAAATAGTTTTTTGGTTTATTGAAAAAGGCCACAGACTTTTTGTGGATAGAAGAATGTGAAGTTGCCTTGACCGACTTGAAAAAGTACTTGACAACCTCATCGGTGTTGTCAAACCCGGTACCGAGAGAAGAATTATTTTTATACCTGACAATTTTAGACCACGCCGTGAGTGCCGTGGTAATCCGAGAAGAAAGAAGTGAGCAGAAGGCAGTGTACTATGTCAACAAGACCCTGGCAAGTGCATAAACTAGGTACCCGCCTCTAGAAAAATTGACATTGGCGTCGGTAATGGCCCCGAAAAAAGTTGAACCACTACTTTCAAGCCTACAAAATTGTGGTGCTAATGAACATCCACTAAAGTCCCTGTTGTAGCATAGAGACCTGACAGGTAGAGTAGCCAAATGGGCAGTGGTGCTGGGCTAGTATGACTTGGAATTCATGCCTAGAGTAGCAATCAAGGGCTAGGTTCTGGCCGACTTTATGGCCGAGTTCACTCCAGGCGCAATCCCAAGGTGAGCTCTGGTGAGCCGCGGCTTGGGATGTCCAGGAGAACAAGAAGAAACCCAGCTGGGACCAAAGAACCCCACACCAGCAGAGCAGAAGTGTAAAGCCCCTGAAATATGTATTTACTTTTAAGACCCTAATGTTGAATTATATTTATTTATTTATTTATTTTTTAGCCCCTCGTTTACTTGAATTAATTTGAATCTTGTCGGTTAGCAATTGCTATTTTTATTTTTATCGAAACAGAAATTTCTCTAACCAGATTAGCTTCCCTAACTTAATTTAATTCTACCTAGGTTGCATGAATTCAACTTCAAGCCCTCACTTTTTTTTTTTTTATTCAAAACTTGCCCCAAAATAGTACTTGTACCTTGTACCTTGGTATACCATCAATCTTGCACTATATATATAAGTATATATACACCTTGAGGGATGTGCCTAGGACCAAAATTAATAAAATAATAACCCCCTCACACTTCCCCAAGAGAGGAGCCAATTTTCAAAGACCATGATTATGAGATTCTAGAGAAACACAACCTAGTGACCTACCTAGGATGCAAAATCCAAGAATTAGTTTTATTACAACTAGATGTGGCCTTAACCAATGGAACAAGCCTCCTAAGCCCCTTCTATTCCTTTAGAATTCAATCAAACCCTAACCCTTCCATCCAATTCCAACTAAAGGACTTTTGTGTCCTTTTACCCCAAAATTGCCTATATATACCACACCCTCCCTAGCTTGCAAACATACACACAACACACTCACTCACACACACATTTTGGTTAGAGAGAGGGAGGAGAGCAAGGAAGAGAAGTCTAGAGGAGGAGAGGGAAGAAGAAGAGAGTTTCTTGTGCAAAGCTAGAAGGTAATCCACCAACACAACCTTCTCTTCATTTTCTTTTCTAATGCATGTTCTTTTTTAAAGATTTTAAGTGATGTTTCAGATATGTTATTCATTTCTTATGATAAAAATACCAAGATTTGAGTATTGTTTCCATCTCTCTTGTGTTTTACCCATT
Organism: Camellia japonica; assembly: GCA_030407325.1. Classification (NCBI taxonomy): domain Eukaryota; kingdom Viridiplantae; phylum Streptophyta; class Magnoliopsida; order Ericales; family Theaceae; genus Camellia; species Camellia japonica. Next base: position 117,060,102 of record JAPPVO010000017.1, read on the forward strand.
TTGGCACAAACCATTTTTTTTGTACAAATCTCTCAACTTTTCAAGGGCACTCTTTCAAACAAATTTTCTGAGTTAAACATGTGATAGTTAGCATATTTTCTTCACAAAAGAAATGAAACTTTCCCATGGTGGAACCCTCTTTTCATAAATTTTCTTAATTTGGGCATTCTACCTTAGAACCTGTTTTTTTTTCAGCCAACTTTTGAAAATTCCAGAAAAATGTACAAAAATATTCTGAACCTCCATTTTATGTCAAAACCTTCCTTTAGAAGTTAGATTTCAACTAAAATTGGTTTCATCGAAAAAAATTGAGCGGTTTGCAAGAAAATCAAGTTTTCGTAACAGTCGACAGATCTGGGCAGATTCTGGACAGATTCTGGAACAGTGCTGGACTATTTTCTAAATAACTTAAAATCGGGAAGAGCAATCCCATTTCCGAAAAATGTTCTAGAAACTAGATCAAATTCTCTACGAACCATAGGAAAACCGAGTCCGGTGGATGAACCTAAGTAGTCCTTCCATATTAACCTTCATGTGATGTTAAATCTGGAAATTTGTTATGTTTGGATGTTTTTATACCCTTGTATTCATGAAAATGTTTAATGGCTTATTATCATATCTTGGCATGATGTTGTATGGGTATGTTATGTTATTTATCTTCTTATCTTGAGGAGGCATGCTTATGTGGATTTTATTTTATCGTTTAGTTGGACTAACCTTGACTTAAAACACTTAATTCAACGGGAAACCTAATTGGGTGGGTATTGGGTTTTCGAACACTTGAGTAATGAAAAGATGAGAATATGTGGTATATGGCTTGTTGGGATGCGTTCCCTATTCGAGGTTAAATCTTGCGCAAGTGGTTTTCGGGACCCTTGAACGGAGCGGTTGTATTCGGACCCTAGGTGGTTTGGTGTAAGGAGGGATTTCGGGCAAGGCCCTATTTTACCGTCTCTTTTGAGGCCCTGCGGTTGGCGCTACACGGTACATAACCGTTGGTAGGCATCCGAGGTTAGGTCTGCAACAAAGCAGCAAAAGAGGGGGCATACCGAATAATCCGCGTCCGATTCTTGTGGTTGGGAGGACGGAATCTCTTTCGGGGATTTTTAGTTTACTGACATCTAACTTAACCATTTATTTAATTATTTATTTATTTATTTATTTATTGGAGTACCATGCTTTACTACTTCATGTTATACTTTGTGATTGTGTATTGGACTGGGAAAAAGGGGTGGGGTGTGTGTGTGCGTTTACTGGGCATTCAAAGCTCACGGCGTATCATGCCAGGTGACGAAGCGGAACTCATAGCGGAAGACGACGAGCCGGAAACCTTTGAAGACTTTTGGCTATCTTAGGAATACTAGAAATTTCCTTTTTTGTTATTTTGTAAGACTCATATGAAGTTAAAACTTTCTTTTGGGATGTAATGTAATGGAACAATCTTTTAATCAAGTATAATTGTGGTTGTTATGTATTATATCCTATGTATGAACCTTATCGTTGCTTATGAGACCTTGTGCCAATGCCTTGTAAGATCTGTCAAAAAGGTAGTGCGCTGCCTAAGAAAGCTGGACTTAGAAGGGAGGCTATTTTGACTCCTCCGGCGATCTGGGATCTTACTTGGTTATTGACCATAGGACTCACTAGTGACTCTCCCTTGATTGCAACCTATAGTGTAGAATCGGGGCGTCACAACTTGGTATCAGAGCCTAGGTTCAACCCTTAACCCTCGCAACCCTACCCGCGACTCTAGAAGCCCTTACCCCTTATCTTATTTATTTTATCACACTATTATAAGAAGATTAACTAATGAAACTCCTTTTTCCACCTTAGGATGTCATCAGGAGACTATCCAGGACGCGGCATCAGTACCGACTCGTGGGGTGTTTTTCGTATACAAGGAAGAGGGCCATGTCTGTCAGCCCTACTTTAGCCGCCGACGCTGTGAAATCACCGCCGAGGAAATGATCAAAACGAGATACGCAAGGTGGAGACGAATACCCCGCTATACGAGGGCGCAGAAGAGGTCTTTGGTGCGGCGCCACCTACAATTTCTGAGCCGGGCAGCAAGGAAGGCAGTTCGAATGGAGCAAGATGAACAAAGGATGGACTCCCTGATACACCGAGCGTTAACCACCATGGCACTGACTCAGGTTGAAAGCTACGAATCTTGTTACCACGGGCCAGGTAACAATCAACCGATGGATGTGGAGCAGCCACCAGAGCAACAAGGAGCAAACCTAGCCCACCCTATAGAGATATCATCTGAACATAATCCCCCCTCACCAATGTACACCCCCGCTCTCCAGGACAAGCCACCGACTCGGCTGATGAAGACCCAGACGAAGACTTTGATTGGTCAGGGAACGAGAACTAATTCGAGGGGTAGTAAAACTAGACTTTTGTAAGATCCGCTGATGAGGATCCTTAAGATTAAGATAGTTTGAACTTGTATGCTTAGATGCTCTTGAATGTAACTCCGAGATAGGAGCCCCTTTTGTAGTGATGCCTATTATTATATATAAATGATGTGTTGATCTACGTTGTTGACTGTTACTTGCTTTAGTGCACCCTAAGAAGACTGAACCTTGTTTCAAATTTAAGTAGTAGGATTCTCTAAGACTGGAAACCAACTCACCTCGTGCCATGAACAGAATGGTAGACATGCGAGCTAATGGCTATACCGAAACCAGCAACAATGTACGAAACCGTCCCAGACATCAACACGAACCCATCCCCGCAAGGGCCGACATCCCCAACAACCTAGGTCATCAGATTTTGGAGGAACTAGGGCAAATAAGGAACAATCGGCAGAATGAGAGGACTCGACTCTTTTCTGAGTTTCGGAAGCAGAGGCCCCCAAAGTTCACAGGCGTACCGGACCCAAAAATAGCTGAGAATTGGCTTCGGCAGATAGAGAAAATGCTAGACACCATGGGCATCACCGAGGCCGCTGATAGAATAGCTTTGGCAGTATTCGAGCTCGATGATGAGGCGACCATTGGTGGGAGTTGATGAAGAACACTCGTGACGTAGCAAGCCTGTCATGGAACCAGTTCAGGGAACTATTCTTAAATAAATATTTCCCAAGTACTCCGCCGGGAACGAGTCAAGGAATTTCAAAACCTGGAACAAGGAAATATGACCGTGACCCAGTATGCTGCAAAATTCGAAGAGCTAGCCCGCTATGCAACTAGGCTCGTGGCAAATGATGAAGAAAAAGCAAGGATGTTCGAGTGGGGACTGGACCTTACAATCCGGGGAAGAGTTCTTCCGCAACGACTCCCCTCATATGCCGAGGTGCTGGAGACGGCATTAGAATCTGAAAGGGAAGTGAACGACGCCAGAAAGGCTTGGAACAAGAGAAGAGGAAGTCAGGCGTCTATTGGACCTCAGAGGAACCAGAAGGGAAGCATGCCCTCAAAGCCCTACTCCAGACCACAACCACAACAGCAGCGACAGCAACCGCAGCAACAGATCCAGAGAGGAGGCTATCAACAAAGGCCGATGGGACAAATCCAGTGCTTTCATTGCCAACAATTAGGACATAAGAAGAGCGAATGCCCCCAACTCCCCCCATCTGGATACCAAGGAGGAGGTTCCGGAGCAAATGCCCAGGCATTAGGTGGGCAGAAGCCTTGGACAAACAAGACCGGATCTACCGGGCAGCAGCACCAGAAGAGTGGAGGAACTCAGAACGCCAAGACCAGTGGCAACCAGAAGGCAACTGGCAGAATCTTTGCCCTGCAAGAGGAAGAGGCGGACCCGTCCGTAATTGAGGGTAATTTAGTACTATACAATTCTTGGGTGCATGTTTTATTTGATACCGGTGCATCACATTCTTTTATATCCTCTGCTTGTGCTAAGTCATTAGAACTTGAATGTGAACCTTTAAAACTGCCTTAAGTGTAATGTCACCTATGGGAGGATGCGTTCGGGTAGGATTTGTAAAGACTGTAAGATAGGAATGTCGGACCTACGTTAACTTGCGACCTACGTGTCATGGAAATGTCAGACTTCGATATCATCTTGGGTATGGACTGGTTGTCCGCCCACCGAGCAGTGATCGACTGTCGTCAGAAGAAAGTGGTAGCTCACGCGCAAGATGGAACACGTTTCCAGTTTAAGGGGGATAGACAAGACCCCATGGCTTCAACAAAACATCGAACGCAGTGGCGCGATCAACTTGCGAGTAGACTAGCAAGTCTAATTCTAAATGAGGAAGGCCGAGAAGGGAAAGAGCTTCCGCGTGTAGTGTGCGATTATGCAGATGTATTTCCCATGGAATTGCCGGGATTGCCACCAACCCGAGAAGTAGACTTTAGCATCGAGCTACAACCTGGAACTACCCCGATATCCATGGCTCCGTATCGCATGGCACCAGCAGAACTGAGAGAATTGAAGACACAACTGCAGGAATTGCTCGAGAAAGGATTCGTTAGGCCAAGTACTTCGCCATGGGGAGCACCCGTGTTGTTTGCTAAAAAGAAAGATGGGTCGTTGAGGCTATGCATCGATTACCGTCAACTCAATCGAGTCACGATTAAGAACCGATACCCACTCCCGAGGATTGATGATCTTTTTGACCAACTTAGGGGCTCAAGGTGCTATTCAAAGATCGACCTCAGGTCAGGCTACCATCAACTACGAGTCAAGGAGGAGGATGTACCAAAGACTGCCTTTCGTACTAGATATGGCCACTATGAATTTGTAGTAATGCCCTTCGGACTAACCAATGCACCAGTATTCATGAGCCTAATGAATAAGATTTTTAGACCATACCTTGACCAGTTTGTAGTAGTGTTCATTGATGACATCTTGGTATATTCAAGGTCTGAAGAAGAGCATGAGCAACATTTAAGGATTGTCCTCAATTCTTAGGGATAATCAGTTATATGCCAAGGCGAGTAAATGCGAGTTCTGGTTGAATGAAGTAAGTTCTTAGGGCACGTGGTATCAGAAAATGGGATTGCGGTGGATCCAACCAAAGTGGAGGCAGTATTAGATTGGACAACCAAAAACCGTGTCGGAAATCCGCAGCTTTTTAGGATTGGCCGGTTATTACCGGAGGTTCATCCAAGATTTCTCCAAACTAGCTAAACCAATGACTCGTCTGACGCAAAAGGGAGTAAAGTATGAGTGGGACGAAGCTTGCGAAAAATCCTTCCAGGAGTGAAGAAGAGGTTAACTAGTGCGCCAATTTTGACCATCCCAGAACGAGAAGAGGGGTACACTGTGTATTGCGATGCGTCTAAAGAAGGGTTAGGTTGCGTGCTCATGCAAAATGGAAAGGTAGTTGCATATGGATCCAGGCAGTTGAAACCTCATGAGCGCAATACCCCACACGACTTGGAGTTAGCAGCCGTAGTTTTTGCCCTAAAGCAATGGCGACATTACCTATACGGGGAACAATTTGAGATTTTCACAGATCACAAGAGCTTGAAGTATCTATTCACACAGAAGGACCTTAACTTGAGACAGAGACGATGGATGGAGTACCTTGAGGACTTCCAGTTCACTCTCTCATATCACCCCGGTAAGGCCAACGTAGTAGCAGATGCTCTAAGTCGTAAGAGCAGGGATGATGGCTAAAGATCTCCGTCAAGGAATGGGATATGGTTAAGACACTCAGTGAGTTCAGGATCCAAGTAGAATCTCAAGATACAAAAGCATGTCTTAGTGCGCAGAAGGTGATGCCTAAGTTAATGAATGAGGTCATGGAGGCCCAGAAGCACGATCAAGAGGTAGCCTACATCAAGGGACGTCTGGAATCAGGAGAGCCCATGCCCGATTGGGTAATTCACCCCGATGGGAGTTTAAGATACCAGGTAGATTGTTTGTACCAGTGACGAGTTACTTAGAGAAAGGGTACTGAAGGAATGTCATCATTCTGCATTTGCGGTACATCCAGGAGGGACAAAAATGTACCAAGATTTGAAGAGGCAATATTGGTGGAATGGGATGAAGAAGGAAGTGGCTAAATTTGTAGCAAGTCTGACATGCCAACAAGTGAAAGCGGAACATCAGAAACCAGGAGGAATGTTGCAACCTCTACCAATAGCTGAATGGAAGTGGGAGTATGTGACGATGGATTTTGTGACAGGGTTGCCTAAGTCACCTAGAGGGCGCGACGCTATATGGGTAATAGTGGACCGTCTCACCAAGTCAGCACATTTCTTACCCTATAAGATGACCGACACCTTAGAGTCTATGTGCAGACTCTACATTGGGGAAATCATTCGACTACATGGAATTCCGGTATCTATTGTGTCAGATCGTGATCCACGATTCACCTCTCGATTTTGGGAAGCCTGCAGGAAGCTCTTGGTACGGAGTTATGTTTTAGCACCGCCTTTCACCCGCAGACAGATGGACAATCTGAACGCACTATCCAGACGCTCGAGGATATGCTGAGAGCTTGCGCAATGGATTTTCAAGGAAGTTGGGAACGACATCTACCCCTAATTGAATTCGCCTACAATAACAGCTTTCAAGCTAGCATCGGTATGGCACCCTTTGAAGCATTATACGGACGACCTTGTAGATCGCCGATTTGTTGGACGGAAGTGGGTGACGCAAATCTGGTAGGACCCGAACTTGTCCTAGAAACTACTGAGAAGGTCAAATTGATCCGACAACGGTTGAAGACTGCTCAGGACCGTCAGAAGAATTATGCAGACAGGAGGAGGAGACCGTTGATGTTTGAAGTAGGCAGCCACGTGTTCCTAAAGGTGCAACCCAGGCGTGGAGTCGTACGTTTTGGGAGAAAGGGGAAGCTGTCACCACGATATATTGGACCTTTCGAGGTATTGGAAAGAGTGGGCGAAGTAGCATATAGACTAGCCCTACCATCGCAGTTAGCAGGAATACACAACGTCTTCCATGTATCTATGTTGAGAAAATACATCGCTGACCCGTCACACGTCCTCAAATGAGAATCAGCCTTGACAAGGATGTTACATTTAAAGAAGGACCAGTAGCAATACAGGACAGTCGAGAGAAGGACCTCAGAGGCAAGACGGTTCACTTGGTGAAAGTGCTATGGCGTCACCAGGGAATTGAGGAATCTACTTGGGAGCGCCAGGATTGGGTGAAGGCAAATTACCCGAGCTTTTCGAAGGCAGTATGTAGCTGAATTTCGGGGACGAAATTGTTTTAAGGGGGATAGGTTGTAAGGCCCCTGAAATATGTATTTACTTCTCAGACCCTAATGATGAATTATTTATTTATTTAAAGCCCTCGTTTACTTGAATTAATTCGAATCTTGTGTTAGCAATTGCTATTTTTATTTTTATCAAACAGAAATTCCTAACCAATTCCAACTAATTAATAATTCTACCTAGGTTGCATGTATTTAACTTCAAGCCCTCATTTTTTTTTTTTTATTTCAAAACTTGCCCCAAAATAGTACTTATACTTGTACCTTGGTATGCCATCAATCTTGCTATATATATATAATATATACACCTTGAGGGATGTGCCTAGGACCAAAATTAATAAAATAATAACCCCTCACACTTCCCCAAGAGGAACCAATTTTCAAAGACCATGATTATGAGATTCTAGAGAAACACAACCTAGTGACCTACCTAGGATGCAAAATCTCAAGAATTGTTTTATTACAACTAGATGTGGCCTTAACCAATGGCACACCTCCTAAGCCCTTCTATTCCTTTAGAATTCAATCAAACCTAACTTTCCATCCAATTCCAACTAAAGGACTTTTATGTCCTTTTACCCCAAAATTTGCCTATATATACCACACCCTCCCTAGCTTGCAAACATACACACAACACACTCACTCACACACACATTTTGGTTAGAGAGAGGGAGGAGAGCAAGGAAGAGAAATCTAGAGGAGGAGAGGGAAGAAGAAGAGAGTTTCTTGTGCAAAGCTTGAGGGTAAGCCACCAACACAACCTTCTCTTCATTTTCTTTTCTAATGCATGTTCTTTTTAAAGATTTTAAGTGATGTTTCAGATCTGTTATTATCATGTTCTTATGATAAAAATACAAGATTTGAGTATTGTTTCCATCTCTCTTGTGTTTTACCCATTTTGGCACAAACCATCTTCTTTTTGTACAAATCTCTCAACTTTTCAAGGGACTCTTTCAAACAAATTTTCTGAGTTAAACATGTGATAGTTAGCATATTTCTTCACAAAAGAAATGAAACTTTCCCATGGTGGAACCCCCTTTTCATAAATTTTCTTAATTTGGGCATTCTACCTTAGAACCTGTTTTTTTCAGCCAACTTTCGAAAATTCCAGAAAAATGTAAAAAAATATTCTGAACCTCCATTTTATGTCAAAACCTTCCTTTAGAAGTTAGCTTTCAACTAAAATTGGTTTCATCGAAAAACATTGAGCGGTTTGCAAGAAAATCAAGTTTTCGTAACAGTCGACAGATCTGGGCAGATTCTGGAAAAATCCTGGAACAGTGCTGGACTATTTTCTAAATAACTTAAAATCGGGAAGAGCAATCCCATTTCCGAAAAATGTTCTAGAAACTAGATCAAATTCTCTACGAACCATAGGAAAACCGAGTCCGGTGGATGAACCTAAGTAGTCCTTCCATATTAACCTTCATGTGATGTTAAATCTGGAAATTTGTTATGTTTGGATGTTTTATACCCTTGTATTCATGAAAATGTTTAATGGCTTATTATCATATCTTGGCATGATGTTGTATGGGTATGTTATGTTATTTATCTTCTTATCTTGAGGAGGCATGCTTATGTGGATTTTATTTTATCGTTTAGTTGGACTAACCTTGACTTAAAACACTTAATTCAACGGGAAACCTAATTGGGTGGGTATTGGGTTTTCGAACACTTGAGTAATGAAAAGATGAGAATATGTGGTATATGGCTTGTTGGGATGCGTTCCCTATTCGAGGTTAAATCTTGCGCAAGTGGTTTTCGGACCCTTGAACGGAGCGGTTGTATTCGGACCCTAGGTGGTTTGGTGTAAGGAGGGATTTCGGGCAAGGCCCTATTTTACCGTCTCTTTTGAGGCCCTGCGGTTGGCGCTACACGGTACATAACCGTTGGTAGGCATCCGAGGTTAGGTCTGCAACAAAGCAGCAAAAGAGGGGGCATACCGAATAATCCGCGTCCGATTCTTGTGGTTGGGAGGACGGAATCTCTTTGGGGGATTTCTAGTTTACTGACATCTAACTTAACCATTTATTTAATTATTTATTTATTTATTTATTGGAGTATCATGCTTTACTACTTGATGTTATACTTTGTGATTGTGTATTGGACTGGGAAAAAGGGGTGGGGTGTGTGTGTGCGTTTACTGGGCATTCAAAGCTCACCGCGTATCATGCCAGGTGACGAAGCGGAACTCATAGCGGAATACGTTTGAAGACTTTTGGCTATCTTAGGAATACTAGAAATTTCCTTTTTGTTATTTTGTAAGACTCATATGAAGTTTAAAACTTTCTTTTTGGGATGTAATGTAATGGAACAATCTTTTAATCAAGTATAATTGTGGTTGTTATGTATATATCCTATGTATGAACCTTATCGTTGCTTATGAGACCTTGTGCAATGCTTGTAAGATCTGTCAAAAAGGTAGTGCGTTGCCTAAGAAAGCTGGACTTAGAAGGGAGGCTATTTTGACTCCTCCGGCGATCTGGGATCTTACTTGGTTATTGACCATAGGACTCACTAGTGACTCTCCCTTGATTGCAACCTATAGTGTAGAATCGGGGCGTCACAACTTCGGAGGTTATGTATTACAAGACCTTCATCAAACTCAGGTTCACTGAGTCAGGCCTGTCTCCAGCTCCTTATCCGTTATTCGGCTTCAATGCTAATCCAGAATACCAGTTGGGCAAAATCACACTACCAGTTCGAGCGGGCTCTCGAATAGTAGATGTGGAATTCTTGGTCGTCAAGCTGCCTTCGCCGTATAATCTTATGCTTGGCTACATGCCGTGCATGCCGTGCCCAGCACCTATCACCAACTACTTCGCTTCCCGACTGAACGAGGCATTGAACAAATCCGTGGTTCCCGAAATTGGCACAAGCATGTTCTCTTCTCGCCGCAAAGACACCAAGAGAGCTGGAGGTGAACTCTATTGAGGTGCTGGATCGCGAGACCCTGGACGATGTTGGACGGCTTCCAAGTGAAAAGGCCACGGAAGCCCTAGACCGAGTTGAAATTAACGGGGATCCTGATAGGTTCTTCATGGTCGGCGCCTCCCTGAATAAAACGGACAGGTAGCAGCTAATTACTTTCTTGCTCGGCAACCTTGATGTATTCGCATGGTCGCCGTATGAGATGCCGGGGGTAGATCCATATGTTTTTGAGCACCGTCTAAATGTTGACCCCAAATGTAAGCCGATCATTTAGAAAAGCCGGTGGTCAGCCGCAGAGCACACTGTTGTCGTCGTTGAAGAAGTTGACCGGTTGCTTGATGCCGGGGCAATCTGGGAAGTGACCTATCCTACATGGCTGTCGAATACTGTGGTGGTAAAGAAGAAAAATGGAACTTGGCGTATCTGTTTGGACTTCACGGATTTAAATAAAGCTTGCCCCAATGACTGTTTTCCTCTCCCCAAAATTGATCAATTCGTAGACGCCACGGCACGTCATCAATGTATGAGCTTCCTCGATGCCTACAGAGGCTACCATCAAATCGCCATGCATCCGGAGGACCAAGACAAAACTGCATTCCTCACCCCAAGAGGAACCTATTGTTATAAGGTTATACCTTTTGGGCTGAAGAATGCAGGGGCAACTTACCAAAGACTGGTCACTGTCATGTTCAAGGAGCAACTCGGCCGTACTATGGAAGTGTACATTGATGATATGATGGTGAAGTCAAAGGAAGAGCAAACTCATCTGGGCGACCTGGAAGAGACATTCGGCATTTTACGCAAGTACAAAATGAAGCTGAACGCTTCCAAGTGTGCATTTGGGATTGGATCCGACAAATTCCTTGGCTATATTGTCAATCACCGAGGCATCGAAGCCAACCCGAGGCAAATCACAGCAATCCTGGAACTCGGCTCCCCTCGATCGATGAAGGAGGTTCAGAAGTTGATGGGGATGGCCGCCGCACTCAACAGGTTCATCAGTCGTTCCACAGACCGCTGCCGACAATTCTTTCATACCCTACGACAGGGCAAGGCTTTTGAATGGACCTCTGACTGCGAAGCCGTTTTCAACGGTCTGAAGACCTACCTCCGATCAGTACCACTCTTGACAACACCTTCGGCAGGTGACCCGCTCATTCTATATCTGGTAGTTTCCGACCGGGCCGTCAACGCCGTACTATTAAAGGAAAAGCTTGGGGAGCAGCGGCCAGTGTATTATGCGAGCAAGGCAATGGTTGATGCCGAAACACGATACCTTCCGTTGGAAAAACTCATCCTAGCCCTCGTCATGGCAGCAAGAAAGCTGATGCATTACTTTCAGGGGCATACCATTGGGGTACTAACGAACCACCCCCTCCGGTCAGTACTCTATAGTGCAGAAGCGTCAGGGCGCGTTTCAAAATGGGCTCTTGAACTCGGCCAATACGATATTCAGTTTCTGCCTAGAACCTCAATCAAGGGCCAAATGCTTGCCGACTTTGTGGCTGAATTCACTGGGGGTCTTGCCAGCTTCAAGCCTAATGAAATTCAACCTAAGCTGGACTGGAGAATTTATGTTGGGGACATTTGGCAATTGTACTGTGATGAATCCTCCAATCAACGTGGCTGCGGGGTTGGAGTAGTGATCATGGCCCCCGACGGAGCAATAATCAAGCAGGCTGTCAAACTCGGCTTCGAAGCATCAAACAACGAGGCCGAATACGAAGCCCTGCTAACCGGCTGGCGGAATGCACATCTCCTGGGTGCTCAACGTCTGCTTATATTTTGCGATTCGAAACTGGTGATCAATCAGCTAAAGGGGGAATATGCGGCCAAAAACAACCGTATGGCCGCTTACATGAAAACGGCAAATTCCTTGCTGGTAAAATTTGACCATCATGAGCTGAACCAAATAACTCGTGATCAGAACACACATGCAGACGCCCTAGCTTGCCTAGCCTCCGCCATTAACTCAGAGATTAAACGGACAATCAAAGTGGGTTTCATCCCTAAACCAAGCATTGGCCCTTCAGAGGAAGTCCAGATCAATGTCATAGAGTCAGGTCTGAGTTGGATGGACTCCATTATTGCATTCCTATCTTCCGAACAGCTCCCGTCGGATAAGAAAGAAGCACACAAGCTGCGAAACAAAGCCTGCGATACTATTTGGATCCGCAAGGAAAACTTTACAAAAATCCCTTTCTGGCCCGTACCTAGAGTGCGTTCATCCGGATAAGTCGAGGGACTCCTGACTGAAATACATGAAGGTAGTTGTGGTGTCCATTTTGCCAGGCGCTCTTTGGCCCATCGAGCTATGACACAGGGGTATTATTGGCCGACAATGAGAGCTAATGCCGAATGTTACGTGAAGAAATGTGAACAGTGCTAGAAGTTTTCTCCCTTAACCCATCTGCCTGCTGAGGAGTTAAGCTCTGTAACCAGTCCTTGGCTGTTCGCCCAATGGAGACTTGACATCGTCAGACCGCTGCCTCGCGCCCCAGGCAACAAGCAATTTTTGATTGTCGCAACAGATTATTTCACAAAATGGGTAGAAGTGGAGGCACTAACGCATATTCGAGACACATATGTGAAGTGTTTTGTATTGAGAAATATCATAACACGATTCGGCATTCCAAGAGCACTAATCTCAGATAACGGCACCTAGTTTGATTGCAGTGTCTACAGAGAACTGTGCAGCAAGTATGGTATTCGGCCCTATTTCTCCACCCCAACTTATCCACAGAGTAACGGCCAAGCTGAAGCCTCCAACAAAGTCATTCTAGACGGCATCAAGAAGAGGCTAGAGAAAGCTAAAGGCAGATGGGTCGAAGAATTACAGAGTGTATTGTGGGCTCATCGCATTACTCCAAGACGGTCCACTGGGGAAATGTCGTTCGCTTTGTGCTTCGGAAATCAAGCCATCATCCCCTTGGAAATCGGCCTCCCAACCTTGAAATCGAAAGTTTTTTATATGGGCTGAAACGACATAATGTTGGCCTTGGATTTAACTCTGATTGAAGAACGAAGAGACCGTGCCCTTGCATCCATGACATGGTACCAGCAGCAGCTCGCTAAGTCGTATAATCAACGCGTTCAGCTACGCCACTATGTTCCAGGCGAATTGGTCCTGAAAAAAGTGATTCCAGCTGCCAGGAATCTGGCTGATGGAAAATTGGGTCCTAACTGAGACGGCCCCTATCAGATCGACTCAATCGCAGGAACAGGGGCATATCGGCTCAAAGACATGTCTAAAAGAAGTCTGCCACACCCTTGGAATTCCTCGCATTTGCATAAATTCTATCATTGAACCCGACCTGTGGGGCAAGATATTTGTTTTGAATGATTCACCATGTACACATTTCGTTTTTGCAATGCAAAGTCTCTTATTTCCTCACTGTGAAATTCAACTCGTTGTAACTCTCAAGCCTCCGTATTCGGAGCTGATTAAGCTTCCAAATTTGGAACGCTCTTCGTGGATATCACGATTGGCCAAAATAAGTCTCCGAATTCGGAGCCCCATCAGCGCAAGACGCTTTTGGGCCGATTAAGCCTCCGGATTCGGAGCGCCCTTCGTGGATATCACGATTGGCTAAGATAAGTCTCCGAATTCGAAGCCCCATCAGTGCAAGACGCTTTTGGGCCGATTAAGCCCCCGAATTCAGAGCGCCCTTCGTGGATATCACGATTGGCCAAGATAAGTCTCTGAATTCGAAGCCCCATCAACGCAAGACGCTTTTGGGCTGATTAAGCCTCCGGATTCGGTGTGCCCTTCGTGGATATCACGATTGGCCAAGATAAGTCTCCGAATTTGGAGCCCCATTAGTGCAAGACGCTTTTGGGCCGATTAAGCCTCCGGATTCGGAGCGCCCTTCGTGGATATCACGATTGGCCAAGATAAGTCTCCGAATTCGGAGCCCCATCAGCGCAAGACGCTTTTGGGCCGAGTAAGACTCCAGATTCGGAGCCCCATCCATGCAGGTCGCGCTTGGGCCGAATAAATACTCCGGATTCGGAGCACCATTTGATGATACAATAATACACTGCAAAAATGGAAGCATGAAAGCATTCAAAATGAAATGTTTCTTTAAATTGGTCGATTGCAGAAAAGTGTATTAAATAAGTTGAAGAATGCAAATATTTAAAACAGAGTATTTTATTAAATTAACCAAATACATAGTTGGCGCCCAATCTGCGTTGGAGCGTTTACAATATGTTCAATTTTATTCGGCGTCACCCTCATCGTCGTCTCTTCTCGATTTCGAAAGCGCCAAAAGGAAAATGATGATGGTGGTATAATGGCAATGCCGATTCAATGCCTGCTTCTTGGAGTGCCTCTGCGGCTTTGAGAGCCTTAATCCACCCGTGCCTAAAACCCTGATTCTCGCATCGGCATACTTCCTCGGCGAGTTTCTCCTTGGTCTTGTCTATCTCGACTCTCTGGCCGTCGTGAAAGCCTTTTTCATAACCCATGGACCTTGTTTTCTCTACTGCAAACATGCTTGCCGTATCTCGATCGGCAATCGCATGACTTATCAGTCGTTGGGTCACTCTTTCTTCCATGACTGGGTTAGATTGTCTGGCCGCACGCGGCTTGATAGTTTGGGCCTTCCTTAGCTCACGCTCGGTCTTCTCCTCACGAGCCTCCAAGTTTTGAATTTTTTCGTTCTTTTGCTCTATCTCCCGCCGCGCGGCACTTAGACGCATGCCGACTTCATAGGCAGTATACAGCCCTTTTACTGCTCCATGGATGCCCTCTCGAAACACTTCAAAATCCTATCGACCAACCATTGACTGCTGGACTTCCGGTAGAAAAATCTGTCGAGCGAACTCGACTGCTACACCTGGGTCATAAACAATAGAATCCGCCTCCATCATCGGTTTATTCCCCACAAAAATTGCAAAACTCAACGGTCGAGGGGTCGCATCGAATTCACTTCTTGGTCACGGTCGGAGTGAGTTGCCCCGTTGCTATTTTTCCCTTCTGGGTGATCTACTTCGACGACTTGGGGGTTGACGTTTTTCCCATTCCCTCGACGTCCTACTTCCCGTGCGAGTTGGCTCGCCGCTACGATTCATTTCAGTGTCAAGCTCAGCCAATGTCCGCCCCTCTCCTTTGCTGTTGAAGAATGGTCTACTTGACATTCGCACTTAGCTAACCTTCCGCAACAAACTGGTTTAAATTGAGTCTGAACACAATAAGTGGATTTACGGGCACGAAGAACTCACCCCATTTATTCCTAACGCATGCAGCGCCCCCGAGGCGATTTCATTAATGCTAAACTTCAAAAGCCAGATGCCGATCGACGTATGCCGCAAACACTCCATGAACTAATGATATTCGGCCTTTGAAGTTCATACATTGGCTGGGGCAAGGGCAGATTTATTAATCTGATCGGCCAAATATCTAGGCCCGATGCCGATCGAAGTGTGCTGCAGCCACTCCATGAACTAATGATATTCGGCCTTTGGAGTTCATACATTGGCTGGGGTAGGGGCAGTTTTATTAATCTGATTGGCCAAATATCTAGGCCCGATGCCAATCGATGTGTGCCGCAGCCACTCCATGAACTAATGATATTCGGCCTTTGGAGTTCATACATTGGCTGGGGCAGGGGCAGATTTATTAATCTGATCGGCCAAATATCTAGGCCCGATGCCGATCAACGTGTGCCGCAGCCACTCCATGAACTAATGATATTCGGCCTTTGGAGTTCATACATTGGCTGAGGCAGAGGCAGATTTATTAATCTGATCGGCCAAATATCTAGGCCCGATGCCGATCGACGTGTGCCGCAACCACTCCATGAACTAATGATATTTGGCCTTTGGAGTTCATACATTGGCTGGGGCAAGGGAAGATTTATTAATCTGATTGGCCAAATATCTAGGCCCGATGCCTATCGACGTGGCGTAGCCACCCCATGAACCCAGGGTAAGATTCAAGAAGCTAATCGGCTATTCAACGAGCCCTGAGCCGTTGCACTTATTCGGAATAAATTGAAGGTAAATTACTAAATTGCCTAGTTTCTAATCGGCAAGTGTACAGATGTTTATCCCAAGTAGCAAAAAGCAATACTATTCATTAATAGCAAAATTAAGCACAAATAATAGCAAAGTATAAAGGAAATTTTCATTAGTAAATTGGGTACAGACAGTAGCCATTTTACATATGAAAACTACTAAACAAAAAGCTACAACTTTGCATGGAAGATGCCTAGCAAAAACATAAAAACAGTAGCCACTTTACACATAAAAACTACTAAACGAAAAGCTACAACAATACATTCAAAATCCTTAACAAAAATAACTAGAGTGTTGCCCTAATCAATCCTTAGGGTCCTCGGGGTCAGACTCCAGCGGCTCAACGTCCACTTGCTCGTATGGAATCGGCATAGCCAATGTCACATTTGCAGCAGCAAGGGCTTTGAGCTAGCTGTGTTTGAATCCCCAATTCTCAAATTTGGGGACTTTTTCCACATAATTTGCAAGGGCGGTGCCTTGCCCAGCCTCGTACGCCTTGGAAGCCTCGGAGTCGGCTTTTTCCTTCGCCTTCTTCGATTCTTCCAAGTCGGCCTCCAGTTTGGCAATCACCTATTGGGCTAACTTGAGCGCACTTTCACTCGCGTTTGCCCTCTTCTCGACAGCCAATCTGAGCTGGTCCGAATTTCTTGCCCTTTCCATCTCGGCCTCGGCCCTTGCACTTTCCATCATCACCCTCGCCGCTTCGAACTCGGCCCTACTCCTCTCGCCCTCAACTTCTGACTTTAAACGGCTAATTCGTTCGATGGCGTCATGCTGGCGCCAGCCTATCTCGGCTATCCTTCCGACCGTCTGCAAAACAGGAAATTAAAACCAAAACAATATATGCATAAAAGCGAAAGACAGGATCAAGTTATATACCAGAAGAGCCGATTGAGCGGCTAATGCTATTGCCAACAGATCCGGCTCTGCCCGAAAAACTGCCTTGTCAGTCGGCAATGAGGCTGACGAAGCCATGCTCAATGCCACGGCTGGATCTTTCATAGCCGACACGACAGAGGAGATCGGCATGTTTTTTATCTTTGGTTGAACGACAAAAGGCACAACCACATCCGACTCCTCTAAGCGCGGCCGCTTGTCAGCAGGGTTTTTTTCGAAGCCGGCCTCGATCTTGGCAGGACGTTTCCCCACCCCTCGTTCAGCCTCCAGATTCACCTACTCTACCGGCTCCGACTCGGCATTCCGGGTTTGTGCCATCTCCACTTCGATAATAGGCAGGGAGGGCTCAGCATCGACGGCGGGTGACACTTCCGATCGAATGGCCTCTACTCTCCGCCGCGCGGCCATTCTTTCAGCGTTTTTCTTTTTGGCGAGTTGTGTGAGTGACAACTCGGCCATGTCGTCAGAGTACGCGCCAGGAAGGTCTTCTAGTCCAGTAAAGATGTCGTTGAAGGAAACGTCCCCTCGGCCCGAAGTGGATGGAGGGTTGGCTGAATTGAGGCCAGCTTCCTCAAAGGCCAACTTCAAACCCTCGTCTACTTCGGCTTCGGATTGGTTTGACTCTTCAGCGACCTCCTTAGCTACCTCTGCCTGCTCCGAGTCAGATCCGTCCAAACCAACTTGCCGCAAGTTTTTGAAGTTGGTTAAAATAAGAGCCGTAAGCAAGGTTTTAAAAAGCGGCCGCAACCGTTACGTAACGGTTTTGGCGGTTACCGCCACCCGTTACGGCCGCTTTTGCAGTGTGATTGAGATTCACAGGTGTTCGGCCGTAACGGCTGCCGTAGCGGTCGTAACGATGCCGTAACGGCCTGTTACGTACCGTTACGTAACAGTTCCAACTGTTTCTTCCGAAAAACACAAAAAAAAAAGCTGAAATGAAGAAGAGAGATAGAGAGAAGAGGGAAGATAAAAGAGAGAAATTGAGGAGCAAGAGATAGAGAAGAGAGAAGAGAGAAGATGGAACATGTTATTGACTTTTGAAACTGTAAGACCTATGCTATTCTATTCAGCTGCTATCACTCAACATTTTGTTTGTGTTGTCTATATATATATTGTTTGAAAATAATAATATAAGTGTGGTCATTATCTATTTGGATTGGTTAAAATATGTATATATATATTTTAGGCTCTTATTTATCTCTTACTTTTGTCATTATTTATCTTATATATAATAGTTAGTGATTGATTTTTTGTATAATATAAAGTCATTAATTATCAAATAAAATGTAAAAAACTCAATTATAGTGATTTAAAAAATATGAAATATATTGGATCATACTTAAAAATTTACAAAATTGATCAATATTTATTTTTAACCTAATAAATATAATCATGGAAAAAAAATATGCATATCGGTAAGTTTTTTTCAAATTGTGCAAAAAATAAAAAAATTCACGGTTCCGGTTACCGCAACCGTTACGCTACGGCCTTTACACCCCGCAACCGCAACCGCGCCACCGCCACCGTTACGGCGACCGCAACCGCTTTTCAGAACCTTGGCCGTAAGAGACTCTTCGCCCCTCGGAATTGGAATGTTTTCTGCCACCGAAAACGTCGTATACGTCGGCTCGTATCGAAGAAGAATGTGGGCCACCGTTCCTTGTTTCTGAAGGCTTGGACAGCCGAAGTATTTGAGCGCGACTTTAATTTTCGCAAGAACGGCGTCGTCGGTTGAAATCAAAACTTTCTTCAAATCGTTTCCTGCACAAGAAAAACCATGAGATCGCAAAAATAAAGCCTTATAAACATAAGAAAAATAAACGCAAGGATCTATATGGCCACCTGGTTCCCCCCTCCGTCTAGGAATAGGATCTAGGCGGTCCTCGCCTTCGCCGAATTCCCAGTTACCTCGGACAACGACCATGACATCATCGACTCGCTTGTCAGAGCTAGAAAGCATAGTCACCAATTGATGGTCGGTGTCCTTGGCCCTAAGGAAATAGCGCCCATGCCGGCCAGAAGACTTGGCCAAGGCATAACAATGCCGAATAGCAGGTATGCCGAGATTAATCCTAAGACGACGGTTTAACTCTATAATCCTCATTATGATTCGAAAAAAGTTTACATTAGGTTGGGAAGGGATTAGACCCCAATGGCGAAAGACAGCCCTAAGGAATGGGTGAAGGAGGAACGGACTCCGCCCTCTGCAATTGATAAGAGAGGGAAGACGATTGTGCTTTCATCAGCCCTCTCCATATCAAGGGTGCTGTCTGTCAGACAGACATCATCAGGGATAGAAAAATGGCATCGAAAGCCAGAGACTCGATCCGCGGAGAGGAGGTCTTTCAAATGCTTTGCCATTTTCGTTAGCCTATAGGAGTGCGCTAAACTAAAAACAAACCAGGAAAAGAGATTCAAAGCAGAGAGGAAGAGAACTTAAAAGAGACGAAGAGGACAATGAGGGATAAAAGGAAGTTGCAGAGGTGAGTCGGAAGGCATTCCAAGAGCTTCAAGCGTCCAAAAATGTGTGTGTATTCGAAAAGATGACAAAATTTTAAATCACAATAAATAGAAGAAGCGCACGAAGGGGCGGGAAGTTGTAATGACGACTGAAAGGCGTGAACTCTGACATCTGCGTTGAAATGAGGTTAACCGCCGAATTTCGGCTCTGACTCTTCGAGTTCGAAACCAAACACACCAGCTAACTGTTGTTAGTGGAGTGTTTGAGGGGCAATTGTTGGGGGGCCGAATATTGGGAGACGTAAAGAGGCCGAATAATTGGACTTGGAGAGTTGAAATATATATACATCGCATTCGGCCCCATCTTATATATACAAATCCAGAAGTACACTATTCGGCCAAATAACCAGTGAGTAAGGCCGAATGAGAGCGTTTGCAACGAAAGGGAGCCAAGCAAATAGTATACGGCGAATGAAGGTGGGCCCTAGTCCCGAGCCCAAGAAAGAAAGATATAAATAGAAGAACATCAGCCAGAGAGAGGTATGTGAGAATTAGTATGCTTACTTAAGATACAAGCAATCAAGAGAGTATATACTGACTTATCCGTCGGAGTGCTAATTTCGCCACCCCCGACCGGAGTGTTTATTCCTTTTCAGGTTATTAGCTGAGGATCTCGAGCGTCCCATTGGATTCAAAGAGTATTTCCAAATCACTCCCCCACACTACAAAAATGCTTAATATTACTACAAAATGCATAACTTTATTTCTAAACTACAAATTGTCTAAACTCTATTAGAAAATTATGTAATATTTATTACAAAAATTTATCACATATACTATAAAAATACGTTACAGTGTGCATATGATACACAACTTTTAAAGGATGTTTACAATAATATATATATAGAGAGAGATTAGCTATGGCCCGTTGTAGCTCGGCTTTTCGCGCCCCCTTTCGGAAGAATGGAATAGCCCTTACAGTTCAGACTCCACTTGTGTTGGTTCTGAATCTGATTTCACAAGTGCAATGTGAAACAGTGGAAACACAAAAAGAGTCCAAATCCGGCAATTGTTTTTGGAAAATCGATGTTTGAATCAAATGCCAAAAATGGACTACTTTGCCAGATTTCAGAGTCGCCACCTAAATATTTATGGGAAATTTAGGAAACCCGTGACTCGTGCCAAAGGCCATTAGTCCGTCGTTACCAAAATGTCTTGGTTCGGGAACTTAGGTATGATAGGGGAAGGTCAATAATGAGCACCCCACTCACCCGATCAAAGATCGGCCTCTACTAATTATGATGTGATTCTTATGTACAATATATGTTCTTATTCTGATTATTTGATAA
Organism: Camellia japonica; assembly: GCA_030407325.1. Lineage (NCBI taxonomy): Eukaryota > Viridiplantae > Streptophyta > Magnoliopsida > Ericales > Theaceae > Camellia > Camellia japonica. The sequence goes on from JAPPVO010000017.1 coordinate 117,080,919, forward strand.
ATCCTAAAATTTATTATGTGAAGCATACAAGGTATAGACTAGTTTGCTCAAATTGGAACAATTCAATTTTATGTTTGTTTCTCGAAAAGGGTTTGAATTTGCCACCCTTAGGTGGGCTTAATTTGTGAATCTTAAAATGTACATTCATTGAATCATTCCAATTTAAGCAACAAGCCTTCATCCACAGGCATTCAAACAGTTTATCATTTAAGCAATTAGCCTCATGGTAGGATGCTAAACATAATAAGAAAATTATGTACAAGCGGGATGCTAAAGCATAACAACTCACATATTTACCGACGTCCCGCGAACAAGCTACAAAACAAAGTTACAAAATATGCATGATTCCTAACTATACAACACATGTGATATGCAATTACTAGACTCGGCTACTAATATGGCATATGAAATGAATTGATCGCATGCAGTCTAAACATGTATTCAAAGAAGTATTGAAACTACAATACGAATTGGATGATGAACCGAGCCTTGGTGCATGCAATACAAGTGGATGCAAACATGAGTATGCTAAATTAAATATGATGCCTCTAAACTAACCATCATAATCTGATAAATAAAAGGAAGAAAGACGTGGGTTTGGAAGACATGCACACACACACGCACACTTATTACAAGTTTGTTTGCCCTCGCGCAGGAGGGTCCGAATGAATTAATGCGCCCTCACGCAGGAGGGTCCGAATGAACTAGCTAGCTAACTAATTACTTAACTAATTATTACAAAACAAATCAATTAACTTAGCTACAACATCACACACTTAATTAATTTATAAAATTAAAATGAAATTAATTAATTAAATGACTTAACTAATTACCTACACTAATTAGTTAATTACACTAAAATTCTAATGACCTTACTTATACAATTCTAATTAGTGAAACTAATTAATTACACTAATTAATTAATTATTAACTAAACTAATTAATTAATTATAAAAGTCCAATTCACTATCTAATTAATTAATTACACTAAATTCTAATGACCTTACTTATAAAATTCTAATTAATGAAACTAATTAATTATTCAATTCTAATGAAACTAACTAATTAATTACACTAATTAACTCATTACAACATTAATATAACATAAAATTCTAATTAACTAAACTAATTAATTACACTATGAATCAACACTTTTGCTTTGTCCCTGAATTCATCGGGGTTGTTCACGGGTTCATCAGATTCCTCTTCAAGGGCAGTCCATAAGTGTTACCCACCTTGTTTGCATTGGGAGATTTGATAAACTTTTGAAGATTAGGGTCTTTCAAGTACTGGCAAAGGCAAGGCCTCTGTTCCTTCAACTTGGTGCAACATGCCGTTGTTGGTGGCTTTGCTGATCTGATTGCACTTGCACATGGGCTCAGCTCCATTGGGTTGCAAGTTGCTGCCATTGACAATTGGGATCCCTCTACAACTAGAACAAGGACAACACACACTGCTGCTATATGTGACACTTTCATCTTGATGAGAGACAGAGAGAGAGATGGATGGGTTTCTTTTTAGAGAGAGAGAGGTCGTGTGTGGTGTTCACAGTCGGTGGTGTGTGTGAGAAGAGAGTCAGTGAGGTGCCGAGAGGTGAGAGAGCTCTGTTAGAGAGAGAGAGCTGAGTTTGGTCTTCTGCGTGTGTCGGTGTGCTGTGTGTGCATGGGTATGCATGGTGCCGTGTGTATCTGGGTTGTGTGCCCGTGTGTGCATGGTGTGTGTGCATGGGTGTGTGCCCGTGTGTGCATGTGTGTGTTGTGTATGCTGGTGAATCTACCGTGTGTGGGTGAATCTGCCGTGTGTGGGTGTGTGTTTTGAGCTGCTGTGTTGCCCGTGTGTGTGTGTATGGTGTATCAATGGTGTGTTGTGGTGTGGTGTGTATGGGAGGAGAGTGAGTTGTGTGTGTGTGTGTATGGAGTGGTGTGTGCTGGATGTAGCAGTGCCGTGTGAGTGAGTCATGCCGTGAGTGAGTGGGAGTGTGAGCTGCTGGGTATGTGGGTGTGAGTGAGTCATGCCGTGAGTGAGTGGGAGTGTGAGCTGGGTTTGTGGTGTATGAAGTGTGTGCTGGGTTTGTGGTGTTGTGTGTGCATGGTGCGTGTGTGATGGCAGTGGTGGAAGTATGGCTGCATGTGTGTGATGTGTGGGATATGTGTGCATGTGTGAGCCGTGCATGGTGTGAGGGAAGAGAGCCGTGTGTGCATGGCCTCTTCCTCTCTCTCACCTTTCTCTCCTTCACCCCTCCTTCCCTTCTCTCTCTCTAAACTGTGTATTCCTTTTTTTGAGAGAGAGGGAGAGCCCTCCTCCTGAAAATGGGTGTGTGGGTGCCGTGATGGCTGTGCATGGGTGTGTGGGTGCCGTGTATATGGTAGTGTGTTTGAATGGTGGCTGTGAGTGGTGGTGTGGTGTGATCGGGGAGAGAGAGAGCTTGAATGTGGGTCTCTTTTTCTCACTCTACCCGTGTGTCTCTCCCTCCTCTGTCTGCATGTGTTGTTCTTCCTCTTCCTCTTTACCCCGCCGAGAGAGGGAGAGTGTGTGTTGTGTATAGGTAGTTTGCCCTCTCCCTCTAACCGTGTGTCTCCAGCCTTTTTTCTTTTTTTGTGAGTATAGGCCTCCTCCTTTTTTAGGTCAAGTTTGGGAAGACTAAATAAGTATACTTTTTGACTTTTATTGTATTATGTGTAGAAAAAATAGAGAGAAGATATTGATTGATGTGACTCAAAAAAGATAAAAAGATGAAATAAGTGCACTTATTTTGTTTAGCCAAACTTGGCCTTAGTCATCTTTCCTTCATTCTCTATTAGTCATCCACGAGGCCATCCACGAGGCCACTCAACAAAACCAAACAACAAACATAATCATTTCACATCTTTTTTTTTTTAGCATCTTTTCTTTTTCTCTCTTTTTTTTTAAAACACTCACTGACTGATTTTGTTTGTTTGTTTTTTTTTTATTATTATTTTTATTTTTATTTTTATATATATATATATATTTTTTGTTTTATTACTTTTCTATTTTTTATTATAAACTATTTATCAATTTATACAAAACACACCTAAAAGATATGCACACACATAATTTAATACACACACACATAAAATTATAAAATACTACAAATTAACAAAATATTAGTGATGGCCAAAATGGGTGAGGTTTGGAATTAAAGGTTCAATTTGATTTTTCTGCTGAGACATTCATAAAATGACATATTCCAATTTGCATCATGGGGTGTTTAAAAAAAGTGCCCAAGTCTTAAGGGCGGTCAAAAATGGGGTGTCTACACCCGTGCCTAAAGGCACTTACCGCATTGTCATGATAAAAAATATGACACATCATATTAAAATTTTATTGGGATAACTTTTATATAGAAATTAGTTGGGTGAAATACATTATATTAGAACTTAAGAAAAAATTAAAAATAAAATAATTTTTAGGAAGGAAAAACGAAATAAATTGATTATAGATGAAAAAAAAATGTTTATTGTTCAATATTTTTTAAATCACATAGTAGGTAATGAAATTTCTAAATAGTCTACCAAATATAACATAAAAAATATTTTATATAAAGTTTATGCATATCAAACTTGTACAAAATATGTGATAGTGAGATTTTTAGAATTGTAAACCACGATAATTTTAATTCAGCACATTATTGTATATAAATTTCTTTTACAAAAATTATGCATTGTAACTCACTTTTTGTTTTCAAATGCATAAACAAAAGATAAGAGGGAAAGAGGGAGAGAGAATTAAACTAAACTAACTGTTAATTGGACTTATCTCAACACATGGATTCAATTACATAGAGAGAGAATCAAACTTGTCGTCAATTGGGCTTATCTCGATCCGTGAATCCAATTACAGGACAATTTCTTTTTCTTTTTTTTTTTTTTTTTTGATCGGCAAAACAAATCTTTATTGATGGGAACATACAAAGTATGAATGAGTACATCAATAAAGAGGAGCTTGGAGCTAGCAAAAGCTCCAAGCTCCAATTGGTGAGAGACCAAAAACAAACAAAGGAAGAAAAACCAGAAAAAACAAAGGCCTTCCACATGAACCAGCAGCAGCAGAGCAAAAATGGTTGTGGAACCATGAACAGATAGATAGCAGAGATAAACCATGAACTGCACTGCACATGATCCTCCAGCAGAACAAAATCAGCAGAACAGATAGATAGCAGAGATAAACCATGAACTGCACTGCAGCCCTTCAAGTCATTCTACACAACCATTAACTTCCAACAGCAAAGTAAACAGAGCAAGGGCCGAGAGAAACCAGATAGAAATCAGCACAAACCAGAACTGCACTGCAGATAGCAATATATAGCAGAGAAGAACCATGACCTGCACTGCAGCCCCTCAACACGTTATAAGACAATTTCAACCGTTAGATTCAGTTAGTTATCACAATTCACAATGACATATATGATATTTTCAACACATTTTTTAAAATACACATGCTTTATTATATAGATAAATAATTTGAGGTGTAAATTATGCTAATTATAGATTGCATTGCAGTTTATTTGTTATCTCAGTATGCACAAGCATATGGGAGCAACTCAACGAACGATCCTCGTAACTAGGTAGCACTGAAGAAGACAGACTGAGAGGGGCTCCTTAATTTCTTCTTTTCTTATTTCCCTATTACTTTAATATCTCAACTACTTGTTCAAACATATTTCTAACAAAATGTAATTCATCTTGATAATGTATTAACTCAGTTTTAATTATGATGCAATAAAAGAATAAGACGTATTTCAACTTCTGCCTTTCATTAGAAGATTAGTGGTTCGGTTAAGTTTTATTTCTTGTGGATTTGTTTGATATTTCTCTCCTCCAAATGGTAAAGAAATAGAAAAATCTTAAATAAGTGGGATAGTAGAAAAACTTTGGATGAACCCAAATAAGTGGGATAGTGTTAAAAAAAAAAAAAAATCATTTTTATGATATGCAAGTCTCTCCCATATATGGTGCAAGTTTTTTATGTGCATGGAACAAGTCTGTTGTCTCTGATTACCTCTATCTCTATTGCATATAGCATTCACAATTTGTTGCACAAATCACCTATTTAGTGAGTGCCCTTGCAGGAGAAGGGTAAAAAAATGAAAACCATTAGTTGGAATCTGAATCTGAATCTTTTTTTTTTATAGTAAAAATTAAAACTTTATTGATAAAAATCCAATGTATAAATCAAACACAGAGCTAAACATCAATAAAGACAAGCAAAGTGAAAAAAACATCCTAGCAAACTTTTTATTCCTACTAAGTTGGCAATGAAAAAAACCAAAAAAGAAATCCAATTATATCCTACTAGGACTGGATAAGCATTTATTCAACCCACCAAAATAAAATGGCCCTGAGAGGGGAATTTGCACCAAGAGGATTGGGCCGGGCAAATGAGGCCTTAGTGTTGGCCGGGCTAAATCAAGCCTTACCTTTGGGTTGTGCTAAAATGTAACTTGAGGGTTTTGCCATGCTAGTGACATTAACACATGCAAGCAGACACTACCAAAATTTTGACTTTTTGCGACGGCAAAATGCTATCGCAAATACTCATAATGTCGTCTCAAATACTTTTTTGCGACGGTAACTGACTTTTAGCCACGGCAAATGGGGGGTCGCAACAAAGGGCGTCGCTAAAACCCTTTAGTGACGGCACCATGTCGTCGCCTTTTTTTTGCGACGGCAAAAAGTTGCCTTTTGCGACAGAATTCTGGTGTCGCCAACAATATGTAAAAACTTGAGATTTTTTGCGACGACACTGTTTTACCGTCGCTAAAAGTGTTATTTGAGATGGCAAAAAATGCCGTCGCTAAAGGGTTTTTATTGCGATGGGATACCTGCCGTCGCTAAAGATTATTTGAGACAACAAAACATATCGTCGCTAAAGATTATTTGAGACGGTAAAAAATGCTGTCGCAAAAGGTTTTTTGTTTCAACAAAATACTTTTGGTTCTAATGTTTTTTGAGACGACGTGGTGCTGTCTCAAAAAAAAAATAAAAATTACCTGTATTAAATGAAAAATATCTAAAAAAGAAACCAATAATTGCATAATAATATAAAAATTTCATTATAAAAATAACAATTCATCCATAATAAAAATATTCTTCCATTCATAACAACACATCAGGAAAATTACCCCGCTACATAATGTTGCATAATACAAATATAATGTTTAAATATATAATATTGTTCACAATTCAAAATAACGTAAATCAACAACAAAAGTTTTCCTCATGATTCTTCCGTGGGTAACAAAAACAAAAGTTAGTCACATTCTTCACACGCCTGCACTCCACAAGAAGCAAACTCCTACATGGGAAATATCTGAAAACAAAAAATAAAAATAATTAATGACAATATAATTATATGTTAATATTTTAATTATAAAAAAACATAAAAATTTAACTACTATATAATTACAAAAATAATTAAGTAAATAATTTTGGCTAGATTGAAATCCGGCTCTAACTCCCAAACCAAGAACCCGATTCGAGCCCCGTCTTTTCCCACAAGTCTCTTGTGCCTAGGCGGTCTAGTGTGCCAAGTTTCGTGCTATTCCGACGCCGTTTGGTGATTTTGGGGCGTCAACACCTTGAATTCAAGTTTCTTAAGGAACTAGTTTGCCTAGAGTGAAATCCGACTCTAACTCCTAAACCGGGAATCGGATTCGAGTTCCATCTTCTCTCACAAGTCTCTCGTGCCTAGGTGGTCGTGTGTGCCAAGTTTCGTGCTATTTTGATGCTGTTTGGTGATTTTGGGGCGTCAACACCTCGAATTCAAGTTTCTTAAGGAACTAGTTTGCCTAGAGCAAAATCCAGCTCTAACTCCCAAACCGAGAACCCGATTCGAGCTCCATCTTCTTCCACAAGTCTCTCGTGCCTAGGCGGTCGTGTGTGCCAAGTTTCGTGCTATTCTGACGCCGTTTCATGATTTTGGGGCGTCAACACCTCGAATTCAAGTTTCTTAAGGAACTAGTTTGCCTAGAGTGAAATCTGGCTCTAACCCCAAAACGGGGAACCTGATTCGAGTCCCATCCTCTCCCACAAGTCTCTTGTGCCTAGGCGGTCGTGTGTGCCAAGTTTCGTGCTATTCCAACTCCGTTTGGTGATTTTGGGGCATCAACACCTCGAATTCAAGTTTCTTAAGGAACTAGTTTGCCTAGAGTGAAATCCAGCTCTAACTCCCAAACTGGGAACCCGATTCGAGTCTCGTCTTCTCCCACAAGTCCCTCGTGCCTAGGCGGTCGTGTGTGCCACTTTCTGTGCTAATCCGACGCCATTTGGTGATTTTGGGGCGTTAACACCTCAAATTCAAGTTTCTTAAGGAACTAGTTTGCCTAGAGTGAAATCCAGCTCTAACTCCCAAACTGGGAACCTGATTCGAGTCCCGTCTTCTCCCACAAGTCTCCATGCCTAAGCGTTATGTTGCCAAGTTTCATGCTAATCTGACACCGTTTGGTGATTTTGGGACATCAACACCTCGAATTCAAGTTTCTTAGGGAACTAGATTGCTTAGAGTGAAATCCGACTCTAACTCCCAAACCGAGAACCTGATTTGAGTCACATCTTCTCCCACAAGTCTCTCGTGCCTAAGCAGTCGTGTGTGCCAAGTTTCGTGCTAATCCTACGCCAGGAATCCGATTCGAGTCCCGTTTTCTCCCACCAAGTCTCTCGTGCCTAGGCGGTCGTGTGTGCCAAGTTTCGTGCTAATCCGATGCCATTTAGTGATATTAGGGCGCCAACACCTCGAATTCAAGATTTCTTAAGGAACTGGTTTGCCTAGACCGAAATCTGGCTCTAATTCCCAAGCCGGGAACCCAATTCGAGTCCCGTCTTCTCCCACAAATCTCTCGTGCCTAGGCGGTTGTGTGTTCCAAGTTTCGTGCTAATCCGACACCATTTGGTGATTTGGGGCCGTCAACACCTCGAATTCTAAGTTTCTTAAAGAACTAGTTTGTCTAGATCGAAATCCGGCTCTAACTCCCAACAACATCAAATACAACATTTTTTTTGTTAGTCATCAAATCCCACATGGATAATTAAACATCTCAATCAACAATGAGAACAGCTGCATTTCTGAGAAAATTAAGCAATGGAAATAAGTTATGCCGGTGTTTACCTGTGCTGAGAACTCTTTTAGCTGTACAAGGAAGTCTCGTATGTGATTCTTAAATGTGGAAAGATCATTTCTTGACTCAAATGGTCCACTTACAAATTGGGTTACCTGCAAAGCTCACTAAATAAGTGATATCCTGAGAGAAGATGGTGTTAGAATTACATGTGCATTCCATACCTCAGTTGTTGTCATTTTGGGGAATGATGTACCCAAAATTTTTATGGTATATTCACGTACAAAAGGAAAAAAGGAAAAAGAAATTGTGAGAGAGAGAGAGAGTAGTCAAGCAGCTAAAATGATCAAAGAAAACATTGCAGCTAAAATAACCTTATGGCAAATCTACGCCACATGGTACACTTCAACTATGACTAGGAAACAGATTCATAAAGTAAGCATATGTGTGTTTGTCCATGCATATCAGGTGGTTTTACTAGCCCCATTTGCTTTCACTTATTTGAAACTTATGTAGTTTTACTTTGTTTTGATTAGAAACTTATGTAATTTTACTTCACATTCACACAGGTTTGGTGCTTGGTTCAACTTATCAGATTTTCAACTTATTTGCCATTTCAACGTAAAAAACTTATTTGCATTTTATGTTCTCAACTTCTTTCTTCTTCTTATTTACCCAAAAAACTTCTTTCTTCTTTCTTCTTTCTAATAGTTTTATTTCTTATTTTATTTTTTCTTGTACAGTTAAAAAACTTATTTGCATTTTTCTTCTTTCTTCTTCTTGTTTTTTCTTGATTCAGTCCCCACCCATCCATCTAAACATTTTCATTTCAGCTACACTTATTTTGTAAATATGTTTTGTTTAACTGCTCCACATTATTTTCTTCTACTTCAATTTTTTTTTTCTTTTCTAATTCTCTCATTACTTCATATATGTCTATGTAAGCCCCCAAAAATGGTTGAGATTATTAGAAATAATAATTTCCTCAATTGAAATAGTTACAAAGTGGTATTATAGTTTTGTTATGAACGTTAGAAAATTATTATGAATAATTATAATGTAGTTTAAAAAAAAATGCATATGTATTTTTAATAAAGTGTATATTACAATTTTCCTATCCATTGACAATTTTCCTACTTTTATTAATATATAATTTTAATTTAGGACTGAATCAAACACATGCCCCCTTATCATTAGATTATGATAATGCTAAGTCAAATTTCTAAATTTGGCATATCTATTTCAAGGAAAATACATCGCCCATGGATATAATAACAAATTAAATATAATTCAAAAATTCATATAGAATTTAAATTTTGTATAATATGAGTTATACTCAAAATAAATCTAAATGGTAAGAGACAATTTTGTCTGTCTAGAACTACAAGAAGACAAATAAATTAAGGTGTGATGGGCTAAAAAAAAATCTTGTTTCTTAAATAAAATTAATAAATATTTTGATTGATTAATGAAGTTAGAGATACTTGTAACAATGTCTTAAACTTGTCAAGATATGAAGGAGCAATCAAAGAATATTGATAGTTGTCAATAGAAACTTCAATTATTTTTTTTTATTATATCTGTAAAGGAGATCAATCTTAGGCTTTGTGTTCAGGGTCAGTGGTAATCAATGTGACTTCCATGTGGGAAATATTATATGCAATTAAATAAACACAAATAATATAAAAGAAAATTTTAATAAATAGAAAAGGACAATCCAAATAAATGTCATACTCATTGATATGAGAAGATTCGAATTTGATAATCTAGATATAGAATTTAAAAATTGTGAATTTGAAAACTTCCTATGGTAAATTTGAAATGACACAAAAAAATAGTTATTAGAAATCTACAAGAATTTAATAAAATAAATTATATTTTATATCTAGCTTATTTCTCCTTTTATTTTCTCAATCTACCTATTAGTAACCTCATATTGTTTCTATAAAATTCAATCTCAAATCCTTTACTAAAATTCATACATCCAAATGGAGCCTAATTTTATTTTATTTTTTTTAATTTTTATGACTTTGAGTGTAAGTATTTATAATCCTTAATAATCAAAAATCATAATAATAAAAATAAATAAATAAATAAATTGGGAGGAGTGGGTCTGGATAGGATTCATCTTACCATTTGGAACATCTTACCAAACAGATCAGATACGAAAACAGGAAATAATCAAATACGAAAACACAAACATCGTAGAAACCAATTGGGAGTTATAAATTGAACTAAGTATATGTGCATATTACATATTTATGAAACAAAATTGAAGCTGAAACCCTAATTACTGAAAAATAAATAAATAAATAAAAAACAAAAACACAGAACAGTGTCTTGAGGACACACTGTCGCCGATCGCAAATCAAAGACAAGAAGATAAGAGAAGAGAATAGAAGAGTAGAGAAGAAGAGAATAGAAGAGAAGAGAAGAACACCTTCGAATCGATGATTCGATTGCTGCTCACCGCCATTGTCGCCGATCGCCGATTGTCGCTAGCCACCACTGTCGCCGCTCGTCGCTCACCTCCGTGAGAGAGAGAGAGAGTATAGCGACCCCGGTCTTTTCCCATTTGATTAGTGTATCCGGACTTATGTTCCGTAGATTATATTATCGTATTGTTGTTGTTGTTGTTCTTTAATTCTTCAGTTGTGAGTTATGGAATATGTTGGACAGGTTAATTGCAGGTTGGTTGGGTTTAGAAACCAATAGTTGATGTCCCGTTTTTGGGTTGGTCGCTCGAGCGAGCTCTTCTTCGCTCGAGCGAGGTCTTTGATTTTGGTCCTTCGCTCGAGCCAGGGTCCCTTCGCTCGAGCGAGCTTTGCGTCCAGTGTATAGACCTGAGAGCATGTTTGTTGGCTCGAGCGAGCTTTCTTCGCTCGAGTGAGCTGTTTTGCTTTTGGCTCGAGCGAGCTTCTCTTCGCTCGAGCGAGGCTTTCTTGTGTCTGGTCGCTCGAGCGACCAGGTCTTCGCTCGAGCGGCCTGTCCAGTATTTAAGTGTAACAGCGGGATTTTTTAGGGCAGTTTTTCATTCTTTTTGATCTCAAACCCTAAAGTCCGACCTTTCTTCTTCTCTAAACACCTTTTCTAGGTTTGATCTAGTTAGGGTGTGTTTCTACCTAGTTCTTTTACAATAAGATAGAGAGTGAGGGCGTCCATTTAATCTGAGCAGTTGTCAGTTTGGAGCACTTTGGAGTTTCGAGCACCTTCTTCATCATCATCTTTTTGGGTTATTTCTTCGAGGTAGGGATTTCCTACTCCATTTATATGTTTTAATCCTAAGTGTTGGTATTTTGGTATGTGGGGGTAGTTTGGTAATTTTGGAAGAAACCTTAGGGTTTTGGTTTAGATTAATTTGTATAATTAATTTAAAGGAATAATTTGGAATTTGGTTTAATTCATGGAATTGGGAAATTTAATGAATTGTGATATATATTTTGGGGTAGTTTAATTATTTACCTTTGGGAATGTTAAATTTACATTCATTGATATATTTATTTCTTGTTTAGAAATAACTGTTTTGGGCTATCGGTGGAGGATAGCCATTGATTGTTGTAGACCTTGCATGCGGCTTAGGTTATAACTGGAATTGAGTCAATTGTTTGACTGTTGAGTTAATACAGAACATTTGTGTATTAATTATGTGTTGTATATGGCAATTGTGTGTTTCATTGCATATGCATTTGGTTTTTGGAGGAGATAGGGGATGAACTCTACGGTTTAGGGGAAGATAGGGGATGGACCTCTAAACCGGATTTATTGGGAGGAGATAGGGGGTGACTCCAGTAGCATCACTCTTATGTGTGCTTATTGATTAATAGATATATTTCTATTTATTGTTGATATGATACATCACTAAAATGTGTATCAGTTGGGAAGTATGGAAGTGAATTGGTTATGATTGATACATACCAACTTGGGTATTTGTATGGTTAGGTCTAACTTGAATTGTTATTCCTGTTGAATTGGAAGTAATGGTAATAAAAGATGAAACCTGTTGAGTTATTTGGCCAGGTTCTGAGCCATAAGTGGAAAGTAAAATGTGCCGTAGACAATGTGTCATAGGCAGTGTAGACATTCGTGTCATGAATATTGTAATTTGATTATAGTGTGTTAACCATGTATCAGATGCTAATACTTTAGTTAATTCTTATGCTTGGTTTAGTATTTCTCTACTGGGCTGTGGCTCACCCTATATGGGAACTTTATTTTTCAAGTTCAGGTGGTTCACTCCCTCCAAGGACTTAGCTTGTGAGGATTGACTTGAAGATTTGTTTATTTTTTTATTTGAACAATGTAATCTTTCAAGCCTAGGGCTTTATCTGTTTTTGAGTTAGAACTCAGTGAATTGTGTCCAAGTGTTGGCTTGGCAAGATGTAAGCCCGTAGGGCATTTCTGATGTTTTTTATTCATAATACTCTGATGATGGATATATTTTTTTTATAATGCATGTATATTTTATTATGGGTTTATTTTGAGGGCGTTACAACTTGGTATCAGAGCGTACCGGGTTTGAATACTTTGGGTACGTGGGAAGTGATTAGTATCACAATGGGTTCGTCTCGTTTGATAGAGACTTAGTGTAATGATTACATGCTTATATGATAACATGTTTATGTGATTATGTGGGTATGGAATGTAGTTTCTAGATATTGATTGGATCCTTGAGTTTCTAGTAGTCTTGTTGGAAAGGCACTTGATCAATGCTGCTTCCAACCGGAACTATAGTAACCCTTTGGGACTATCATTATCCAGGAATGAAATTCGTAGGTGCTTATGTGATTATGTGCTTACGTGGTGTGATTTATTGTTGTCCAATGCATTAGGACGTGAGTGTTTAGCTTTGGTACATTTATTAATGTGCTAACGTCTTTGTTTCCTTAATAGGATGTCAGGACGAGGACGAGGTCGCGGTAGGCGCGGTAGACAGGCTAGGCAGGAAGTGCCTATACCGGAGGAGATTCCGGCAGTTCAGGAGGGTGTTGGCCAGGCCAATGTGGCCGAGCCAGTAGGACAGCCGTTTATGGGCGCTTTGGCCCAAGAGATAGCAGGGGCATTTCAGGCGTCAGTTGACATTCTGAGGGCTGCGAATCCAGCCCAGGTAGTTCCAGCCCCGGTAGTTGCTGCAGATGCAGGGCCTTCTTTTCTGAAGAGGGAGTTCTTCCGGTCTCAACCGGACGTGTTTGTAGGTGATCCTAGCGAGCCGCTTAAGGCAGACGAATGGCTCGAACAGACAACGAAAACGTTTGAGATGCTTGGCATCGAAGACGAGGGGTTGAAGGTGACCTTGGCATCTTTCCAGCTGAAAGGGGATGCGGGTCAGTGGTGGAAATTCATTAAGGCTCGTGTTGGAGGTACATGGGAGGCGTTTGTGAATGCTTTTCAGGAGAAGTACCTGTCTCCAGCTGTTCAGGAGACGTTGAGAGATCAGTTCTGCCAGCTGAAGCAGAATAGTTCATCAGTGGCTGAGTTTGAGGCCTTATTTACTAGTTTGTCCAGGTTCGCACCTGAGTTAGTGGCGTCCGAGGAACGTCGGTGTATAGAGTTCGAGAAGAAGTTGAGGCGCGGCCTCAAATTGAGAGTTGTGCCGACTATGATTAGGGATTTTGGGCGTTTGGTTGATGCAGCAGCCCATACTGAGATCGCGATGCGGGAGGAGGAAGAAGGGCAGAAAGGCTCCAAGAGGAGTCAGGATGGTCAGGGCGATGGCAGGAGGCAGAGAGGTTTCACTCCTCAGCAGCCTCAGAGTAGTTTCTAGATCCACTTTTCCAGTGCCGAGTGCTAGTTCTGGGAAAGGCAGTCAGGGAGACATCACTGTTTCAAGTGTGGCCAGCTGGGCCACAAGTCTCCAGTTTGTCCTCAGAGGGGAGGAGTTCAGAGAGCAGCATCTTCTTCGGCTCGATCTCAGAGCCAGAGTCAGGTAGAGGCCAGCCACTCTCGTGCTATCAGTGTGGTCAGCCAGGGCACATGAAGAGGTTTTGCCCAGTTGGGTGCACATCTGGTGCATCTGGTTTGAGGCAGACTCAGAGTCAGCTGCCAGCTCAGTCGTCAGGCCTCGAGGGCCAATCAGGGGGCTTCTTCGTCCCAGTCTGTGCAGCAGTCTACTGCTCCGAGGGGTGAGCAGGTTGATCAGAGGTCGTCTGGGCGCGTGTATGCTGTTACCGCGCAGGATCTAGTACCGGCTCCGTCTGTTGTGAGAGGTACCTTCTTGTTTTGCAATTCAGTTGCTAGTGTTCTGATTGATACGGGTGCATCTCATTCCTTTGTGTCTGCTGCATTTGCATCTATTTTGGAGTTGGAGTTAGCTCAGTTAGCATCTCCTATTTGTGTAGTGTCGCCCTTGGGGGTGAGTTGATTTTGAAACAAGGTTAGGGGTTGTGATATAGAGGTCGATGATCATAGAATCCCTTTCTCTTTTGTAGTTATGCCCATGAAGGGCTTTGATGTTATTTTGGGTATGGACTGGTTGTCGTCATACCGGGCAGTTATTGATTGCTACCGTCAGAGGGTCACTTGTTGTACCGTGAACGGGGAGTGTTTTCGTTTTCTGGGGGACCGAGTTGGTAGTGTTTTGCCACCGGGTATGATCCGCGAGGGCGGAGTGAGCTTAGTGGTCTACTTGCTAGTCTTTCGATTAGTGAGGGTGATGAGACCCAGATTGTGTTGCCGAGGGTGGTCTGTGAGTATTCGGACGTTTTTCCCGAGGATCTTGTTAGTTTGCCACCTCAGCGAGAGATTGAGTTCTCTATTGATTTAGTGCCCGGCACGGCGCCGATTTCTATGGCACCTTACCGTTTTGCCCCAGCCGAGTTAGTTGAGTTGAAGATTCAGCTTCAGGAGTTGCTAGATAAGGGCTATATCCGTCCTAGTGTTTCGCCGTGGGGAGCACCGGCCCTCTTTGCTAAAAAAAGGTGGTGCTTTGAGACTATGTATAGATTACCGGAAATTGAATCGGGCTACGGTTAAGAATAAGTACCTATGCCTCGTATAGATGATCTGTTCGACCAGTTGAAGGGTTCCCGTTGTTTCTCTAAGATAGATTTGAGATCGGGTTACCACCAGTTGAGGGTCAGGGAGGAGGATATTCCGAAGACGGCATTCCGTACGCGGTATGGCCATTATGAGTTTCTGGTGATGCCATTCGGGCTCACCAATGCACCGGCAGTGTTTATGGATTTGATGAACCGGATCTTCCGGGAATTCTTGGATCGTTTTGTGGTCGTCTTCGTGGACGACATTTTGATTTATTCACCTTCAGAGGAGGAGCACGAGGCACACTTGAGAGTGGTGCTAGAGTTACTTAGAGCCCATAAGCTTTATGCTAAGTTCGGGAAGTGTGAGTTCTGGCTAGAAGAGGTGAAGTTCTTAGGCCATGTGTTTCTGGGGAAGGGGTGTCTGTTGATACATCCAAGACTGAGGCAGTGCAAGATTGGGCACAGCCTAAGAGTGTGTTTGAGATCCGCAGTTTTCTGGGATTAGCTGGGTATTACCGTCGGTTTGTGAAGATTTCTCCAGGTTAGCTTCACCGTTGACTAGATTGACTCGGAAGGGAGTCAAATTTGTATGGAGTGAGACTTGTGAAAAGTCGTTTCAGGAGTTGAAGGTTAGATGACCACCGCTCCAGTTTTGATTATTCCGGAGAGAGGGTTGGGTTATGCAGTCTATTGTGATGCCTCACGAGAGGGTCTGGGTTGTGTGTTGATGCAAGAGGGGAAAGTGGTTGCCTATGGTTCACGTCAGTTGAAAATTCACAGAATTACCCTACGCATGATTTAGAATTAGCAGCTGTGATATTTGCCTTGAAGATTTGGAGGCATTATCTTTATGGTGAGAGGTTCGAGGTATTCTCGGATCATAAGAGTCTGAAATATCTGTTCACACAGAAAGACTTGAATTTGAGGCAGAGGAGGTGGATGGAGTTCATTGAGGATTATGACTTCGAGTTGCACTATCATCCGGGGAAGGCCAATGTTGTGGCCGATGCCCTTAGTAGGAAACTGTTGGTGACTTAGCTAGTATAGCCATCCGGGAGTGGGAATGTTGGGTGCAGTTGGGGAGTTTGATTTGCATCTGGGCGAATCCGTAGAGGCTGCGGCCTTGTTTTCTGTGGTTGCACAGCCTACACTTGTGACTCGAGTGTTAGAGGCTCAGAGGGGTGATCTTGAGGTAGAATCTCTCCGAGAGAAGATTTCCAATGGGAAGGTTGAGAAGGGTTTGACGGTGTATCCCGACCTGAGTGTGAGATACCGAGACCGTTGTTTGTGCCGGAGTCTTGCCGAGAGGAGGTACTCCGAGAGTTTCATCATTCGCGCCTTGCGGTGCATCCGGGAGGTACTAAGATGTATCGGATTTGGGTCGCCAGTTCTGGTGGCGGGGTATGAAGAGAGATGTGGCAGCTTTCGTATCTAGGTGCCTTACTTGTCAGCAAGTGAAGGCCGAGCATCAGAGGCCAGCGGGTTTGTTGCAACCCTTGCCTATTGCCGAGTGGAAGTGGGAGCATGTCACTATGGACTTCGTTGTGGGTCTTCCGAGGACTCAGCGGGGTAGTGATGCCATTTGGGTGGTTGTAGACCGGTTGACGAAGTCAGCGCACTTCATTCCTATGCGCGTTAGAGATTCAGTAGATCATCTTGCTGAGTTGTATGTTCGGGATATAGTGAGGTTGCACGGGGTCCCAGTGACGATCGTCTCAGATAGAGATCCTCGTTTCACTGCCAGGTTGTGGCAGAGTTTGCAGAGTGCTTTAGGCACTAAGTTGACCCTTAGCACGGCTTATCATCCTCAGACTGACGGGCAGTCCGAGCGTACTATTCAGATCCTTGAGGATATGCTTCGGGGTTGTGTTCTCGACTTTAGTGGGTCGTGGGAGAGGCACTTACCATTAGTGGAGTTTGCCTACAACAACAGTTTAGTCAGTCTAGTATTGGTATGGCACCGTTTGAGGCTTGTATGGCCGACCGTGTAGATCTCCAGTTTGTTGGGCCGAGGTGGGTGATGCACCTCTTGGGTCCGGAGTTGGTGAGGGAAACGACGGAGAAAGTTGAGCTTATCCGTAAGAGGCTTGTTACAGCACAGAGTCGTCAGAAATCTTATGCTGACCGTAGGAGGAGACCTTTATTTGAGGTGGGTGATCATGTCTTTCTGAAGATATCACCTAAGCGGGTTTGATGAGGTTTGGGAAGAGCGGGAAGTTGTCCCCTCGGTTTATTGGGCCTTTTGAGATCCTTGAGAGGATTGGCGAGGCTGCTTATCGTTTAGCTTTGCCACCGCAGTTATCCGGAGTTCATGACGTGTTTCATGTGAGTATGCTTCGGAAGTATGAGCCAGATCCGTCACATGTACTGGATTGGACTGATTTAGTTGTTGATGAGGATGTCTCGTATGAGGAGAGACCGGTTCGGTCTTGGATAGGCGGGATCAAGTTGCGTGGCAAACCATCCCTTTGGTGAAGTTTTGTGGAAGCATCACGGAGTGGAGGAAGCCACTTGGGAACGTGAGTTGGAAGTCCGTGAGAAATATCCGGACTTGTTTACTGATTTGTAATCTTGTATTTAGATTATGTAATATTGTTGAACTTAAGAGCTTTTATATATGTCTTAAGTTGGGAAAACATTGAGAATGTTTTGGTTTAATGTTAACATTTTGAAACTTGCCTTTTTATGGAAGTGGAGTATAACATTTATATATTGAATGTGTTATTTATATCATGAGATTGAATATGATATGGAAATTGTTAACATTGAAAAGATTAATGCATAATATTGATGCAAGTTGAAATATATGTTGATTTATACATATTGTGAGATGCCTCTTGATTAGAGATGAAGTGACCGGTTTTGGGTCAAGTTGTTGTTTATTGCTTTATGATATCATTGGGAATTGAGAAAAACTTGTTTTTACAAACTTATG
Organism: Camellia japonica; assembly: GCA_030407325.1. Taxonomy (NCBI): domain Eukaryota; kingdom Viridiplantae; phylum Streptophyta; class Magnoliopsida; order Ericales; family Theaceae; genus Camellia; species Camellia japonica. The sequence goes on from JAPPVO010000017.1 coordinate 117,098,905, forward strand.
CTTAATTTCGGGGACGAAATTCTTTTAAGGGGGGGAGGTTATAGCGACCCCGGTCTTTTCCCATTTGATTATTGTATCCGGACTTATGTTCCGTAGATTATATTATCATATTGTTGTTGTTGTTGTCCTTTAATTCTTCAGTTGTGAGTTATGGAATATGTTGGACAGGTTAATTGCAGGTTGGTTGGGTTTAGAAACCAATAGTTGATGTCAGTTTTTGGGTTGGTCGCTCGAGCGAGCTCTTCTTCGCTCGAGCGAGGTCTTTGATTTTGGTCCTTCGCTCGAGCCAGGGTCCCTTCGCTCGAGCGAGCTTTGCGTCCAGTATAGACCTGAGAGCAGTGTTTGTTGGCTCGAGCGAGCTTTCTTCGCTCGAGCGAGCTGTTTTGCTTTTGGCTCGAGCGAGCTTCTCTTCGCTCGAGCGAGGCTTTCTGTGTCTGGTCGCTCGAGCGACCAGGTCTTCGCTCGAGCGAGCCTGTCAGTATTTAAGTGTAACAGCGGGATTTTTAGGGCAGTTTTTCATTCTTTTTGATCTCAAACCCTAAAGTCCGACCTTTCTTCTTCTCTAAACACCTTCTCCTAGGTTTGATCTAGTTAGGGTGTGTTTCTACCCTAGTTCTTTTACAAATAAGATAGAGGAGAGTGAGGGCTTCCATTTAATCTGAGCAGTTGTCAGTTTGGAGCACTTTGGAGTTTCGAGCATCTTCTTCATCATCATCTTTTTGGTTATTTCTTCGAGGTAGGGATTTCCTACTCCATTTATATGTTTTAATCCTAAGTGTTGGTATTTTGGTATGTGGGGGTAGTTTGGTAATTTTGGAAGAAACCTTAGGGTTTTGGTTTAGATTAATTTGTATAATTAATTTAAAGGAATAATGTGGAATTTGGTTTAATTCATGGAATTGGGAAATTTAATGAATTGATGATATATATTTGGGGTAGTTTAATTATTTACCTTTGGGAATGTTAAATTTACATTCATTGATGTATTTATTTCTTGTTTAGAAATAACTGTTTTGGGCTATCGGTGGAGGATAGCCATTGATTGTTGTAGACCTTGCATGCGGCTTAGGTATAACTGGAATTGAGTCAATTGTTTGACTGTTGAGTTAATACAGAACATTTGTGTATTAATTATGTGTTGTATATGGCAATTGTGTGTTTTATTGCATATGCATTGGTTTTGGAGGAGATAGGGGATGAACTCCACGGTTTAGGGGAAGATAGGGGATGGACCTCTAAACCGGATTTATTGGGAGGAGATAGGGGATGGACTCCAGTAGCATCACTCTTATGTGTGCTTATTGATTAATAGATATATTTCTATTTATTGTTGATATGATACATCACTAAAATGTGTATCAGTTGGGAAGTATGGAAGTGAATTGGTTATGATTGATACAATACCAACTTGTGTATTTGTTATGGTTAGGTCTAACTTAATTGTTATTCCTGTTGAATTGGAAGTATTGTTAATAAAAGATGAAACCCCGTTGAGTTATTTGGCCAGGTTCTGAGCCATAAGTGGAAAGTAAAATGTGCCATAGACAATGTGTCATAGGCAATGTAGACATTCGTGTCATGAAATTGTAACTTGATTATAGTGTGTTAACCATGTATCAGATGCTAATGCTTTAGTTAATTCTTATGCTTGGTTTAGTATTTCTCTACTGGGCTGTGGCTCACCCTATATGGGAACTTTATTTTTCAGGTTCAGGTGGTTCACTCCCTCCAAGGACTTAGCTTGTGAGGATTGGACTTGAAGATTTGTTTATTTATTTTTATTTGAACAATGTAATCTTTCAAGCCTAGGGCTTTATCTGTTTTTGAGTTAGAACTCAGTGAATTGTGTCCAAGTGTTGGCTTGGCAAGATGTAAGCCCGTAGGGCATTTATTCTGATGTTTTTATTTCATAATACTCTGATGATGAATATATTTTTTTTATTAATGCATGTATATTATTTATTTGGGTTTATTTTTGAGGGCGTTACAGAGAGAGAGAGAGAGAGAGAGAGAGAGAGAGAGAGAGTTGTTTCGAAACTTAGGGCTCTACAAACTTGAAAGGAAATGAAAAAAAAAAAAAAAAAGGGGAAGATAGAGGGAAAAAAGGGAGGGAAATTAAGTTTGGGTGAGCGGGTCAGGTGAGTTAGTGAAAAAATGGGGGGAAATTTGTTTCATTTTTATTTTATTTTAATGATTTTTTTTTTTTTATTTGGTAGAAGTAGGGTATATGTTAATGAAAAATATTTTCCGTTAAAATAAAAGTTTTTTTTTGGTCAATGAAAATATTTTTTTGTGGCCCATTTTTTTTTTGTTACCAAAAATCAAGAGCTAATTTTTTGTAGTAGAGGAGAGGGAGCGGCAATAGTGGTGAAGGTGGTGGATAAGAGGTAATGGTGGTGGTGGTGGTGGTGGTGGTGGTGATGGCGAAGGAGATTAGTGGTGAAGTTGTGGTAGTGATAGAGGAGATGGAGTGGCGGTGGTGGAGGAGAGGTAATAGTAGTAGTAGTGGTGGTAGCAGTGGTGGTAGTGGTAGGGGAGTGGTAGCGATGGTGGTAGTAATGGTAGTCGTAGAGGTGGAGTGGCAACAGTGGTAATAATGGTGGTAGTGGAATGACATTTGCAGTAGTGGTGAAGGTGGTAGAGGAGATTGGTGGTGAGAGAGAGATGCATGAGAGACAGATAGAGAAGAGAGAGAGAAGAGAGAGAGAGAGAGACAAAGTGGTCGCTAAAAGTGCATTTTCTTGTAGTGAAGAGCTCGGTAAATAGAGAAGAGGGGAGGGAGAGAGTGAGCAAGGTGAACACAATGGGGGAGAGAGACAGACAGACAGACAGACACAGAGAGAGAAAGAGAGAGAGAAGAGTGATGAGTTTGAGAGAGACAAAGAGAGAAAGAGATAGAGAGAGAGAGAGAGACAGAAAGAGAAAGAGATAGACAGAGAGACAGACAGAAAAAGAGAGAGAAACAAGAGATGAGCGAGAGATAGAGAAAGAGAGCGAAAAGAGATGATCGAGAAAAAAAACATAGAAAAAGAAAGAGATAGAGAGAGAAGAAAGATGAGGGAGAGAGACAGAGAGAGAGATAAAGAGAAGAGAGATGAGCGAGAGACAAAGAGAGAAAGATGGAGACAAAGACAGACATACAGAGAAGAATGATGAGTGAGAGAGAGAGAGAGAGAGAGAGACAAAGAGAAAAAGAGATAGAGAGTAAGAGACAGAAAAAGAGACAGAGAGAGAAAAGAGATGAACGAGAAAGACAAAGAGAGAGAGATAGAGAGAAGAGAGATAAGCAAGAGAGACATAGAGAGAAGAGAGATGAACGAGAAAGATAGAGAGAAGTGAGATGAGCGAGAGAGACAGAGAGAGAAGAAAGATGAGAGAGATAGAGAGAAGAGAGATGAGCGAGAGAGATAGAGAGAAAAGAGATGAGAGAAGAGATCGATGAGTGAGAGACACTGAAAGAGAGAGATAGATAGACAGACAGACATATAGAGAAAAGAGATGAGAGAGATAGAAAGAAAAGAGATGAGCGAGAGAGATAGAGAGAAAAGAGATGAGAGAAGAAATAGATGAGCGAGACACTGAGAGAGAGAGATAGATAGATAGACAGACAGACAGAAAGAGAAGAGTGACGAGTGAGAAAGAGAAAGAGAAAAGAGAGAGGAAGATGAAAAAATAGGTGAAAAGAGATAGACAAAGAAAGAGAGAGAAAAAGAGCAAAAAGAGATAAACGATAGAGAGATAGAGAGAGATGAGTAAGAAAGCGAGAGAGATAAAGAGAATAGAGAAGGAAGAGAGATAAAGAGAGAAGAGAGATGAGAGAGATAAAAAGAAGAGAGATGGGCGAGAGACACAGAGAAAAAGAGAGACAGACAGACAGACAGAGAAGAGTGATGAGTAAGAGAGAGAAAGAGAAGAGAGACAGAGACACAGAAAGAAAGAAGGAGACAGACAGACAGAGAAGATTGATGAGTGAGAGAGAGAAAGAGAAGAGAGACAGAGACAAAAACAGAGACACAGAGAGAAAGAGACAGACAGACAGACAGATAGAAAAGAGTGATGAGTGAGAAAGAGAAAGAGAAGAGAGACAGAGACAGAGACAGAGACAAGAGACAGGAAGATGAAAAAATTGGTGAAAAGAGAAATGTTATATCTAAAGAGTAAGACGACGTCGTTTTTTTTTTTTTTTTTTTTTTTTTTTTTTGGTGACAGAAAAATGCCATTTGCATTTATTTAAACCATTTTGTGACTATATATATATGAAGCCGTTTCAAAGCCACAATATATATATATTTTTTTTACTTTTTTTTTTTTGCAATGATACCTATTACAGTCGCAAAAAACTCTTCTTCTTTTTTTGCGACTGCAGCTGGTGCCGTCGCAAAAACTCTATTTTTTTGCGACAACAATCTCTGCCGTCGCAAATACTCTATTTTTTTTTGCGACAGCAATTTATGTCGTCGCAAATACTCTCATTTTTCACGACAATATTTTCTGCCGTAGCAAATACTCTATTTTTTGCGATAGCAAGTTGTGCCATCTCAAAAAGTCACATTTTTCGCGACGACAAGTTTTTTGTGACGGCAAATGTGTTGTCGCAAAAAATTTCATCTTTTAAGCCCACTTTTCTTGTAGTGAGAAGACATGTGTGGCCGAACAATCGTCTACGTGATCATGTTAGCTTACCAAGCTACGTCAACACACCGAGCTACGTCAATGTGCCAAGTTGAGTTAGCGCAGCGCGAAGAGAAAAACATCGAGCTCGGTTGGCATGGTGTGGTGTTTTGTTTTGTTCTTAGAACTAATAAGGCTACATTCGTTATGCAAGTGGTATGCAATCGGGTTGGTGTTTTTTCCCGTGGCTAGCCAAGAAGTTGGGCGAATTTACTTTGACATTAGTGATAAGGGTAAGAAAGGATGAGCATTATCCTATAAGAATGTGATTCCTAAGAAGACTCTACGAAGAGGAATAGAGTTTTATTAGGATTCTACCATGCGAAAATTATAACAGTACAAAGATAACCTAGAATGAGGTAATGCAATTCTATTCACAAGATTCATTAGAGCTTTTTCTTATATTGATCTTAAGTTATGACTTAAGCATCAAAGGAGTTTTCCGACACACACCCGCTAGTAAGCTCATTGGAGTTGTTTTGCAGGATAAACGACATCGTTCGTAGAGGCTTTAGCTTGATTAAAAGGAGTACGCATGTAACGAATTTTTTGTGCTTGTACAGGCCCGAACTGATCCGCCAAAGAATGGGGACTCCGACAGTCCGAGTAGACGAATACAGATGCATTTTTCTCAATCAACCTAAGTTAAAATCGATGATGGATGGGAAGTCACCCAACCAAACCTAATCCACGAGCACCATTGTTTGGTAGAGATGTGATAATACTCAAGAAAATAAATGGCAATACATTGACAATTGTGTCTTTTTATTTATTCTAAAACATGACAATTTGTAGTTACCATTTTCTATTGAATTTGAATTGAAAACCTATCTTATTCAGAACCTACTTAACATTTTCTATTTTATTTATAGTTTTTTGTGTGTGATTGAGTGTAAACATTTTGAAAGTACTTCTCTTAGTTCTAGTAGAAAAAGTACAAGCAATTCTTGATTAATTTAACCAAATAATGCTTTATCATCATCAACAAAGCAATTGCGTGCCAGCCTAACTCCCTAAGACTTGGCAAGTCGTCCATGAAATTCAGCAATAAAGAATTTGTTTTGGAATGAATTGTAAATGTAGACATTTTTAATTTGATTTGTTATGGTTTTGTGTCCAGAATTAATTGACGCATGCAATTTGTGATAACTGTCGTATTTGTGAGCGAATGAATAGGTAAACGATATCCGATTAACTTAATTTTTTGCAGGCATGTTCTAGTTGATGTATTCTAAAATGTGAACGGTTCAGATTATCAAAATGAGCCCCGAAATGGGCCCATTTCGTCGCACAACAGATGCTGCTGCGCACCCCCGCGCAGCAGCATCCCCAAATTCACCTTTTAAGGGGGTCTGTCGACAACAAAATTATAAAAGGGGCATCTAAACACAAGTCTTAATCTATAAACTTATATTCCATTAAGTACTAACTAAGATTTTTTTGGACCTTCAAGTCTCATTAAATTTTGAATAGTCGGAATTGTCTTTCAAACAATGATTGTTTATCATCTATAATTATCTATGAAAGAATATGATGATTTGACATTTATTTTGATTTTCAAAACTTTAAGTCTTAACTAAGATTTTTTAAACCTTTAAGTCCTATTAAATTTTAATAGTCAGAATTGCCATTCAAGTAATGATTGTTTATCATTTATGATTATCTATAAAGGACCATGATGATTTGACATTTAAATATGAACTTTTAAATTGAAATTATTCATTAAATAAATTATATAAAAAAATCATTACATTTCAAATAACATACAAGTTAACCAACACAAAGTAAGTTGTATGATGACTTTACCCGTGAAATGGACCATTTGCAAAGGAAACATTTTTTATTGTCTTCGTTTAGAACAAGATTCAAAATTTAGAATCAAATGTATCACAATTAAAAAGTTAATGATTAAAGTGACACAAACTTCAAATTATAGGAACTGTTAATATAATTCGCCCTGCAACATAATACCTAAAACGTCATTTTAATTTTGGAATATTAATTTGTATTTATTTTGAAATACTGACTCGAATTGAATCCAAATACACGGACAAAAGCACAAGGGGCAATATAATTTTGCCAACGTAGACATATATGAAACCACACAGTGACTCTTCCTTATAATAAGAACTTTCACTTCTCTTTTCTCTTTTTAGAGGTTGTGGCCAGGGGCTCTCTGTGATACACTTGGATCAACGGCAATAAGAGATTTTGCTAGGCGTCCTGCAACAATAATACAAGAATAAAATAGAATAAAGTGTAAACATAACTACTACGATCAATGAACATTAATTATGTACTGATGAGAGAGAGAGAGAGAGAGAGAGAGAGAGAGAGGGTACAAACCTGCTACTGGAGGGGCTAGTTTTCTTGAAGCAGCAGAACCACCTGAAATGAAGAAGAGAAACCAAATCAAGAGGAAGCAGCAAGTGATGACAGCACAGGCTTTGTTGTTCTTAAACATCTTTGCTATTTATTAATTACAATAAGAAATTTGTTTAAACCACCTATCTATTTATATATACATAACACTTTGGCAATGATTCTTCTAAGTAATTGCGTGATAGTAGGGGCTGCTGAATTTCAGTGTGAACTGAGTGACCAAGTCATTTTAAACCGGGGACTTCGTAAAGGTGGAAAACATGTAAACTACAAGTCTTTTCCAAGAAAATTGTAGCCCCCTCAAATTAATTAACATATAATACTTCGGATTTAATTCTATACTTGTGATTAATTATGAACTCCACTCAACATTAAGTAAATCAAATCTCTGTGGTTGTATTCATTGATATACTAGAGATACAAAAGATGTCCACATGCATTACATTTTCAACCTCCTCAAAGTATAAATTTATAGCATGTGAGACGAAAGAAACAAAAAGAACAACACAAAAGAATGCCTTAAGTACTACAATTTCTAACGTTTAGGCCCGGTTACACAAAAAATATTATCAAACTTATATATGTAAAGTCTAGGCTTGTCAAAATAAACAACAAAAGAAAAAGAGTCTCGTGCCCTCAAAACACTTCCCACACCTTTAGCTAGGCGAGATTACCACATCATTTCCTGCATAAATCCACTAGGGGTGAGCACAGAATCCAATAAAAAATTCTTAATAAAGTATATATGTTTTAGCAATCTTATATATGGATGCAATACCATGCTGTGATCCAAAATCATAAGTTCTATTTTTTTTGAAATCACGTGCAATGTTCTTTTTCGAAAAATTCATTACCTCAATGCATTCCCAAGAGGCTCATAAGTTCACAAAACAAATTAATTTGAATAATATCATTAAAAAAAAAAAAAAATCACTTTTCAACATTTTTAAAACTCAACACTTCAAATATCAAACCCCGAACTCGATAATCACATCAAAATAAATAAGGAAAATCATTTATATATATATATATATATATAACTTAAAGAAACTTCCTACCCCAAGCTTAGAGGGAAAGATGGGAAAAAGTCCCAAAAATCAACGGCGATGGAATTCGATCTCCATCGCACACGTCATAGCCTTCGATGAGCTCTTCAAATTTAAGGAAGAGACTAGGGTTAAGTCTCTAATAGATTTGAAGATATCAAGAAATTTGTGAGGGCGAATGGATGATTTCTAGAGAGAGATGAGAGAAAAGAGGGAGGAGAAAGGGTTTATAGCTCAACTTTTAAGTGATTGGACATATTTCTCATAACTAACTCCAAATAGACCACTCGAGCGATGAATCCTGAGCTCGAACGATGAATTCAAACTTCCAGAATCTCTTTCTCTCTTTTGTAAACTGACTGCTTGAGTGATGAAAGCACACTCTCAATATTTCAAACTTCTGAATAAAGAACTAGAAGAACAGGTTTACCGCTCGATCAACAAAAAGACCGCTCGAGCAAACTCAACTTACAAGTGAGGCAAACCTTAGGGCATTCCCCCCATTCCTAGACTCGCTCCAACACCCAAAGACTCAATTCAGCACCTCGGAAAATACTTTAGGACAAGAATGAATAATCACAAGGAGACCAATACGTGACAATACATGACTTGTAGAGTTCAATAGCAACAAGGACCCTAAAAGAAAAGAAATTTCGAATTAATATACTCAAATTTCTTTAAAAAGGCTCAGGACATCACAACCTCCCCACTTTAGGAAATTTCGTCTCCAAAATTAAACTACTCCTCTCACCATGAAATAATTCAAAAAACCTAACAACCATAACAACACACAACCACGAGATTAAACTCTGAATGACAATGACAATGTCCATAGTCAATCAACACCATGACAATTCAATTCTAATTCAATAGATCATAATCTCATTAGGGTTATAGCAACTATCTCAACAATAACCGCAACAATGATTATCGACACAAAATTTAGTATTAATTCTGATGTTTTCAACAACTTTCATGTTCAAAAACACATCAATTTTAATAGTACATAATTAAGAATAATAACATTCAACTCCCAAAAGAACAGTAGAGAGTATTAACATTTCAACCCAACTAAGTATTTATAAATATATCTAGGTACTTGAGAGGATTTCCGCCTCCCGTTCCAAGTTGCTTCCTCAATCTCGTGGTGCCTTCACAATGCCACCAAAGTTATGATCTTGCCCCTCAGCACTTGTTCTTGGGCATCTAAAATTTGAATTGGCCATTCTTTGTATGAGACATCCTCATCTACCTCTATGTTGACCCAATCAAGAACATGCAAAGGGTCAAGTTCATACTTACTAAGCATAGAGACATGGAACATGTTATGAACCTTAGAAAGTTGTGGTGGTAAGACCAAATGGTATGCCACTTCCTAATTTGTTCTAGAATCTCATAGGGTCCAATAAACCTCGGAGACAATTTTTCACTCTTCCCAAATCTCATCAAACCCTACCTCGGTGAGATTTTAAGAAACACATGGTCACTAACCTTGAAGGATAGAGGTTGTCTCCTCTTACCGGCATAACTCTTTTGACGGCTTTGAGCCATAGCTAACCTCTTTCAAATGAGAGCAACTTTTTCTATCGTCTCTCAAACCATCTTCGAGCCCAACATCGATGCATTAACCACCTTGGCCCAACAAACCGATGATCTGCAAGGTCGGCTATGCAAAGCCTCAAATGGTGCCATCCTAATACTCGCCTAATAACTGTTATTGTAGACAAACTCAATCAACGGTAGGTGCTTCTCCCAAGACCCCTTGAAAGGGCACAAGCTCTAAGTAAAAATATAAAAATTAAAACAATACAATTATGCTGAGTGCAAATGATAAAAAAGAAAATTTAAAAATAACACACTTTGTTTTGGACCCCACATAGACTACACTTGCACCTTGTACAGACTCTACTTGCATCCCACACAAAAAGGATTTGTAACGCACACAAAACTGGATTCATACCCCATATAGATTGAATTGAAATATACTGTGAGATTTATTTTTTCGTACTAATTTTTGTAACTATTTGTAGAGTTGAAATATAAAATATCTGGTTGAATTTTAAATTTTTTTCTTCTAAATAAATTAAAAATAGTTTGGTAAAAAAATCATTTTCATTTTGATATGATTCTATCTTTTTTGAACAAAAATAAATTTTTTAAATATTTGTATGCTTGAATATTTTTATTTTTATTTGTATAATTTTAGTTGATATTTTTTATTTATTTTTGTCGAAATTTACTTATATTTTATAGGGTTCTCCTATGGTGTCATCCTTTGGGGGCGATATTCACTCCGACCTTAAAATGTATAATTTTATCACAAAATTCCATAACATTAATTACAAAATACGTAATCTCGTCACAAATGATACAATAAAAAATGTCATAACCAAGACACAAAATTTTGTAACAGCCACAAAATTTTAGATATTTTGTTACACGAATTTGTGGCGAGATTACGTATTTTTTGATTGATGCTACGAAATCTTGTAATAAAATTACATATTTTGTGATAAGGTGCATATAGTGTGGACCCCTAGAGAGCTGCATACCATAGTATCACACTCTATATTTTGAAAACAGAGTGTGATAATTTTATTTTATTTTATTATCAGTTGCACTTAGCATAATTGTATTGCTTTAAATTTTAGATTTTACTTAGAGACTTAAATAATATTTTTATTTAAGTAATTTTAGATAACTTTATTATTCATACAAACTTTAATTATATTTAGTTCTCTAATTTTTAAAAATAGTGTATTTTTTATTTATTTTAAATTTTAAAATTATATATATTTAATATTAGTCTCCTTTTAAAGATATCATTAATATCTTTTCAACATTATTAATTTTATAAAAATTAAATTCATATATAAAAAGTTATACTACATGTTTTTTTTAAAAAAATAAATGAAAATAAAATAAAAAGAAAAAAGAAGAGAGAGAGAGAGAGAGATGTAAGGAAGAAACAGGGTGTTTTATTTGAATTTGGATCCTCTCCTTGAGCTTGGTCCTTGAGCTCGGTCCTTGAGGGCCTTCGGGTCCACTTTGAGGTCCGATTTTGATAATCTGAACCGTTCATATTTTAATATTTACTCAGTATAACATACTTGTAAAAAATCAAATTGATCGGATATCAGAAAGTATGTGTTCGAAAAACTGTTTATTAAAAAATAGTTTGTAGTCCCAGTTTTTCGAACACATACTTTCTGATATCCGATCAACTTGATTTTTTACAGGTATGTTATACTGAGTAAATATTAAAATATGAACGGTTAAGATTATCAAAATCGGGCCTCAAAGTGGACCCGAAGGCTCTCAAGAACCGAGCTCAAGGACCAAGTTCAAGGAGAGGATCCAGATTCGTTTTATTTGGTGCGCGGAGAATAATTTCCCACCTTTGTAATTATTATTTTATCCATTTATCCTGTAATTATAAAAAGTTATAATTATAAAAAGATTTTCACTATTTGTAGTTTAAGTTTTCTACCCCACCGATCTATACTATATATTAAGTAAAAGGGAGTTTTTAACCCCAAGTCTTGTGGGAGTTCCAACTCCCAATCTAAATTTCTTGATTTTTTGATTTAAAAAAAAAAAAAAACCTTAGCATTTATTAATTTCTTCCAACTCCCAAGTCTTACCCTTATAATAACACTTTAATGCATTAAGAATAAACATAAAAAAAATTCTTTGAAATCCAACACACATGAATTCCTTGAAAAGTCTCAACACATATGATTATTATCCCTCATAATAACACTTTAATCCATTAAGAACAAGCATAAAAAAAATTTCTTAAAAGTCCAACACATATGATTATTATCAAAATATTAAACTTTAATATAATATAAAAAGGAAAAAAAGAGACATTTAAAAAAAAAAAAAAGACATTTAAAAATCGCAATTCACATATATAGATAATTATAAATATATTAAGAAAAAAAGGGTTTCTAAACCCCAAGTCTTGTGGGAGCTCCAATCTCTCAATCTTAATTTTCTAAATTTTTGATTTAAAAAAAAAAAAAACTCAACATTTATTAATTTGGTCTAAATTCTCTGATCAGCATTTATTAACTTTTTCCAATCTACATATCTGCATTTATTGATTTGGTCAAAATCCCTAATTAGCATTTAAAATCCTCTCATACAAATAATTATAGATACAGCATGTGCATAGTTACTGCAGTAGCCTTTTTAATTTATCCTGTACACTATGGTTAGTCTAAATTTTTATTTAAAAAAAAAAAAAAAAAACTCAGCATTTATTGATTTGGTCAAAATCTCCTGATCAACATTTATTAACTTTTTCCAATCCACGTGCCTGTATTTATTGATTTGGTCAAAATCTCTGATTAGCATTTAAAATCCCTTCATACAAATAATTATAGATACAGCCCGTATATAGTTACTGTAATAGGCTTTTTAATTTCTCCTGTACACTATGGTTAGTGATAAGATTGTTAAATTATTTTTATAAAAAACCTTAAAAAACATAATTTATATATTAAAAAAATTAAAACAATATAAATATGTATAATTATCTTGTGCATAGCACGGGTGATAGGCTAGTAAGTAATTATACCAATTGTTTTCCCACTATTTTTAATAAAATTTTGTTTGGTATCTCTTAAATAAATGTAATTATTTAAATAAATATATTTATTTGAGTCACATTATATTTTTATTTTTTTATATTTTTTTAAATTAAAAAATATATTTATTTAAATCATGTGTAACAAGTAAATCAATTTTGTAACAAAATTAAATTCTCTATATTCTCTAACATACTGTGATCGTGGCCACGTGAAATTATTTGTCAAAATTTTTTTTTATTTTTTATTTTTTTGAACGCATTTGTCAATTTTTTTGAACCATCAAAATGTCAAATCACAGAAATGGAGGTCAACAAATCAGTGCAAGAATTTGACAATGTTTGGCGTAACGTTTTACAAATTGAATGTTGGTAATTCGAATTGAAAGTTAAAATTATATCTTTGTTTGTTCACTTTTCAATAATTAATTAATTTAAATTATTTATTACATAAGTTACAAATCCAAAACACAGCAAACATTTTGACATTATTTTCAAAATAAAATAAATTATAAAAAATTTATACCAAACAACCCATCTATCTCCAATCATCTTATAGACCCAATTCAATTTTTTTTATCGACAAAGAAAAATTCTATTAAAAATACAAAATTTAAAGGTACAAGGAAATAAAACGTACTGAGAGAGATTCGAAGAGTAACGACTCACTCTCCTACTACTGTTACTCGCGTTCTTACAACTAACCTTTTAGTCTCACGATTTTATATTTTAAAAGATAATTAAAAAAAAAAAAAAAACCAAACACTTGAGCCCCACGCCTAAAACATTGTTACAGTTATACTAATAAACCCCACGTCTGACTCAATTTGTAAACCAATTTACAATTTCAAATACTTTTAATAGAACCGATTATGATTGATTTACTTATAAATTGAGTACTAAACTAAACCAAATACAACCAAACCATCCTGAAACGAGAGCAATTTTGTTGGTCTAAACGTAGAACATAATACAGAAACATTGCTTTAATTCTCGAACATAAGTATTATGAAATCTATTTATTTTGAAATACTGATTTGAAATTGAATACAAACATACGTACACAAGCACAAAGGCCATAATATAATTTTGCTACACATATATGAAACCACACCGTTACTCATCCTTATAATAAGAATTGAAAAATAATAATAATAATAATTTACACTAATACCAAACGTCCCCTAAGCCCCTTGGAAGTAATAAAAACATGGTCTGCTTCACTTTAATACACTTTTCTCTTTTAGGAGTTTGTTTCAGATTTTGCTTAGCAGCCATGGGATTGGGGTGATGGACTTGGCACAGGATCGACCCCATGTGCCATCTGCAACGATACAATAATAAAATGGGTTAATTATATTTAGTATCCTTGACTGGAGTCATTTTACTTTTAATTATAACAATTAACCTCTTATCATTTAAGTCAATTTGAAACCTATGTTCAAAACAAAACAAAAAAAGGTCGAAATCTCACATTCCATCCGTGTACTGTTAACAAAATTGACGGAACATGTCATTCAAAGCATATCTGATATTTTTTGTAATCTTATTATCGCCCTTATATTTTTACTAAAACCTCACTTTAGTCCTTATACTTTTACTAAAATCTCACATTGTTCTTTTCAGTTTTAATTGTAACAATCAACCTCTTACATTTTAAATCAAATTCTAATAAAGAAAATTAAAAGTTGAGCAACTAAAATAAAATTTTGGTAAAACTGCAAGGGTACCAAGTGTAGTTTACCTAAATAAAATAGAAAAAATGTGTAAACAAAGAAAATATTTATAATACACATCTAAAAAAAGAAGTGTATTATATGTTTAGTTACAATTTTGTAATTTCGGTTACGAGTAATTGTGTTATTTGTTATGATTTGGTTATGATTCATTCTGGTATTAGTCATGATCATTTGTAGTTGTCATTTTTGTTATGATCGAAAAGGTCTTTGGTTATGGCTCAAGTGTGGTGGTTGATTATGATCTATTTTTATGTTTTTTTTTTTTTGATGAAAACAAACAGGGAACACAACCAAAACAATACAAACTAGGCCAACCATAATAAAGCAGTAAGAGCCAAAGGAGGAAAAGAAATCCAGTCTAGGAGGAGGGCATTCCTCAGAGAAGCCTGGGCCACCCAATGCACTGCTTTGTTTGCTACTCTAAGACTCCAAGAAAACAGCAAGTTCAAACGATCAGTAATCTGTTTGATGTCGAAAAAAATAGCACCATAGTCCCATGGAAGATCAATTTCAGATACACTTAGGTGAATAACAGACTTGTTATCTCCTTCAATTTCCACCCCCAAAAGGTTGCGAGCTAGAGCTAACTGACATGCTAACCAACATGCGAGTGCCTCACCTTGAAGAGAAGAAGAACACACAGTCTTTTTTACCAAACCATCCAGCAACCTACCATTCGAATCCAAAGAATGACAACACTTGAAGCACGATCTGAGCCTTTTTGGAGAGCCACATCACAATTTATCTTAAACTTTCTAACAACGGGACGTCTCCAATTGTCTTCCCTTTGATGGTTGGTTCTAAATCTGTGACTTTGATTAGCCCCATGCGAGTTGCTCCTCGTATCAAATTCCTTTTTTGTCATTCATGTTCGATGCAACGTGGAATTCAGATCAACTGGTTTTTAAGAGAAAACAAATTCATTACGTTCTTTCCAAACAAACCAACCGATCCAGGCAATTGAGCTGAAAAATATATTACACCCCTTGCTGTCATTGAAATACTCCATCATCTTGCAAGACCACTTCAAAATTGATTGAGTCTCTGACCAAGAAACTTTATAACCAAACTCACACCTGAACCACATCAGTCTAACCCAATCACACTAAAATAAAATATGCTCTAGAGATTCCAGCTACATGTTGCAAATAGGGCAAGAACCTAACTCAGTACATTTCCGTTTGAACATATTTTCCTTCGTAGCTAGCACATTCTTACACACTCTCCACCAGAAATGAAGGATTTTCGGAGGGACATTAAGAGACCAAATGAATTTCCAAAATCTCACAACCCAAACCTGCCCCTTTAGGTTTAGCGTTGTAACGGACCAGTAATCCTGGGATTACCAAAGGCCTTTGAATGAATTAAACAAAATACCAGCGGAAGGAAATATAAACATATAACGTCCATAGAGTTGTGTAGACATACATGGGATAGAAATTCAAAACTTTACATACATAAACGTGACATCATAAAAGCCACAGTCTTGCGTCACTACACTTACAGATAACCAAAATGGGACTTGGCCCAACATACAAGTATAACCAAAGACAAAAGAACTTAAACGGAATTTCGGATCACAAAACATTGACCATAAGCAGGTTTCGGAACCTCCACTTGAGGCACTGTGGTTGGCTGGACAAAACTGACCTCTAGACAACAGCTTAGGCCTGGTCACACGCCGGATCACCTATATATATAAATAATATGGTGAGTTGGAGCCCAGTGAAAAATAACAGAGTAAAGGTTTTAATGAATGATGTCCTTAACACATTCAAAATTCATATTCATACTTAGGAACAGATACATATTCATATTCATGTTCAAAGTTCATACATTTTACATGATCATACATGGTACATCCATTAGCGTTAACAAATATGATGACCCATAAAGGGATGGCCATAAAGGCATTCCGATGACCCATAAAGGGACGCATATCATATGATGCTAAGGATGCCACGAATACATTTCAAAAACTTGGACAATCATTCATTCATACAAAGCATAGCATTTCAGAAAACTGATCATTTCATATCATCAGAAAATAATTAAAGTCAAACATAACTTTATAGAGTTATTACTCACAGATAGCTCTAATAGCAAAACAGATAAGGCGGACAAGTCGGATAGTCTATGGCGCGTGACCTACACAAACACATAGCAGATACATGTTGAAACACACATTCGGAAAGCACTGAACTTAATTCTTCTCTATCTTGGTGTGTTTTTAATCATGATCCCCATTATCATGTCTTAATTAAAGCTTAAGAATGCCTAAGATGCAATGAGGATGCCAAAATATGTGTTGCAACACTTAGTCAAATTTCTAGAAATAGGGTCTTCGGTCGAGCGCACCTTCGGTCGCTCGAGCGGACTGCAAAACTCTGTAAAACTTGTGGGAGCTCTCAATTTACACTCGAGCGTGGCTTTTTTCGCTTGAACCTATACTTAGAAGAAAAAGATTTACGCTCGAGCACAACTTGTGTCGCTCGAGTGGAAAGCCATGTCTACAAAAGTACTAGAAGTATGAATTTTACACTCGAGCCAACTTTTGGTTGCTCGAGCGAAAGTGCAAAATCCAGAGTGGTTGCTTGAGCGCAGAATCTGTCGCTCGAGCAGTGATGCAGAATTCTAGAATTTCTAGATTGGTGTTCAAGATGCAAAACTCAATTTCAAAACTTTAAATCACATCATTTGAGCTCAAAACTTGGGAAAACATGTCTAAACTTGTCCAACATCAAGAATTAAAGATCATTTCGCAAAATCAACGCCCAAAAGCAAGTGAATTGTTCAAAGTCAAACTTGAAATTCAAAGTAAAATACATGCATGACTTGACATGAACTCAACCATCCAAAACAAGATCAAATGAGGTAAGATGATGAGAAACTTGATAAATCCTTAAAACAAAGCCAAGATAGACACATGTATGTGAGATTTGGTTGAAATTCAAACTCAAAATGTGATGAAAATGCATGCATGCAAGTTATGATCTTCCTTTCTTTTACATTAGCTCAATTCTTACATTACTCAACTTAATTCTCTAGAATTCATGTCCTAGATATCATAATTATATAGTCTACGAGTTTAATTCTTACCTAGGCTTTCCAAATTGAGCTCTAAAGGCTTAATCCCTTGAGTCTCTAACTTCACAACCTTCAATTCTCTACAAGTCTTCTTTCTTTCCTTGAATTCAACTCTTCCTAGGCTTCTCTCTCTCTCTCTCTCTCTCTCTCTCTCTCTCTCTCTCTCTCACATTTTATGGCATAAAGATGGTGAAGGGTGTGTATATTGGTGGTATGAGGCAACATTGGGCTTATATAGGTGCCATTAGTGGGATTAAATAAATTCTTGCTTTAGTAAACAATTATTCTTATTTTATTCTAATTATTTGGTTCCGAATCAAATTTTAATTGAACCTACCATAATGTTCTAGAAATTCCAAATAACACGTAAACCAAGTCAGTTTCGTGATCAAATACCGATAAGGCCTTCAATTCGCAGAACAAAACAGAAACGTGGACAGATATTTCTACGACAGACAGATATAAACTCAAATAATACAATACACATGTAATTATTTCATCTTAATTACTCATTAAGAATTCTTAAGCATGAATTATAAGCTAATCACAGGTCGGGTTGTTACAATCTTCCCCCTCAAAGAATTTGGTCCTCTGAACTCAAATTTTCTTCGTTTTTGAAGAATATCAGGTCCAAAGGGAACAAATCAGGGTATCTCTTCGTCATATCCTCTTATGTTTCCCATGTTGCATATGTCCTTCCATGATTTTGCCAATCCACTTTCACTAATGGAATTTCTTTGTTCCTCAATCTTTTGATTCGGCAATTCACAATTTGAATTGGTGTCTCTTCATATTGATAGTCATCCTTCAAAAGCATATGTGTTGGCTCAATAACATGTAACGGATCTCGAGGTAATCCCGAAGCATGGATACTTGAAAAACATTATGCATATGCTCCATGACTGGTGGCAAGGCTACTTGATACGTCGCCGGATTGATTTTCTCAAGGATTTCATATGGCCCAACATATCTCGGTGCCAATTTGCATTTCACTCCAAACCGTGTTTTCCCTTTCATAGGAGTTACTTTAATAAACACATGATCCCTGACTTTATATTCTCGATCTCTTATTCGGACATCCGCATAACTCTTTTGACGGTTTTGTGCAGTTTTCAATCTCTGTTGAATCAATTTCACGTTTTCAGTCATTTCTTGCACAAGTTCCGGTCCCGACAAAGGTCTATCACCTACCTCAGCCCAACAGATCAAAGAACGACATTTCCTACCATACAAAGCTTCATAAGGAGCCATACCGATACTTGAATGATAATTGTTGTTATACACAAATTCAGCTAATGGTAAGTAGGTCTCCCAATTTCCTTGGAAATCTAACACACACATTCTGAGCATATCTTCCAAGATTTGAATGGTTCGTTCAAATTGGCCATCTGTCTATGGGTGATAAGCACTGCTCAATCTTAACCCAGTTCCCAAAGCTTGCTATAAACTTTGCCAAAATCTTAAAGTGAACTTAGGATCTCTGTCAGATAAATAGATACTGTCACACCTTGTAATCTCACAATCTCATTCACATACATGTTAGCCAATTTATCCGCATTATAAAAAGTTTTGACAGGTAAGAAATTTGCAGATTTAGTCAAATGATCAACAATTACCCAGATAGAGTCCATACCTAGAGAGGAGCGAGGCAGCGCAACGATGAAGTCCATCGTAATATGCTTCCATTTCCATTCCGGTATCGGAAGCGGCTGTAGTAGTCCAGCGTGTCATTGATGTTCGCTTTTTACCTGTTAGCAATGCAAACACCTAGCCACAAAATCAGCAATACCTTTCTTCATTCTAGGCCACCAGAAATTTTGTTTCAAATCATGGTATATCTTTGTATTCCTCGGATGCATAGCAAATTTTGAGTTGTGAGCTTCGGTCATAATATGTTTTCTCAGTTCAAAATGGTCCGGTACATAAAGTCAACACATTGTTTTCATACACAAACCCCGGCCTCAGTTTTGATTCATTTTCATCAACAATCTTCTTCAAAAATTCATTTTGCAGTTGCTTTTCTTTAATTTCTTCGATAATTGCAGGTTGGACAGAGATGGCGTCTAGAATTCCACTATGTTCACGTAGCACAATTTCAATCTCATTTCTCTCTAAGTCACATGATAGTTTTTTTTGACCGGTGAGCAAACATAACAAATTCCCAATAGATTTTCAGCTCAAAGCATTTGCAACGGTATTGGCTTTCTCCGAATGATACAGAATTTGCAAGTCATAGTCCTTTATCAACTCAAGTCGTCGTCTCTGTCTCATGTTCAGTTCCTTTTGAGTAAAGAAATACTTGAGGCTTTTATGATCAATGTATACTTCACAAGTCACACCATAGAGATAGTGTCGCCAAATTTTCAAGGCAAACATCACCGCTGCTAGTTCAAGGTCATGAGTTAGATAATTCTTTTCATAGGGTCAAAGTTGACGAAAAGCATAGACAATCACTTTCCTATTCGTATTAACACACACCCCAAGCCTTTGTATGAAGCGTCACTGTAGATCTGAAACCCATCAATACCATTAGGCAAAGTCAGAATTGGTGCAGTTACCAATCTAGTCTTCAGTTCTTGAAAGGTTGATTCTCGCTGATCGGTCCAATCAAATAGTATATTTTTCTGAGTCAACTGTGTCAATGGCATGGCAAGTTTAGAGAAGTCTCTTACAAATCTGCGGTAGTAGCCAGCAAGTCCTAGAAAACTTCTAACTTCGGACACAATAGTTGGTCTCAGCCAATTCACAATAGCGTCAATTTTTTTGCAGGTCAATTGATATGCCATCTTTGTTGATTACATGTCCCAAAAATGCTACACTGTCAAGCCAAAATTCACATTTAGAAAGTTTTGCATACAGCTTCTTCTCTCTCAAGATCTATAAGGTAGTTCTCAGATGATTCTCATGTTCTTTCCTGCTTTTGGAGTAAATTAGAATATCATCAATAAATACAACTATAAATTCATCAAGGAATTGTTTGAAAACCCTAGTCATTAGGTCCATAAACGCTACAAGTGCATTAGTTACCCCAAATGGCATTACTAAAAACTCATAGTGCCCATATCTAGTCCGGAATGTGGTTTTCTCTACGTCTTCTGCCTTAACTTTTAGTTAGTGATACCCAGATCTAAGATCTATTTTGGAGAACACCTAAGTTCCCTGGAGTTGGTCAAATAAATCATCTATTCAGGGTAATGGATATTTATTCTTCACGGTTACTTTATTCAATTCAATGTAGTCAATACATAACCTTAATGACCCATCTTTCTTCTTAACAAACAAGACTGGAGCACCCCAAGGTGAAGTACTCGGACGGATAAATTTCTTGTCTAGCAGTTCTTGAAGTTGGATTTTCAATTCTTTCAATTTTGAGGTTAACATTCTATAAGGGGTTTTAGAAATAGGTTGTGTTCCAAGTACTACATCGATAGTAAACTCAATTTCCTTATCAATTAGATCCCCGAAAAGATATCAGGAAATTCATTAACTACTGGAATAGTTTCCACATTAGGGCTATCAGAAGTCACATTTAAAATGCAACACAAGTAACTCCGGCACCCTTTTCTCAACAATTTTCTAGCTGAAATCAAGTACGGTGAAGGAATTACCCTATCCCAACAAATACAAACTCAGGTATACCAGGTGGTCGAAACATAACAGTTTTATTCATACAATCAATAGTTGCACAATACTTCATCAACCAATCCATACCAAGTGTACAGTTAAAATGATCAATATCCAGTGGCAACAAATCAACATACAATGTCATATCACCATTCACCACATCACATGCCGGATAAACATAAGCACACATCATAGAACCTCTAGATGGTGTAGATATAGACAGTAAATAATTCATAGGTTCTAATGGTCTAGTCAGTTTTTGAGAAAATGCATGCGATACAAAAGAATGTGTAGAGCCAGAATCTATCAACACATACGCATTCTTAGCACAAATGGGAATTATACCTAACACAACAGCTTCGGTGTTCAGCATATCACCAAGTGCAAATACGCGTCCCTGCCTTACGGTTTCTCTCCTAATGTTAGCCCTTGTATTCATTCTTGATGCAGAAGCTGATCCAGCTGAACTTGCTATTTTGCGGTTGGCATTGTGGACCCGACAAGACAATCTCTCATCATGTGGCCAGTTTTACCACATCGAAAACAGGCACCTGTTGCTCGATAACAAACACCCTTGTGTTTCCTACCACATTCTGAGCAAGTTGGTGTAAAGCCACTACTGGCTTAAGCTACTAGAGGATCCTGTGTTTTGCTTCTTTGCAAATGACCGACCCTTCTTGAAATTGAATCTGGTCCTCTTGCCTCTCCATTCAATTGTTGGGGCCTTAGTCTGTTTCATTGCGGCTAAGTTGGCTTCAGCCATGAGGGCTCTGTCAAGCACATCCACATATTTGGGTAGTTTCAGCACACCAACCCGATCAAACACTTCTAGATCTAGTCCTCCTTCAAATTTTTGAGCTTTTTTATAATCTATGTCTACCATGTGTGGGGCAACACGGGCTAATTCAGTGACCTTGGCCTCGTACTCTGCTATTGACATTTTGCCTTACTTGAGTTCTTGAAATTTAGACACTTTCCTATCCCGGAAACACTAAGGGAAGTATTTCTCATAAAAGATTTCTCTGAATTGATCCCAAGTCAAAGTCTCACTGCTATCACAGATAAGCATCCACCAACGCAGCTTTATCCTTTAAAGTGTAGGTGGCTAATAAAACTTTCTGAGTCTTGGTACATGAAAAGACTTCAAATAACTTTTAGTTTCTAGCATCCACGTTTCAGCCTTTAAAGGTTCAATTCCATCCAAGAAAATCGGTGGCTTCATCTTATTGAATTTCTGAGTCAAACTGATGATGTCATTGTTTACCAATTCTGCTTGGACCGGAAGGGGCGGAGGAGGTAAATGTTGTTGTCTTTGTTATTGCATTATTGCTTTTGTCAAAGCTTCAAGCGTTCTTTCCATTCGCTTCATCCGAGTCTCGTAAGATTCAGTTGTACCATCACTTTTTATATTTTCCATTTGCTATAGGTAAACAGAGCACTAATAAAAATAGGCTAATAATTCTTTTCACAATATTTAATTTCAGTTCATTCCATTTCTGTGTCAATGTATAGTGGTTCAGGTATGTTCATATACTTCACACACACTCACACATGCAGATGTAACGTCCCTAATTCTTTCTAGGACACCCTAAAACTCATATAGACTTGTGTGTGCAGTAGAACACGTGCTCTGATACCACTCTGTCACGACCTATACCCACCCTTTATGACCGGGCAGTAATCCTAGGATTACCAAAGGCCTCTGAACGAATTAAACAAAATACAAGGGCCAGCGGAAGCAAATACAAACATATAACATCCATAGAGCTGTGTAGACAACATGGGACAGAAATTTAAAACTTTACATACATAAACGTGACGTCATAAAAGCTACAGTCTTGCATCACTTTACTTACAAATAACCAAAATGGGACTTGACCCAACATACAAGTATAACCAAAGACAAAAGAACTTAAATGGAATTCTAGATCATAAAACATTGACCATAAGCAGGTTTCAGAACCTCCATGGGAGGGACTGTGGTTGGCTGGACAAAACTGACCGCCAAGCAACAGCTTAGACCTAGTTACGCGCCGGATCACCTACATACATAAATAATACGATGAGCTGGAGCCTAGTGAATAATAACAGAGTAAAGGTTTTAATGAATGACGTCCGTAACACATTCAGAATTCAGATTCATATTCAGGAACAAATACATATTCATATTCATGTTCAAAGTTCATACATTTTACATGATCATACGTGGTACATCCATTAGCGTTAACAAATCTGATGACCCATAAAGGGACAGCCATAAAGGCATTTCGATGACTCATGTGCACAGAGACATTTTCGATAACCCATAAAGGGACGACCATAAAGGCATTCCGATGACCCATAAAAAGATGGCCATAAAAGTATTCTGATGACCCATAAAATGATGACCATAAAGGCATTTTGATGACCCATAAAAAGATGCATATCATATGATGCTAAGGATGCCACGAATACATTTCAAAACTTGGACAATCATTAATTCATGTAAAATATAGCATTTCAGAAAACTGATCATTTCATATCATCAAAAATAATTAAAGTCAAACATAACTTTATAAAGTTATTACTCACAGATAGCTCTGATAGCAAAACAGATAAGGCGGACAAGTCGGATAGTCTATGGCGCGTGACCTACACAAACACATAGCAGATGCATGTTGGAACACACATTCAAAAAGCACTGAACTAAATTCTTCTCTATCTTGGTGTGTTTCTAATCCTGGTGCCCATTATCATGTCTTAATTAAAACTTAAGAATGCCTAGGATGCAATGAGGATACCAAAATATATGTTGTAACACTTAGTCAAATTCTAGAAATAGGGTCTTCGCTCGAGAGCCCCTTTGGTCGCTCGAGCGGACTGCAAAACTCTGTAAAACTTATGGGAGCTCGTAATTTACGCTCGAGCGAGGCTTTCTTCGCTCGAGCCTGGACTTAGAAGAAAAAGGTTTACACTTGAGCGTAACTTGTGTCGCTCAAGCGGAAAGCCATGTCTACAAAAGTACTAGGAGCATCAATTTTGCGCTCGAGCCAACTTTTGATCGCTCGAGCGAAAGTGCAAAATCAAGACTGGTCGCTCGAGCACAGAATCTGTCACTCGAGCGGTGATGTAGAATTCTAGAATTTCTAGATTGGCGTTCAAGATGCAAAACTCAATTTGAAAGCTTTAAATCACATCATTTGAGCTCAAAACTTGGGAAAACATGTCTAAACTTGTCAAACATCAAGAATTAAAGATCATTTTGCAACACCAAGGCCCAAAAGCAAGTGAATTGTTCAACGTCAAACTTGAAATTCAAAGTAAAATACATGCATGGCTTGACACGAACTCAACCATCAAAGACAAGATCAAATGAGGTAAGATGATGAGAAACTTGATTAAGCCTTAAAACAAAGCTATATAGACACTTGCATGTGAGATTTGGTTGAAATTCAAACTCAAAATGTGATGAAAATGCATGAATGCAAGTTATGATGTTCGTTTCTTTTACATTAGCTCAATTCTTGCATTACTCAACTTAATTCTCTAGAATTCATGTCCTAGATATCATAATTATATAGTCTAAGGGTTGAATTCTTACCTAGGCTTTCCAAATTGAGCTCTAAAGGCTTAATCCCTTGAGTCTCTAACTTCACAACCTTCAATTCTCTACGAGTCTTCTTTCTTTCCTTGAATTCAACTCTTCCTAGGCTTCTCTCTCTCTCTCTCTCTCTCTCTCTCTCTCTCTCTCACACACACACACACACACACACACACACACACATTTTATGGCATAAAGATGGTGAAGGGTGTGTATATTGGTGGTATGAGGCAACATTGGGCTTATATAGGTGCCATTAGTGGGATTAAATAAATCCTTGCTTTAGTAAACAATTATTCTTATTTTATTCTAATTATTTGGTTCTAAATCAAATTTTAATTGAACCTACCATAATGTTCTAGAAATTCCAAATAACACGTAAACCAAGTTAGTTTTGTGATCAAATGCCGATAAGGCCTTCAATTCGCATAACAAAACAGAAACGTGGACAGATCTTTCTACGACAAATAGCTATAAACTCAAATAATGCAATACACATTTAATTAATTCAAAATTTCATCTTAATTACTCATTAGACATTCTTAAGCATGAATTATTAGCTAATCATAGGTCGGGGATGCTACACAAAAGTTCTTAGGAAGCTGGAAAGAGGAATACGGTCTTTGAATTAGCTTCATTTCTTTCTCTTTTAAAGCAACATGATAACCCGACTTCACTGAATAAGAGCCCTTAGACTCGAACTGCCAAACCAAAGAATCCTCCATATCCTCGTCCGAAATTGGAATATTAAAAATAGCTTCAACTTCCTTCGCCGAAACTATGCTATTAAGGAAATCAACTTTCCAGCTCTTGTGTACCAGATCAATCACATCCACCACTCTAGATACTTCACAATTAACTGGTCATAGAGAACAAAGTTTAAACCCAGGAATAGAAGGACTCCACTTGTCGTCCCAAAATGAAACTGAACCCCCATTGTTGACTTGCCATCTAACTCCTTCAAGCAAAATACTCCTATGAATAATACTAGTCCACGCCCAGGAGGCTTGCCTTCCTCTTGTTGGTTAGACCTATTTTGATGTCTGTTGGCTATGACTTATTGTGGTTATTATTCCAATTATGCTTTAATTGGTATTTGATTATAACTCATGATGTTTATTTAAATAATGGAATTTGTAATATTACAAAAGAAATATCAAAATTTGATCATTATAACAAAATAAATTCTAAATTTTTAATTTGTTAATTTAAATATTGATCTTTCAATTTGTTTTCGATTTAAATCATCAGTTTATTTTCATTAATTAAAATTGATATAAAGAAAATATATTTTAGTTATTAAACTCAATGTAGTTATACATAAACTATAAAAAAAAATTTCTTTTTGTTTAAGTTTAATGATATAATTTCTTTTTCCCCATCAGTTTACTTAAAGAAAAATAAGCACATGATATAAATTGAAAACAAATCAAAATTTAGATTTAAATTGACAAAATTAAAAAATCAGAGTTTATTTTGTTATAAGGGTCAAATTCTGAGATTGTTTGTATAATTTTTCTAGGGTAAATTATACAAATAGTCCTTGTAGTTTATACAATGTGTCAATTTGGTCCTTGTTGTTTCAATTTGCCCAATTTTACCCTTAATTTAACGGATTGTGTCATTTTAGTCCAATAAATAACAGTTGTTAAGTTTGGTGGACGGAAAGTCAAACTATGTGTCAATTTGGTCTCTGTAGTTTACACAATGTGTCAATTTGGTCCCTGTAAACTATATGGACCAAATTGACACATTGTGTAGACTTTCCGTCCAAACAAACTTAACAACTGTTATTTATTACACTAAAATGACACAATCCGTTAAATTAAGGGGTAAAATCAAGCAAATTGAAACAACAACTACCAAATTGACAAATCGTGTAAATTACAAGGACCATTTGCATAATTTGCCCATTTTTCCAAGGGTAAATAACACCATAGATCTCTCTAGTTTAAGTGAAGTGTCACTTTAGTTTCTGTAGTTTCAATTTGAACAATTTGGTCCATACACTTTCAATTTTGTTGTAATTTCGTTCCTTTATAACTTGTCATTAGAATTTGGAATGAAAAACAAAATTAGAGGGGCCAAAATAAAATTCAAAATAAACGATAAGGACCACTGATGTAACGTAGTTATTACACCGGTAGTCCCTATAGTTTTTTTTTTTTTAATTTTACTTTGGTCCTTCTAGTTTTCAAAATGTTAACAACATATGATAAAGGGATCATATTGCAACAAAATTAAAAGTGTAGAGACTAAGTTGTTCAAATTGAATCTACAGAGACTAAAGTGACACTTCATTAAAGTAGAGGGACCAGTGGTGTAATTTATCTTTTTGTCTAATCATAAATTATCATTATACCTAGAATGGCACAAGCGATTTGAGAGACAGTGGGTAGTTGTCTTGCAGCCATACCACCCGAAATGAAGAGGAACCAAACAAAGAGGAAGCAACAAATGATGAGAGCTAAAGCCTTGTTGTTCACCATCTTACTAGATAGGAAGGGAGGGATGGTTAATATACCTACATATGTGTAATAGCAAGGAAAGAAAGGATTCTTTTGATTTGTTGGAAAAATTATATGTTGGTTTTGGATTAAATTCATGTGACATCATAATTTGATTTTTATTGTTTAAAATAGTGTTATTCAATATTTTTGCGTTAAATTTCAGTAAGGGTTGGTCTTTTCTCCAATCTAGATTTGAACCAGAGGTATTGTTCAAACCTATAAAACCCACCATAAGAGTCTCGTTTCGATACTCTAAATTATTCATTTTGTAAATCCTTTACGTATATTATCATTGAAACATAATTAGGTCGATCCGAGCCCAGCTTGATGTCTGCCCTTTCCTTTTT
This sequence comes from Camellia japonica, assembly GCA_030407325.1. Taxonomy (NCBI): domain Eukaryota; kingdom Viridiplantae; phylum Streptophyta; class Magnoliopsida; order Ericales; family Theaceae; genus Camellia; species Camellia japonica. The sequence goes on from JAPPVO010000017.1 coordinate 117,126,485, forward strand.
TATTAATTATACCTTTTTCAATTTGTTACGTTTGTACCTTAAAAAATTAATAGTTTATTTTTAAAAACACAATTGTCATCTATTTTTTTTTTTAGAGATTAAAGTGATAAATTGAAAAAATTACAATTATCAGATTTGTAACGATTCGGATCAAGATCCAAGTATTCTGTCAAAAATTGGACTTAGTCTGAAAATTTTCTAAGTGTAAAAATTGAATTTTTCAAAACTTATGATTTTGAAAATAATTTTTGACAGTAATTATTCCTTATACATTAAATAGTCTAATTTGATTTTATGGGATTTTTCTACGAGGTATTAATCACTTTACTTCAACGTCAAACTTAGAAATTTCAGTCGAAAATTTATTTTTGTACAAAAACTGAGGGAGTCACTTTTTGATTTAATTGGATTTTTCTTTTTCTTTTTTTCCTTTTTTGTCTTTGAATCCAAATGGGGGGTATTTCCTTATTTACATTATAAACTTAAATAAATGAAATATAAATGTAAGAGGTTAAATGAAAGCATTTATTTAAATGGTAACATATGGAAATAAGATCAATGTGCTAGGAGTGCCTTAGGAACTGTGTTGTGTGACTAGTTGTGTCTAGGGCGACTGCTCGAGTGGTCAAATGGTCACTCGAGCGGAGATGCGAGGCTCCCAATATTTGCACTGTAGACCTGTAAAACTTCTGAGAGATTGCATTCACCGCTTGAACGGTAAAACGTTCACTCGAGTAGTCTATTAGCGTCTTTAAAAGTCATTTTTGGGTAACTTTTCTTGATTCTTATCAAATTATTTCTCTTTCTCCTCTCTCCTTCCAGCCATTGTTGAGTTCCAAGCTCATAAAAGTTTGGATTTCATCTTCTTAGAGTAAGATTCTCACCCATGTTCTTTATATAAAAGCGAAGAGCACGACGAGAGCTGCTATTAATCTGAACGGATTGCGTTTTCATCGACGTTGGAATTTTGGGGTTCTTCCTCTTCTTGCTAGAGGTATGGATTTATTTGTTTCTCTTCAATAGTTTCTTAAAAATAGATAAGTGGTATGTTGGTATTGCATAAAAACCTCACGTTGAGAGATTTTCTTAAAAGCATATAGATGAAGTAAAGGTTTCCAAATCAAGGGAGTTAACTTTATAATTTATGGGATTTAAGGAAGTTTTGAATAATTGGAACATGATTTTGTGACTTAAAGTAAAAGGCCCTAATTTTTGTCAAATGCTAGTTATGGATTTTATTTTTTTTAAATGATGAATTATTTCAATTGGCCTTAAATTCTTGAAATTAAAGTTTATGATTGGTTAAGATGAGTATAAATGATGATAATTAATTGTTGTGAGAATGATTATGGTATATGAGGGTTGTGTTAGAGGAATTGATAATAGAAATTAAATTAATAAATCTTGGGAAGTGTATGATACCAATAGTGAGTTGGTGTTAATGTTGAGAAGTAGAGAATGTCATAGGAAACAAATTGTAATTATTTCTAAAGATTAACTTTTACCTTTATCATGGAATTATATTGTTGGTTTAATCTATGAGTTGTAATAATGAGTTGTGATGTTGGAATAAGGGTTCGTTTCTGTCACGCCCCAAATTTTAATTACTCGGAAACATTACCAAAAGCCTTTAATTTAAGTCCAATTTTTTTATTTTTTTATTTTTTTTTATTTTTAACAAATATCTATTACCCTCGAGTAATGGAAACATCACAACACATGTTCTCTCTTGCAACAAATACAACAATAACAATAATACATGCCAACTTCCACTGTGGGGTACAATTAAATAATTACAATACACAATATTTATTTCCTTTACATCCACAACGAAATTACACAAAGAGACTCATGGACTTCTTAACTCTCCAATCAATAAATCCGTATTTTCTTCCTGTAAAAAAAATAAAACAACCAGGGATGAGCACAATTGCCCAGTAGGGATCTCGCAGTTCTAAAACAATAGCGATTACATAGATAGAAATGATCATGCATGCAGGGTGATATCATATAGTAAGGTGACATTTTGTATATAACGACCCCGGTCTTTTCCCATTTGGTTGTTGTACCCGGACTTATGTTCCGTAGATTCAGTTGTTATTTTATTGTTGTTGTTGCCCTTTAATTCCTTATTTTGAGTTATGGGTTGTGTTGGGCAGGATTGTTACAGGTTGGTTGGGTTGGAAACCAAGTGTTGCTGTCCAGATTTTTGGACCTTCGCTCGAGCGAGGAGTTGGTCGCTCGAGCGAGCTGTTGTTTTTGTCCTTCGCTCGAGCCAGGGTTTGGTCGCTCGAGCGAGAGTCTGCGTCTGGGCTTAGGACCTGAGAGTTATGTTTCTTGGCTCGAGCGAGCTTTTCTTCGCTCGAGCGAGCGAGGTGTATGCTTTCGAGTTCTTCGCTCGAGCGAGCTTCTGGGTTGCAGACCTGAAGCATCGAGTTTTTGGCTCGAGCGAGCTTTTCTTCGCTCGAGCGAGGCTTTCTTGTGTCTGGTCGCTCGAGCGACCATGTCTTCGCTCGAGCGAGCCTGTTCAGTTTAAATAGGCAGCAGCGGGTTTTTGATCAGTTTTTCTATCTTTTCTTTATTCTAAACCCTAGGTCCGACTTCTCTCTTCTTCTACACACCTTCTACCCTAGGTTTCATCTAGTTTTAGGGTGTTTCTACCCTAGATCCTTTATTAAAAAGTTAGAGTGGGTCGAGGGCTTCAGTTTAATCTGAACAATCTTGGATTTGGAGCACTTTGGAGTTTGGGTCTTCATCTCTGTCTTCTCCTTTTGGGATATTTCTTCGAGGTAGGGATTTCCTACTCCATCTTATGAGTATTGTTCTAAGTTTTGGTATTTTAATATGTTAGGGGTATTTTGGTAATTTTGGGAAAAACCCTAATTGTTTTATTAAATTGAATTGTATGTTTAATTTAAGGAACATTGGGAATATTAGTTGAATTCATGGAATTGGAGATTTATAAGTTGAAAGGGCGTAGTTAAATAATTCAATTACTCGCCTATTTAAATGTTGAGATTATTATTGTTGATACATTTATTTCCTGTTTAGAAATAACTGTTTTGGGCTATCGGTGGAGGATAGTCATGATTATTGTAGACATTGCATGTGGATTAGGGATAACTGAAACTAATCACATTGGTTAAGTCATTAATTTTGACTGTTGAATTAATACAGACATTATGTGTATTAATTGTGAGTTGTATATGTTATGTGTTTACATACATGTATTGGTTGAGCATTGTACATGCATATTGTGTGGGAGGAGATAGGGGATGTACTCCACGGTTTAGGGGAAGATAGGGGATGGACCTCTAAACCGGATTTTGTTTGGGAGGAGATAAGGGATGGACTCCATTAGCATCACTTTTATGTGTGCTTATTTATATTGAAGTGTTTTATGATACAGCACTAAAATGTGTATCAATCTGGAAGTATGAGGTGTTTTGACATGAGCCTTAGTCTCATTTGTGTTGTTAATTTTGGAAGTAATGTGAATATGCTATATAATTCACAGTTGTAAGTTTGGCCGGGTTCTGAGCCATATTGACAATAAGGGAAATTGATAAGTGTCATAGACATTAGTGTCTTAAGACTGTATATTGATATAATTGATTAACATGGTTAACCATCTATTGAATGCTATTGCTTTATTCAATGCTCATAATTGGTTTAGTATATTTCTACTGGGCTGTGGCTCACCCTATATGGGAACATCATTTTCAGGTTCAGGTGATAAGCTACCTCCAAGGACTTAGCTTGGAAGGACTTGGATTTGAAGACTAGTTTAGTTATTTGTTTTGTTTTGATATTACATGTAATTACAAGCCGAGGGCTTAATTTGTAGTTGAGTTAGTACTCACATTTTGTGTCCAAGTGTTGGCTTGGAAAGATGTAAGCCCATAGGGCATTTACTTTCATCATTACATGTAATGTCTTTATTTAAGGATACTCTGATGAATGAATTATGGTTTATTTTCTTAAGTAATGCATCTTATTATTGTGTATGTTATGGTTATTTTTGAGGGCGTTACATTGTAGTTTCAAAATATCATACATAGAGTACCTTTTTCTCAAAATTTAGTTGAACATTTAAGGAAAACCTTCAACCATAAAAATTATCCCTTTTCATCCGAAAGCCATATATCCTTTTTGAAAACAAATATGTTTAAGGAACAATATCATTTTATATTTATTAACCCATTCCAAAATATTCCTCATTTAATTTCCATTTTAACATTCCACTTTTTATTTCCATTTTCCCTTTTTAGACTACCTCTTGCACTATCACCGTATCGAAGAAACAGCGATAATAGGCGAAGATAGTAACACTGTGACGCCGAGGGTGGTACTTGTCGTCGTACCACCTAGAGTAGGGCACAACAGCCTCTACCATGTCTCTCAGCACAGGGGCAAATGTGGGGAAATATTCATAGACCCAGAGCTGCAAGAAAAGATCAGTTTGTGAGTCAACAGGCAGAAACAGAAATAAAGACAAAAAGTGCAAAGTAGAAAGCATAATGTATAAATGGAAGTGAATAGAAAGTGTAGTAAGTACCTCACAGGCTCTCCAGCAACCTCTGACCTTGTTCTCCTTCTTGCGGGAATCGAAGCTCATATATCCGTACAAGGTGGCAAGGCCAGCACCACCCCAATCATAGAACCGGACACGCGGCAAGACCACCAAGGCACGCAGCAAATACAGACCAACGGTATTCCACCTGTTTGAGAACAAGGTGGTACAGAGAAGGTAGATCAGAAATCCATAAGTGTACTGCTCGATCTTCTCCTGAATCTCCAGTTGGCTCCCATGGAAATGGTCATAGAACCAGCTATAACCCACCATGGTCAGTCTGCCCAGGGTAGGGCGTGCTCCAAGCAGATGTATCCAAGCTACCTCCCACTGGCCCATGTCAATGTCGAAGGGGATCGGATCACCCCCTACTCTCAGCCCCGTGATCATAGAGAGGTCATACAGGGTCATCGTCATCTCCTCCGTGGAGGAGAAGTGGAAGGAGTTGGTGGTGTCCCACCACCTCTCCACCAAAGCACCAAGTAAGGCTCGACTAGCCTGTAGTCGAGTGAGCCCCGAGCAGAATAGGCCGAAGCCTGCCTTGTCCACTAGCTCTCTAACTCGAGCAGGAAGCTCCTGGTACCAATCTCTAGAAGTCACTGCTTTGTAGCCTCTCCAAGCGAGAGCATCACCCTGTGTTGAAAAAGGAATTTGTTAAGTACATGGCAGATGAAAGACTGTAATGAAATATCAAAGCAAGCAAAATTCATAAAAGGAATAAATTTTCTTACCTCAGCGGCATCATGGGAGAGATGAGAGGCATGCTCCCTCAAAAGAAAGTCCTCAAGCATGCACCCGGCGAAGTCCTCGAAACGCAGCATGCCTCCGAAGGCCATCGTATACGTACGTGGGTGATAGGTAGAAGGGTCGAACGGTCTCACCCTCAGCAGTGAAAACTCAGGCTCAGGCTCAAGAGGATAGATCTCCTCCATTGCAATGTCGACGGCGATGTCCTCTGCCGCTCTGCCAACCTCATCTATCATAGGCTCCTCAACACCCATAGCAAGCAGAAGCATGGGCACCTCGAGAGAGGCACTGTCATGTGGAATATCATCCACCATGGAGAAAATAGTGGATGGTGAGAGAAAATGAAAAAAAAAATGAGGAAAATAGGTGAAAAATCCCAAAGTCAAACCCTAGAGAGAAAAAGATAGGAAAAAGTCAAAACTCGGAAAGAAAGTACCAAAGGCCAAAAAACACTCATGAGAATGCGCCCAAAACAATGAAAAGCCCAAAAAATCAACCAAAACAAAATCCAATCGGTTCAAAGTGTAGAGGGCCAAGAGAGTTTTACGAAAAAAGTTTGCGTGGATCGTTAGGTAACGCGAATAGAGTGAAAATCTAGAGAGAGGGAGAAAGACCCTAGAGAGAGAGTGAGAGAGAGAGAGATGATTTTTGAATGTTGTAGATGTGAAAAAGTGAGCCAAACATGTGTTTTAATGAGCCACAGGGGTGAAAACCCAAATCTACCCTCGTAACCGCAACAGATGGCTGGCCGGCTAATCTGTTATACAGCGGCCCATCTTTTGGCCGACCGACTCCTCAAGTGGTCCAGAGTTGATTTTTTGCTGAGGTCTTGCTTATTCTGTGCATGGAGAGTCCTGTATTCATCTGTGAGAGGAAAATTGAAGAATTTAGGTTCATTTCAGTTACAGAAAATTTTGAGATTGCATTCCGGATACACCGTTTCAAGTCCCATCATTTCTTCGAAGTGGGAAAGTGCCCCGACCTCAAGCTTGAGCAAGTTGTATCCTTTTCTGAGCATTTTGAGGACCTCCGAATGGTAGTCGGAGACCTTTATGAGGTGTTTTCCAAAAAACACTGCTTTTTGTTTATCTTTTCAATTCTATTGTCTATTATGTTGCATGGAGCACGCACCGCATTGTTTTTCGCATCAACCACGGTAATTATATTGCATTGTGTTGCATCCATCTGCATCTTTGCTTTTCATTTTATTGTGTTCACCCTTGTCACAAGTAGGGGTGGGCGTGGGTCAGTTGCGGCCACAAAACCTCCAATTCGCCATCCGTTCGTTAGATTGGCGGATTGGAGAAAATCAATCCACATCCGTCCGCCAATCCGGCGGATGTGGATTGAGCGGATTGGCGGTTTGGCGGATGGATGCGACTCGGTTTGGCAGTTTAAAATTTTATAAATTTTCAACATAATTCAACTTGTGCACTTCCTCAAAAAAAAAAAAAAAAAAAAAAAAAGAGAAAGTATTACAGTTAATGACTTTAAAAAATATTACAATCACTGCATGCCTTATCGAAATTAAGAAAGTTTAAAACTTTAGAATATCACAATCACTGCATGTCTCATCCACATACTACAATCACAGCATGCCTCATCTACATAAAGTATTACAATTTGTGGTTCTTAAAATATAAAAATAATTCAAACCACCAAAACCATGAACAGAGTACTAGTAGAGATTGTATGTCTCTATATTGTTACATCTATATATGTTTTTGAAAATAAAAACCAACCAGCATATATCATATTTTCTATTTATTATTTTTAGAGATAGATTTAAAAACCAAAAAATATAAAGAAATAATACGTTTATTTTTTTCAATTCAAAAAAGATATTCAAGTTGAAAACTTTTTTTTAATAGAATATTTAAACTCTTTTTTAATTGAAAACACAAACAGAATATTTAAACAAATTGAAAACACAAAGTCTTATAAATTACTAGGGGTGTTCGCGGTTTGGCGGTTCGATTGCGGCCAAAGGAATCTCAAATCCGCTATCCGTCCGCCAGATTGGCGGATTGGAAAAAATCAATCCGCAACCGTCCGCTCGTCATCACGCATCCGTCCAAAATGCGGCAGATCGGTTCGGTTCGGTCAGTTTTGGCGGATCGATAATCCGCTGCTCACCCCTAGTCACAAGAGTGTGATTTGGCCTGTACCCCCTTTTCCTTTCTGCGCCAAGCGTAGTTTGGCTTGTGCCTTTTGTCTCACCTCCTCTCTGCGTGAAACGTAGTTTGGCCTCACTTCTTTCTCTTGGTTAAAACCTTTCCTCTCCCCATACGAAATATGGTGAGATATACCTATTGTTTACACCACCCTTGTTTTTCTTGGTTAAAACTTCCCTCTCTCCGTATGAAATACGGTGAGATATGCATGCTGGCTACACCACCCTTGTTTCTCTCTGTTAAAACCTTTCCTCTCTCCATATGAAATACGGTAAGATATGCCTATTGGTTATACCATCCGTGTTTCTCTCGGTTAAAACCTTATCTCTCTCCGTATGAAATACGGTGAGATATGCATGTTGGTTACACCACCCTTGTTTCTCTTGGTTAAAACCTTTCATCTCTCCGTATGAAATACGGTGAGATACGCATGTTGGTTACACCACTTTTCTGTCCTTTCGCATGAAACACATTAGGACGTTGTTTCTCTTAGTTAAAACCGTCCCTCTCTCCGTATGAAATACGATGAGATATGCCTGTTGGTTATACCACTCTTCTGTCCTTTCGCGTGAAACGCGTTAAGACATTGTTTCTCTTGGTTAAAACCTTTCCTCTCTCCGTATGAAATACGATGAGATAGGCCTGTTGGTTGCACCACTCTTCTATCCTTTCGCGTGAAACGGTTAGGACGTTGTTTTACCTGGTTACAACCTTCCCTCTCTCCGTATAAAATACGGTAAGATACGTCTGTTGGTTGCACCATTTTTCCTCTTTTCACATGAAACGTGTTTGGAATTGTTGTTTGCTTACTCCTTTCCATGTGAGGCACGGTTAGATTTGTTTTGATTTAAGCTTGAGGCTTGTTTCATTCATATGTCGTCATCTTGTTATTGTTGATTGCATTGTCTTGCATAATCATGGATTTTCAAAATAATCAGTTTCGCGAATCGTGTAATTCCAGTTTTCAAGTGTATTCTTATGCATATCATTTGCATCTTGCCCTTGAACTACGCTGGTTTGATTCCTTGCAAAGGGATACGTAGGTAGCTTTTGAGTTCAACCAATTGCATTTTACATTTTGATTGCTTGCCCAAGTCTTACGACCTTGTCAAATGGGTCATTTTCAGACTTTGACATTTACTCATGTCATTTCATGACTTCGAGCTCTGTCAAAGAGGGACAACTGCAGACACCGCATTTTGACCGCCCTTAAGACTTAGGCACCTCATGCTGAACGCTTGATGATGAAATGTTATGCTGTGCAAAATGTTCGATTTCTTCAGTAAAAGGCTTCGGTTTTTGAGCTTCAAAACCTAAACCTTGCACCCTGTTTGGACCAAAACCTAATTTTTTTCTACCTTGACTATTCAGAGGCCTGTTGGCCAGCAAGTGGCCGGCAGGCAATTTTTGGTTGGCCGGCCGTCCCCCTTCATGGCCGGCTGGCCATGTTTCCCAACAAACAGATTTTTTTGGTTGCCAGCTGTCCCCATGTGCATGTCTTGCACCAGCTATTTCATTACAGATATTTCCGACATGAGGACCTGTTTTTCTATAAATACATGACCTCCCCTCATGGTTTGGGGTTAGAAAAATTCTCCAAATGCCTATAGCTTGCCCAACGCACTACCTCTCTCTCTTGAAATAAACATACACTATACATACACTGCCTAAGCCTAAACTTAAGGCCTCTTGCTGAGATTCTTGAACACAAATTTCAGCTTTTGAGAGGGTTCAACTTGTGGTTTGTGAACTAAAAGAGCATCATCTCTTTAAAGGGTAATCTTTGAGCTTTTGTACCATCTTTTTCTATCACTTTTCTTTTCTTTTTCACACTATTTTTCAGAGTGTTTTTAAGCTTAGAAATGTGATTTTAAGTCACAAAAAAAGAGGAGGGGCTAGCCACCCTTCTTTGGCTTGCTTACTAGGCTTCTTTCTTTCCATTTTTTTGTTTAAGTTTTCTACCATTTTCAAAATAATTTTCACCATTGTTTTCTGCTATTTAGGGGCTTTTTAGTGTGTTTATTTAGTTTATACTTTGAATACTATGCTTGTGTTGTTGTAAGTCCTCATGGATTTGTATGTTTAGGCCATAGCCACCAATATATTTTAGTTGATAGCTTTCTTTACATAGTTTTCATGTAAATATTCACACTTTTAATAATCACCTTTGCATAATCATCTCTACAATCTCCCTCCTTTCTTTATTTCTTTGATTAAGAGTTCTATCAAATAAAGGATTATTGCTCCAGGCATAAGAAAGAGACCTTCCATGCTTAATCTCTTCGGAGGTTCATTACCAAGGCATTATATCTCTCTTATGCTAAGCACAACCTCTTGTTTGGCATTTCTCTTTATCACCGGTGCTTCTACTTCTAAGGGACTAACTTTCTAGTTTAGACCCTTGGAAATCATAAAGGAAGGTTTCATTATAGCTTGTTATCGGGTTTGGGTTTAGGGTCATTATCGCCACTTTCGGGTTTGACTCCAATTTCATTATCGCTCATAAATGAGTTTGATTCCTCCTTTATAATTTCAGCCGTAGAAAAGGGCTTGAAAATCTCATTTCTCAAGTTAAGTCAATGTTTGATACTTTTTATCGATTTATAGACTTAGTGGACGTAATGATCACTTTTGGACAAAAAATGAAGAAAAGATAAGAATTGGAAAGGTAATGTAAAAAGAGGCTAATAAAATTGGAGTAAAAGAGGTAAAAAGGAAATAAAATGGAGTTGGGTTCAATCGGACGTTATATTGAACCCATTGCCTGATGGACGATTACATACTTTTTAGTGATGTTCAATGATTCATGAAGCAATGTCCATCCCTTTCCTTGAGGTAACTCTATGATAAGGAGAAGGTGTTGTTCGTCTTTTGTTTCATTTTATTGAGCTTTTGTCCTATCGGTTCATAGATCATCATGCAACAAATTTGCAATAATTGATAATTTGTGAATCGAATCTACTCCTCCCTTAATCATCTTCATGATAAGGAAAGGCGAAGAGGATAAACATTTCCTGGAAACACTCTGTTTTTGCTCTGTTTTAACTCTGTGGCAGCAGGGCATTTCCCAAAAAGCAGTGGCCGGCTGCCTACTATTCTGTACGGCCGACCACTTTCCAACGTCGATTGGCCACCTATTTTGTACAGCAGTGGCATTTTTACAGCAGAACAGAGCAAAACCTGATGCCAAAACATAATAAATTTTTGACTGCAAACAGAGCAGATTTTGGCAGCAAACAGAGAGATTTTCGGAAGGATGTTCTCAGTTGTGTACGTGCAACTCCTCGCCTCCGTTCTCATTCTTTAAATTAGTGCTTTAATATTAGTGTTGTAACTAATTAGTTGGCTTCATTCGAACTTGTAATAGCTCGTTAATTTAGTTAATTCATTTGGGTTTGTAATAATTAGTTTAATTAGGACATTCATTCGGACCCTCTTGTGCAAGGGAAAATTTGCAACACTTGTAATATTTGTATGTCTTCTAACCCCCATTTCTTTCTCCCTTTTATTTATATGTTTATCGTGATAGCATCATATTTTTGGTTTCATATCATTACCATGACTTGTATCCAATTTTACATATATAGGGTTGGTTCATCATTCTAACATTATTGGCATTTCTTACTTACTTGAACACGTGCATTGACGCATGCTTTGAGTTGATCCATACATCATGTTAAGAAGCCAAATCTGATAGTTGCATTTTGTATGTGTTGCATTAGTCACTTTGCATATTAGAGCATGCATTTTTCTAATTATTTTCTTCCCTTTGGCTTGCTTCAGTTGAGCACTAGGTGAGCATTTTTGCTTTAGCATATTGCATATGTGTTCTGTTGCCATATCAAGCTTATTACAATGAGGCTAAGTGCTTATTTGGAATAACTCTTTGAATGCCTGTGGATGAAGGCTATTTTGCTTAAATTAGGATGATTTTGATTAATGTACATATGAGCTTGCTTTTTTGAGCAGCACATATTCAAAATTCTTTTTAAACAAACATGAAATCAAAGCATTCTAAAGTGGGTGACGTAGTCTATACTTGTGTGCCTCACATAGTAAAGTTAGCATTAATAATCAGAATAAGAGCATATAATGCACTAAAAATCACATCACGATTAGTAAAGGTCGATCTTTGACCAGGTAAGGAGGTGCTCAATTCATGACCTTCCCCTCTCATACCTAAGTTCTCGTGCTAAGACACTTTGGTTATGATAGACAAGTGGCCTTTGGCATGAGTCACGAGTTTCCTAAATTTTCAAAAAATATTTAGGTGGCGACTCTGAAATTTGGTAATGTAGTCCATTTCTGGCATCTCTGATGATAAATGGATTTTTCTAAGATTTGCTGGATTTAGACTCTCATTTGTATTTTTCTGTTTCACATTGCACTTGTGAAAACAAATTCAGAACCACGAGAGTCTGAACTGTAGGGCAATCATATCCGAGGAGACTAAACCCCTCCGAGGAGCACAAAAAACCAGCTACAGTTGCACCTTTATGTTCATAAAGAACTCGGTGTATTGGAATAAACATGTTTTGGACTTGCATGTCTTGTGAAACACAATTGCTCTTGTAATGACTGTAAACACCCCATTTTTTACCGCCCTTAAGACTTAGGCACCTCAGGTTGGCCACCCAATGATGAAAAGTTACGCTGGACAAACATTCGATTTCCTCAACAGGAAGCCTCGATTTTGAGTCTCAAAAGCCTAAAACCTTGCACCACTTTTGGACCAAAATAGATTTTTTTTTTCAAGCCTTACCACCCAAAAGCCTGCAGGCCAAAAGGTGGCTGGTTGGCTAGAAATTGGTGGCCGACCGTTCCAGGTTTCCTGGGTAGAGCAAATATTTGTTGCCAGTTGTCCTCCCATGTGAATGCACTGCACCAGCTGGCTCAAATTAGATATTTTCCAGATATCAACTAGTTGTTCTACATATAGAGAGCCATACCTTATGTTTTTAGGTTAGAAAAAATTCCAAGAGCTCAAATTCTTGAAAATATCTCTCTCTCTCTCTCTCTCTATCTTGCAACCTATATACACCCTACCAATACTCCCTAAACCAATTTTTTAGGGCTCCTTGCTGAGGTTATTGAGCTTAAATATCAGCACTTGAGGGTGAGAATTTGTTAGTTTGTAAATCAAAGTGTTACTCTTCTTCAAGAGGTATAACTTCTAGTTTCTTTACACTACTTCTTCCCTATCTTTACTTGTTGTTTTTACACTGTTTTTACCCTATTTTTATGGGGTGAAACTTGTGGCTTCAAGCTATCAAAGGTAGAGGGATTAACCACCCTTCTTTGAACCTTATTTTCCAAGCTTTTTCCCTTGTGTTTCCCATCTATTTCTTAACTTTTTCCTCATGTTTTTCAGAGTTTTTCAGAAGCTAAAAAAATGGTTTTGAGGTTCAAAAAGTGGAGGGGTTAGTCATCCCTCCTTAGGCTTGCTTACTAGCTTCATTTCTCCATTATTGTAGTTCACTTTTTCTAGCTTTTCATTATAATTCCAGCATTGTTTTAGCTATTTTAGTGTGTTTATTTCATTTATGATTTGTATAGTATGCTTGTAGTGTTGTAGTCCTCATAGGTTTGGTGGTTTAGGCTTTAGATACTAATCTATTTGAGTTGATGGCCTTTATTTTCATAACTTTCATACATGTGTTCACTCATGCATATCACCTCTGCACCCTCTCTCTTTTCTTGGTTTCCTTTTTTTTAAGAGTTGTATCAACCAATTGATGGTTGTTTAAGGCATGCGAAAGAGACCCTTCCATGCTTAATGGTTTAATCTCTTCGGAGGTTCATTACCAAGGCATTACATCTCTTTCATGCCAAAAACAACCTCTTGTTTGACACTTCTCTTCTTTAGTGACTTAATTCTCATTTTTGGAATAAATAACTAAAGAATGGAAAGGTAATTAAAAGTGGCTAATAAATTGGACTAAAAGAGGTAACAAGAGTAATAAAAATGGTTTGGGTTCAATCGGACGTTAATTGAACCCATTGAGTCTTGAATCATTTCATACTCTTTAGTAATGATAATGGTTCAAGATTCAAGGTCTACCACTTCCCTTGATCAATTCCATGATAGGGAGGAGGTTTTGTTGGTCTTTCATTGTCATTTATTGAGGCTTTGTCCCTCGATGCATAGATCATCACGTAATGAGTTTGCGTCGATTGATGACTTGTGAATTGAGACTACCCCTCCTTTGATCTATTTGATGATAAGAAGAGGCAGAGTGGACAAACATCTCCTAAAAATACTCTTTTTGTGCTCTGTTTCTTTTCTGTGGCAGCAAGGGAGATCCCAAAAATAGTGGCTGGTCGGCCACCTAACCGTCCGGCAGACCACTTTTCAAGGCCGACCGGCCGCCTCATTTTAGACCAGCAGTGCCATTTTCATGGCTGAACAGAGCAAAGGCTGGGGTAAAAATAGTTCAATTTTCTGACTGCAAAACAGAACAATTCTGGCAGCAAAACAGAGAGGTTTTCAAGTGGAAATTCTTGTTCATACATAGGCGATTCCACGCATCCCATAGCTCGTTAATTAAATAGTAGTATGTCGTACTTAAATTAGTTAATCCCTTTGAACTTGTAATAGCTAATTACTTAGTTAATTAAATTCTTGTTGTAGTTAAGTAATTAGATTCATTCAATTTGTAATAATTAGTTAGAATAGCTAGTTAAATTTTGGTGTCGTAATAGTTAGTTAATTAGGACATTTTTTCGGACCCTCTTGCATGAGGGCAAAATATGTAATAATGCGTGTATGTCTTCCGACGCCCATTTCTTTCTCCCTTTTATTTACTCGCTTATGATGGATAGCATATAGCATCATATTGTCCTTAGCATTTCCATGATTTGCATCCATTCGTTTTGCATGCATAAGGGTTTAGCTCATCATACTAACCAATGTCAAATTTCAAATTCTTACTTGAATACGTGCTTTGTTGCATATCTTGAATTGATTCACATGTCATACTAGTAGGCGAGCCTCTTAATTGCATGTTGTATGCGTTGCATTAGGCATTTCATAGTTAGGATCATGCATTTTTCTAACTATTTTCTTTCTTTTGGCTTGCCTCAAATATTTTGGGGTAAGCATTTTTTTGCTTTAGCATACCGCATGCGTGCGATTATTGCTATGTCAAGCATAAATACCATGAGGCTAAGTGTTTAAGTGATATACCTACTTGAATGCCTGTGGATGAAGGCTAATTGCTTAAGTTGGGATGATTTGATTAGTGTATGTATGAGATCACTTTTTCAAGTGATACATATTCAAAATAATTTTCAAACAAACATGAAATCAAAGCATCCCAAATTTTGTGAAATAGTCTATACTTGTATGCATCACATAGTAATGTTAGCCTAATAACTGAAACAAGAGCATATACTGTATATAAATTTACATCATGATTAGTAGAGGCCGATCTTTGATCGGGTGAGTAGGGTGCTCAATTCATGAACTTCCCCTCTCATACCTAAGTTCTCGAGCCGAGATACTTTGGTGATGACGAATAAGTGGCCTTTGGCATGAGTCACAGGTTTCCTAAATTTCCTAAAAATATTTAGGTGGCGACTCTGAAATCTAGCAATGCAGTCTATTTTTGACATTTTTGATTCAAAATCAATTTTCCAAAAGATTTGTCGAATTTGGACTCATTTACGTTTATCTATTTCACATTGCACTTGTGAAATCAGATTCAGAACCACAAGAGTCCGAACTATAGGGCTATCGTATCCAATGAGACTAAACCCCTCCAAGGAGCACGAAAAGCAAGCTACAATGACTAGGACCTCCTCTTGGGTTTTGACAAAACTCTTGTAATCCTTTCGTGTTTAATATAAATCTTCTTATGCATCAATCGGCTTTGTTTGTTTGCATGGCTCGGTCTTCTAGGCGTGTACCTGATATGTTTACTTCAGACTGGGACTTGATTGACATCAATTCTCCTTTCTAGGTACAAACACAGCTCATCTAGACAAAAGCATGACTCTAACCGTGCAAAAGGCCCCACTGGTCACTTGTTTATGTTGCCGACTAAAAAATTGGTATGCCAAACAAAATGATGGGTTGACCGGTTGTTTCGGGTTTTCCAAGGACAGTTTGGTCTTTTCACCTCCCAAAACGTTTACAAAAGCAAACCAACGGTTTATTTTGGCTCATCACCACCCAAAAACACCTTTCCTCTCTTTTCCACTCTCTCTCTCTCTCTCTTCTCTCTCTCTCTCTCTCTCTCTCTAGATTTTCTCCCTCGCTTTCATTACCCAACATTCTACGCCCTTTTTCCTTTGAAACCACCACTTTTCTCTACATTTTGAAACTATCAGTTCGTGATTCGGTTGAGTTTGAATCTTTCTCCCATCATTCATGTTTGGCATGTTTTGGCTTAGCCCTTCACTCTCTCTCTTTGGTTCTTCGCATTTTTCTTTGTTTTTTGAATTTTTGGATCCTTCGGGTAGTCTTTTAGTTTTCTTTCTCCATCTCCCTCATTTTTGGCTTACCCATACCTACTCTTTCTCAGTGGATGTTGATATCCCTTAGGAGACGTTCCTCTCACCCTTTCAAAGGTTGATGTGCGTCTCTCTACCCCCAAGGCCGACGCACATATACTTGATAAGAACATAGGCGTCCAGGTAAGTAACCTGGATATGGTAGTAGAGGATATCCTTCCTCCCATGTTTAGACCTGAGCTCCTACCCCTGCCTCTCAGGCCATTTGATCCAGTTACATACCAACTTGATGTTCATCGGATTATTCATGGTAGCATGCTCACCTTCACCAAGTTCTGGTCAGGGGTTGCCCCGAACATGCTTCATCGGGAGTGACAGTTACCTTGTCCCACGGTGCCCGACTGGTAAGCCTTGATTCCAAATCCACATGTTTACTTGCATTTGCTTACATCTACACAGTACTGATCACACTTTCTTGTAACAGGACGATGCCAGGAAAAAGGCTATGGGATAGTTATATTCCGTCACCGATGGTACCAGGTTCTCCCGGCTGGAGTTCGGGACTTGGTGGAGCAAACTAGTTTTGGCACCTTCTGTTCAGGGATCACCCAAATGCAGGCCACTCGGTCAGCCGTTGCAGCCTTTATGAAGAGGTCGTGAGACACCACCAACTCCTTCCACTTCTCTTCTACTAGGGAGATGACGATGACCTTCTATGACTTCTCCGTGATTACTTGTTTTCCAATAGGGGGTGATCTGATCCCTTTTGACTCGGATATAGGATTCTAGGATGCTGGCCAGCTTTATTTACTCGAGGCCATTCCTCCGAAGGATAGTCCAAGGATCATTCGCTATAGCTGGTTGTACCAAATGTTCCATGGCACACATCCTGACATTCTAGAAGCCACTACTCAGTACGCCCGTGGATATCTCCTATATGTCCTCGGTACTACCTTGTTTGCGAATAGGAAGAATATCGTTAGATTATGCTTTCTACGTACGATGGTAGACATCCCATGGATGAGAGATTACGATTGGGGAAGCGCCATCCTTGCCATATTGTACAGTTATGCAAGCTCATCCTCCAACTGAAAAGCAAGGCTTCTTGGGGGATATTAGCACATATCGAAGGTAGTTTCGACCCTCTTTTAGTTTGCTTTACTACATTTTTTGCTTTGTCCACTTGTGACTTTATTTATGCCTATTGTTCGATGTCATCCCTCTTTCTTGTGTAGATATGGGCATATTCTTACTTTCCTAAGCTGGCCCCGATTCCTATGTATGAGATTGACTGGGCGGTGCCTCGGTCTTTATTTTGATGAGGCCCACAAGCCGCACGACTACCAGTCTCCTAATTTCAAATATTTTTGCTAGTTCTTCGACACCATGACCCTTGATTGGGTAAACATTCTGAAATCAAAACTCATATTGACTTGTTTGATCCTTTTGCTTCCTTTATCTGAACTTCTGATTGCGACTTACTCTTTCAAACATGCATGTAGACTGGCACCCCTGGGAGGCAATGCGCCAAGCTGAGAGAGAGCAGTATGTTGCATCGTGGATAGCCTCCAAAGCGAGGATACTATTTGAGGACCCCTTTAGCAGAGCCAGGTACTTGGGGGAGCGCTTCATTCACCAAACCCTATATCACAATGTCTTGGACATCCCATCTCCTCTGTCTGCTCATATGAGTGCTGCTGACCTGATTATTGACATGGTGGAGCTCGAGGCCATGTTTGATGAACAGGATAGAGACATGTTCCATGCGCCCGGGGATTACACCACTTTCTTGCAATCCCACATCATGCCTCTCATTACTCTTCATACGGCCCAAGTACTAGGAGGTGCCGCAACTGCTGCTCTTATTCCTGTTGATACTCCTCCCCCTAGAGGTATTGTTGTTCCTCCCGTTGATCCTACTACCGACTTTGCAGCACTTCCTTTCTTAGTTACATATATGAGGTTGAGTGGTGCTCTTAGAGAGATCTCTCCAGAGCTTCCTAAGGGTCGGACGCTCACCCTTGCTCTAAAGATGAGACAAGTATATCTTATTCCTTCCGTAGCTTTCCTAGATGACCCTATACTGTTTCTTTCTGTTTTACTCTGTTATGCACTACTTTACTCTGCTTTACTCATATTTCCATTTATGTTTGCAGCCTCTTGCGGCCTATACTGAGCGATGTCTGGAGGTGATCGAGTCTCTAGTTCAAATGGTATGGAGGAGGGAGCATGCTTTTGCCACAGCTGGTGTTCAGATATTATATTCTGATCTATTATGTATTGTCTATCTTGTACCTCTACTCTGATATACTCTGATAAACTATCTTTATCTCTACATTTTTCTTATCTGACACTTTATTTCTTGCCAACCCTTCATTTCAGCTTGTTGTGATACCGGTGATGCCTCCTCCAATAGTTGGGAGGAGAGTAGGTCATCCTCCAGTCTGAGGAAGAGTCATTGATAGAGGTCATGACAGAGGTGCCCCTAGGGCTGAGCAAGAAATCCGTGAAATTCGTAATCCGATCCAGTCCAGTCCAATCCAGTAGGTTTGGATTGGTTTTTTGAAACCGTGGTTCGGTTCCGGATTGAAAAATTAAAAATCCGTAATTCACGGATTGGTTCCGGATTGAACCTCATGGTTCCGGATTGGAACCGATCCGGACCGTATACAAATAGTCTATATTTTTATTAGACACCCTCCTGCATAGTATCTTCTCTTATTTCATATAAAACTTAAATCCAAACCTAAACTTGCATAGTATCTTCTTTTATTACTTTTGTTTGCTAGTTTTTAGTGTTAATTTGTAATGGACTAAATACTTCTGGTGGAACTAATTTTTTTATGGTTGTTTAAATTCTAGAACAGTTTGTCGCTATTATGAAAAGACATGTTACTATTGTGAAACTAATATGGTGCTATATTTATATTTTTATGAAATTAAAGTGTTATATATATATTTTTTTGTTATTTAATTATGTAAATCCGTGGTCCTAAACCGATCCAATCCGTGTTTAAATAGATTGGATCGGATTGGTTCCATGATTTAAACGGATTGGATTGGTTCCAATTTTTCAAGATCCGTAAATAACAGATTTGTCCTGGTTTTACTCCAATCCGGTCCAATCCAGACCATGCTCACCCCTAGTGCCCCCGACAGAGGGTGAGCAGCGGATATACCGATCCGCCCAAACCGACCAAACCGAACCCATCCGCCGCATTTTGGACAAATGCGTGATGACAAGCGGATGGTTGCGAATTGATTTTTTCCAATCCACCGAGTTTTGGACAAATGGCACATTTGAGGTTCCTTTGGCCGTAACCAAACCGTCAAACTGCGAGTGTCACGACCCGAACCCGCCCCCGTAGGTTAAGGACGTAACCGGCCAGCAATCATGAGATTACCTACGGCCTCAAACCAAACCAAATGTATTTTAACAGAGTTCATGGGGGCCAAACGGAAGCAATTTGAAACTTTGTCCATAGAGCCGTGCTTATATGCACATCATTACATACATATGTTAATAACTCACGACAGAAAGTACAATGACATAAAATTCTGTACAGACAGGATCATTCAAATCTAAGTCAGCCAAACAAAACCATACACAGACGTACTCACAACTTCGCCAACATAACAGAATAGAAACAAACGACAAAAGCGAAGGCGGGTCTCGTGCGTGAGACACAAGGGCTGACTTCCCCAAAAATCTTTGTTGTTCCACACTGACTTCACTAAGGCTGGGTTTGGACCTCTCATAGCTCACCTACAAACACACGAATGAGCGTGAGCGAAAGCCCAGTGACTAATATCAAATAAGAAGATACAACAATATGTAGAACAACATATTCCGAACGGCCTTGGGCCCAATTCATATTTCTAATTAACATACATATACACAATGCAAGTCAAGTGACTATGGTTCTAAACATACTGGCCTTTTGGCCTCTTTATCTTTCATTTATGTCAAAACGGCCTCTGGCCCACTCATTCGTTCTTGTCAAAATGGCCTTTGGCCCAATCACACTTTCGTGTCGAAAAGGCGCTTAGGCCCAAATACACTTTCGTGTCAAACGGCTCTTAGGCCCAAAAACACTTTCGTGTCAAAACGGCGCTTAGGCCCAAATACACTTTCGTGTCAAAACGGCTCTTAGGCCCACATTTTATCAATCGGCCTTCGGCCCACATTTATATCAAATGGCCTTCGGCCCACATTTTATCAATTGGCCTTCGGCCCACATTTATATCAAACGGCCTTCGGCCCACATTTTATCAATCGGCCTTCGGCCCACATTTTATCAATCGGCCTTCGGCCCATATTTTATCAAACGGCCTTCGGCCCACATTTTATCAATCGGCCTTCGGCCCACATTTTATCAATCGGCCTTTGGCCCATATTTTATCAAATGGCCTTCGGCCCACATTTTATCAATCGGCCTTCGGCCCATATTTTATCAAACGGCCTTCGGCCCATATTTTATCAAATGGCCTTCGGTCCACATTTTATCAAATGGCCTTCGGCCCACATTTATATCAAACGGCCTTCGGCCCACATTTATATCAAACTGGCTCATAGGCCTTCCATTTCAAACTGGCACATAGGCCTTTATATCAAACTTGTCCACCATTCAAATTAATGAACTTTACAAGACTTACATAAGAGTAAGCAAATGGGACAATAACATAATTTAGATATTACTCACAGTGGTCGGCATGTGGATTTGCCCTAAAGCTTGACCCTACATATCACATAACACATATGGGTCACAAATAATTCAATCCGTTCTTTAATTCACATATTCCTCTTTAGGCTTCATTCTTATTTCCTCAACTCAATTACAATGCTCCATGTATGCCTAAGAGTGCTTGGAAGTGAAAGGGAACGGAAAACAGAATACAGAATGCATAAACAAAATTTCAACAAAACAGGGTCCCCGCTCGAGCGTGGACTTCCCTGCTCGAGCGAACCCTTAAGCCTGCAAAAGTGCTGGTTACCTCAAATTCTCGCTCGAGCGTGAACTCGGCCGCTCGAGCGGACTTCCTGTCTACATAGCTCCCCGCTCGAGCGTGAGATATCCCACTCGAGCGCACCTCCAACTCTGCAAAAAGTGCCGAGAGCACGATTTCTCCGCTCGAGCGGCGGTTTCCCCGCTCGAGCGGGCACCAAACTTTCTGGGTTTTCCAGAACTGCTCTTGAGCTTCAAATACACATTCAAACTGATATTTCTTGCATTTCACAGCCCATAGCACTCATATACATATACCAACATGATATAAACACCACATTACAACATATTGAAGCTCAATTCCCATGAATAAATCACATGCAAACCCAAATTATACCAAACTTACTTCCAATACATTAAATTCATGCATTTAAGCTTCATACCCTCATCAATCATATATGCATGTCAATTCTTGACTCCATTTCTATTTCAAATGGTACAAATGGTGCTTCTAACCATGAAACTCAACAAAACTATGCTTGCATGTATGATTCAACACTCATATTTCCATATTCAACTTAATACATGCTTGATTATGCAAAATCATGGTGATCCTACACATGCATGTGCATTTTTAACTTCAAATTCATCAATTATAGCACAACTCTTGTTCTTGATCACCAATTTAACTTTAATTCACAAATTATAAGTTAATATTCATGAATCCATTTACCTGGAGGCTCAAACCTTTCAATCCAAAGCAATTTCTTGAGTAATCTTCTAAAACTCCAAGCCTCAAGACCAAAACCTCAATCTTCTACACCTTCCCTCTCTAATTCGGCTCTCCCTATCCTCTCTGGGAGTTGATTTCGACCAAATGAAGAAAAAGAGAGGGGCTGGTGTAAAATGCTCCACTAAATACCCTTTCACTTAATTACTATCATCAACATTACATATTTGAGCACTAAGTCATTATTTTAATCCAATTAATTTGATCCGAATCAATTTCCAATTAAATTTCACCGTAGGCTCTAAAAATTATGCCAATCACATTGGCGTAGTCAATTTCGAGTTTTATGGCCGATAAGGCCCTCAATTTATTTTCCAATGCAGATAATCAAACAGATATTCCTACGGTGAACAGATAGAAATTCAAAACCACATATTTTCACATAACGAAACACAAAATCATATCAAAACACATAATCACATCATATTAAGGACCAATTAACATATTACGGAACAGGGGTATTACAGCGAGCACCTCTAGTAATTTGTAAGACTTTGTGTTTTTAATTTGTTTAGATATTATGTTTGTATTTTCAATTAAAAAGAGTTTAAATATTTTGTTAAATATATTCTGTTGAAAAAGAGTTTTGAACTTGAATATATTTTTTGAATTGAAAAAAATAAATATATTATTTATCTATATTTTTTTGGTTTTTAAATCTAACTCTAAAAATAATAAATAAATAAGATGATATATGTTGGTTGGTTTTTGTTTTCAAAAACAAATATAGATGTAACAATACAGAGGCATACAATCTCTACTATTGCTCTGTTCATAGTTTTAGTGGTTTGAATTGTTTTTATATTTTAAGAACCACATATTATAATACCTTTATGTGGATGAGGCATGATGTGATTGTAATATGTGGATGAGGCATGCAGTGATTGTAATATTCTAAAGTTTCAAACTTTCTATCTTTGGATGAGACATGCAATGATTGTAATACTTTTTTAAGTCATTAACTGTAATACTTTTTTTTTTTTTCTTCAGGAAGTTCACAAGTTGAATTATCTTGAAAATTTATAAAATTTTAAACCGCTAAACCAATTCGCATCCATCCGCTAATCTGCTCGATCCACATCCGTCAGATAAGCGGATGGATGCGGATTGATTTTCTCTAATCTGCCAATCTAGCGAACAGATGGCGGATTGGAGATTTCATGGCCGCAACCGACCCATGCCCACCCCTAGAAACAGAGCTGATCAAGCTGCGAAGAGCTCTTCCTCTTCGAAGAGAACTTCCACTGCATTTCGAGAGGTGGACCTTGGCATCGACGAGACCTCCAAGGATGGCAAGAGGGACGCGAGCATTGACATCGAGCACTTAGAGGATTGCGATACTAATGATGATGACGATGATAAGGGGGGTAGCAGGAGCAGTAGTGGCTGTAATGATGGCTTTAGAGATAATGCCAATAGCAGTGAGAGCGACAGCGACTATAATAGAGATGACGAAGATGGGCCTGGTGGTGAGGAAGTTACCAAGGTCAAGAGTGAGGTGGTTGTTGCGACTGAGGATAGTGGTGCTGATGGAGATGATACTTGGGTTTTGCTGGCAAAGTGGACAAAGAGGGCAAGCCGACCTGTGATGCCCCAAAATCTACACTAAGGGTTGTAGACAAGGGAAAGTCACTAATGAATCCTATGGTCAATGACCAAGTAAGATCCTAGATCGCCGAAGGAGTTAAATTAGCCTCTCTTCTAAGTCCAGCTTTCTTAGGCAGCAAGCTACTCTTTTGACAGATCTTAAAAGGCATTAACACAAGGTCTCATAAGCAACATGGGGAATTATATTGGTTTAAAAAAAATAAGCATATAATATAAGAGAACAAATACAAAATATCCTTAGTTACAAAAGATAGTTCCATCAATATTACACCCGAAAATAAAATTTCAGATGGACTTTACAAAATAACAAAAAAAATTCTAGCTTCTTCAGGACAACCAAAAGTCTTCGAAAGTTTCCGACTCGTCATTTTCTGGTGCAAAATCCTCTTCGGTACCTGGCATGAAACGTCGTGAGTTTTGAATGCCTAGTGAACACACACATACCTCATCCCTTTTTTTCAATCTAATAATAGCAATTTCAACAATAGGAGAAATAAACATGATATTCAAGTAAATAACAAACAAGGGTTACAAGGTTAGTTGTTAGTAGTCTTGAAATCCCCCAAAGTGATTTTATCCTCCCAACCACAAGAATCAGACACGGATCATTCTGTATGCCCCATATTTTGCTGCTTTGCATTACCTCGGATGCCTACCAATAGTTACATACCGCGTAACGCCAACCAAGGACCTCAAAAGAGACGATAAAATAAGGGCCTTGCCCATTCCCTCCTCACACCAAAACCACCTATGGTCCAAATACAACCGCTCTGTTCAAGGGTTCCGAAATAACCACTTAAGCAAGACTTTAACTTTCAAAAGGGAACATGCCTTGCTAACCAACTCAATTTAAACATAACCTTATCTCATAACAATACTCATGTGATCAAAACCCCATTAGCCACCCCCTTAAGTTTTCCGTTTAGATTAATGTTTTAAGTTAGTTAGCACAAGTAAGATAAAAAAAGAACATACTTATATAAATATGAGCATCATCGAAGGACTAAAATAAAGGGTATATTACCATAACACATGCGATATCATATCAAACATGATCATATACTAATAAGCATAATCATGAAGACAAGAGCATAAAACACCAATGCAAAACTAATAAATTTCCAAATTCAAAACCATTTAAAGATTAAAATCAAAAGGACCATTTTAGATTTTTTCCTGAGCCTGGCCTTCCTATTTCATCTAGTTTTGAGAACATTTTTCGAAAATGGAATAGCTTTTCTAGATTTTTAGTTATTTAAGAAACACTCCAACATTGTACAAATTCATGGACCGTTACGAAAATCAGATTTTCTTACAAACCGCTCACTCTTTTTCAATGAAACAAATTTTCATTGAAAGCTAACTCTTTAAGGAAGTTTTTGACATAAAACTAAGGTCCAAGAGATTTTTATCCATTTTTCTAGAATTTTCAAAAGTTGGCCGTAAAATTGGTTTTTTCATGCATAATACTCAAAATAAGAGGATTGGTAAGAAAAGAGGGACATTAAGGGAAATTTTTCACTTGTTTTGTGATGAAAACATACTAAATAATGTATCAATAACTCATGTTTTTAGAGAGATGGTGTGCCTTTGGAAATGATGTGAGATATGGTAAGAAAAATGTAGTTTTGCATCTATTAATAGAAAATATGAGTAGAACAAGGATCAGAGCTCAACTCATCAACTCTGAACATATGAACACCATTACAACACACCTGAAAATATGATTTTAAACTTCTAATAACATATATTTGAAAAAGAAAATAGAAGGAGACATGGTGATGTGGCTTACTTAAAGCTTGGTTGATTTGCTAACGAAATCTTCTCTTTCTCTCCTTTTCTCCACCAAGCTCACTCTCTTGCCCTCTCTTCCTGTCAACCGAATAGATTGTTTGTGTGTGTGTTCTCGTGTGCAAAATGCTAAGGAGGGATTTTATTTATACTAAAATTGCTGCAAAAGGTCCAAATTGCCTATTGGTTGGAAATGGATTGGATATTTTGGATTTACTTTGAACTTAATAGAATAGTGGATGATTATTCACTTTAATTATGCAATTAATCATGATCTAGTTAGGCTTTAGTTAGGATGGAACTTCAGGTGGAAACAAAGTCATGTGTTTGGTGTACTAGAAAACTTTTCCATGAATTTATGGATTATGTTTGAAAAAGTTGTATTCATTTCTTTTCCCTAGAGTGGCCAGCCATGTGGGGTGAATTTGAGGGGATTATTTTTTTTTTTTCTTGTGTACAATTAATGGAAATTTCAAAATATAGTGTATAATTTATTTAAATAGGTTTAAAGGTACAAATATATATATATATATATATATAATAGTACTAATTTTGGGTCAATTAGTAATTTAATAAAAATGTAAGGGCTTTGGATTTAATTTATGAATTGGAACATTTATTTAAGTGTAGAATTAAACTAAATTAGGGTTAGAGAATCTAATTCAGTTTAGATTTCTTGTTTAAAATAAAAAGGCTATCAATCGATGAATATGATGAAAACCGAAAAATTCTAGGGTTTCAAGTGGTAATTCCATATTTAGGGAGTTGTTTAATCAGTATTAAGGTATTAGAAATGATTCCTAAGTTACCAAAATCGATTAGGGTTTATGAGTTTTTGCTTCTTAGGGTTAAAGTTGAAATTATTTAAGAAATCAAGGGTCTTCATTACAATATTCCAAAAGTAAGGGACTTTTAAGAAAAAAACAAATTCAAGGGCCTCACACGATCCTGATTCTCTTCTTTTGTATTTGTCTCTCTTTTGTACATTTCTTTTACTTTGTAGTTAGAAAATCATGTATAGCTTCAAATAGGTTTTGTAAAAACTTTTAATCAGGAAGTAATAAAAGAAAACACTCTTATTTTTGGACCATCTCAGGTATCTAAGTATGCATGGCACTGCACTTGAGCACACAACAGTTTTATTTTGAGTTTGAAATTGAGAATGGTTGTACTTGGAGGCGTTCTAAACTTGATATTGAGCCCACAACTACCTAAAACACAAAATACAACTCAATAAATGTATAATATAGCAAAAACAACCTATACATACCTATTTACACCTCCTGGGATGGAGAAGACTCAAAACAAGACCTGAAACAAAATCTATAAACTAAACTACAAAACCACACTATTTCTGCAATCCTGAAGGTTGGCCGGTCACAAATTTAGCCGACCGAGCCAATTATGGCTGGCTGGTCAAAGGTTTCGACCAGACAGTAGGATATAGTTGTCAAACACTCATGTAACCTTATCTCTCTAAAAGGTGGCATATAACTGCTTCTTCACCTTGTAGTGGAAAAACTAGAAGTTTTTTCTGCAAATGGAGGGTCCCACTATGGCTAGGCTCCAAGATTGGATGGCCTCTTTGGACAGTGCTGATAAAGTGAAATTTGCGGGATTCGACCTAAATGCCATTTTTCCTTTGAGTCGCACTTCACTCCATCTTCATTTCCTTCAGGCGGCGATTTGTTGCTAGGACCCAATTACTCATGTATTCCACTTTGGTGTGCAGGAGCTCTATTTAACTTTTGAAGAATTTCAGACATTGATGGAGATTTCCCAAGATGAAGCCTAACTTCGGCCATGCTCGTGCCTTAACCCGAATGTGTGGTCTATCTCCAAATGAGTCCCAATCCTTGGCTTATGATGAGGGTTTGGATGTGTTCAGATTGATTCACCAATTATTTGTTGTTGGAGATAGGAGTGATCCTATTTGGCAAGGGCATCATCAACATGAGCATTGCATGTGTCTACTTTCACACTTCTTGCTTGCCCGTAGTGGTAATAAGACGACCACCACGGTGATCGAGGTGGCCTAACAACTGCGAGAGTGTCAGAGTTGCATGGGCTTAGCATTAGTCAAGACTTTGATGGGTTTGGACGCATTTCGCGGACGAAAGACTTTTCAGTTTGCAGGGAATCCACTACTTCTTCAAGTATTGTTTTCCACCCTTTCTTACTTCATATTTCTTAGATCACTCTGGCCCTCTTTACTCGATTTTTCACTTAAAACCCCTTTCTCACTTTTCCCGCTCGATGTACATCTCTCTATTCTTTAATCTCTCTTGTTTTTTTATCCTTCCCCAGTGGCATATAACTGCTTTTCACC
Organism: Camellia japonica; assembly: GCA_030407325.1. Classification (NCBI taxonomy): domain Eukaryota; kingdom Viridiplantae; phylum Streptophyta; class Magnoliopsida; order Ericales; family Theaceae; genus Camellia; species Camellia japonica. The sequence goes on from JAPPVO010000017.1 coordinate 117,153,897, forward strand.
TTGTAGTGGAAAAACTAAGAAGTTTTTTCTGCAAATGGAGGGTCCCACTATGGCTAGGCTCCAAGATTGGATGGCCTCTTTGGACGGTGCTGATAAAGTGAAATTTGCGGGATTCGGCCTAAATGCCCTTTTTCCTTTGAGTCGCACTTCACTCCATCTTCATTTCCTTCAGGCGGCGGTTCGTTGCTAGGACCCAATTACTCATGTATTCCACTTTGGTGTGCAGGAGCTCTATTTAACTTTTGAAGAATTTCAGACATTGATGGAGATTTCCCAAGATGAAGCCTAATTTCGGCCATGCCCGTGCCTTAACCCGAATGTGTGGTCTATCTCCAAATGAGTCCCAATCCTTGGCTTATGATGAGGGTTTGGATGTGTTCAGATTGATTCACTAATTATTTGTTGTTAGAGATAGGAGTGATCCTATTTGGCAAGGGCATCGTCAACATGAGCATTGCATGTGTCTACTTTCACACTTCTTGCTTGCCCGTAGTGGTAATAAGACGACCACCAAGGTGATCGAGGTGGCCCAACAACTGCGAGAGTGTCAGAGTTGCATGGGCTTAGCATTAGTCAAGACTTTGATGGGTTTGGACGCATTTCGCAGACAAAAGACTTTTCAGTTTGCAGGGAATCCACTACTTCTTCAGGAATTGTTTTCCACCCTTTCTTATTTCATATTTCTTAGATCACTCTGGCCCTCTTTACTCGATTTTTCACTTAAAACCCCTTTCTCACTTTTCCCGCTCGATGTACATCTCTTTATTCTTTAATCTCTCTTGTTTTTTTATCCTTCCCCAGGTATGGTTGATGGATAAACTAAAAGTAGTGGCCCCTGTGCTCGATACTCAGCTAGGGACTACTTTTTCCGAGCCTGGACAGTAGATTTTCCTTCAAAGAGCTTGTGGTATGATTGGATGTGCAGTACAGCTGCAGCAGACATTGTTTGGCGTTGCCCCTGGTTAGACTTGCCACCAATGACGTACAGTGTGTTCCGCCAACCGGCTATGCAATTGATTGGCCTGACATACTGCATCTTCTACTTCCCTTTCTCGTTCAGGAGACAGTTTGGACATGATCAGACCCGCCCTGCTGGGGGGATTGAGTATCCAGCTTCATTTCGCTCCAGGCTAGACAACTTCCTCAGTATGCAACTGCATGGAGGATGAGGAAGCTCTTGGCTCCTGCTGGTGTTTTCAGCTACGAGGAGAGAGCCACATACTTGACTCGACTATGCCCCTAGTTTGTTGCTTTGACCTTAGCTTTATGATGTAAAAATCCTTTAATTAGGCCTCGTTTGGGAAGTTAGCTATTTTAGTAGGCTATTATAGTTTTTGGCTATCTTAGTAGGCTAAAATTGTAATAACCCCATCGCGTAATACTTTATATTTAATTAATGACGAAGATTTGAAGTTTAATTGCCCATTATTCTAATCTAATTTGGGATTTATGAAAATTGAGAAGACTAATTCATATATGATTCTATTAATGACTTATTTGGAATTAGAAATTGAAAGCCTAATTGGCTCAAGAAAGAATAATTAGTGAATTAACTCTTTTTAATTTCGAGTATCAGACCATATGGGAGTTTGATTAAATATTCGATTCAGATTTATAAAATTAAGATTTGATTAATTGGGTCCGAATTGGAGTTATTATGTTATGAGGAGTGGGAATTACGATTATTCCGAATTAAATTTATTTATGAGGTATTCAATTCGAGTATGTAATTTATTGACGGAGACCTTGAGTTTCACCTGAAATTGAGGGCCTTACTAATGTGAGAAATCGCAATTGATGATGGAAATAAGCTTAAGTTGATGTTTGGAGCCTTTTGGGAATTTGATTAAAACATCTAATTCAAACTGATAAACTTAAATATAATTAATTGGGCTCTAATGGAAGTCAAATTAAATTCTATGAGACTTATGATTAGTCATGATTAGGGTAATTATGTTGTTGATGTAGAATTACATGTCTAAGGATGTGAATTATAAGGATTTGAAATTATAACTGTTGATTGTAGAAAAATCTGTTGAATTTATAGCTTTAAACTGCAAATTGAGGACCTTAGAGGTGCCAGAAAACAAAACCGATTAAATATTTATCATCAGTATGATTTTTAGAGCCTAGTATGAAGTTTTGTAAAAATTTGATTCAGAATTCATATTGATTTATTAAATATTATATCTTCTATATATAGATACAAGTATATGGACCTTATTGAGATAGACTCAACAAAAAGAAGGGAAAAGAAAAATCTAGAGAGAAGAGAGAGAAGCAAGAGAAGAAGAAGAGAAAGCTTAAGAATGAAGAAGAAACATGGGAAATTGAAGGAATTGAAGTAGAATTCAAGAGATTGGCTTAAGGTATGTGTAAATCAACTAAAACTCTTGGAATACCTCTTTAATTTTGTAAAATCAAGACTTAAATTAGAGATTTCACACTCAAATAAGTAGGGTTTGTAACTCATAAGCTTGAGCAAAGTATACTCTTGAAATTAAACATGGATTCCTTGCGCTTGTTAGATTTGAGAGTTAATTCCCTTATATTTGCTTATCTTGAAGTTGATTGTGAGAAGTTGAGCCTTAATCTTGAGGTTTTATATGGTTTGAACTCATAAATTATATATGAAATGAAGATCTATGTGCATTTGGAAGAAGAAGTTTTGAAAAAGTTTGAAAAAGAACTAAACAAGGATTTTGATCTTTCTTGCTTGAAGATTCATTGTGTTTTTGATGTTTTGATTTAGAAAACAATCATTATCTCATGTTTTCTATCAGTTTTACATGTTTTTGAGTGATTTGAGTTGAAACCTAGCTTGGAAATGGAAGAACAAGTGATAGAGCCAACAGATATTTTCGGCAGCAAAATTTTGCCCAGAGCCGCACATGCGGTGGGGCTTCCTACACATGCAGAAGTCTATTTCCAGCAACATTTTTGCTTCTAAAATAATTGCACGTGCCCCCGCATGTGCCCTGGCTCTCCCGTACATGCGGTGTTGGTCTCGTACGTGCGGAACTCTCTCGTCTCAGCCCAACTTCAGATAGGCATATCTCCCTCATTCGGACTTCATTTTAAGTGATTCTTGAGCCTAAATTCAAGCCCCAGAAGTCTAGTTTCCAATAGTGGTGGTCTCACATCCAAATTATGAGTACACAAATAGATATGTTCAAATTAATGAAAGTTGTTCACTTTCTTTCTAACCGTTTCATGTTATTTCCTCTCCTAACCCAATTTCCTTTCATTTCTTCCTATTTTCCTAAACATGGATTATGACCCATTGAAGACTAATGAGTTTAGAACCAATATGAATAATTGGTTAAGGCAAAGTAAGGGAGCGGTTTATTTGATTAAGAAAATATTAAGAGAAATAAATTTGATCAAGAGAGTAATATTATGTTTCAATATGTTGTGCTATATGCATTGTGATTGCAGTTCAAGATTCGAGGACTGATCACCATTTCTGGAAACCACTGTGAGTAATACCTCTATAAAGATATGTTCTATTTATTTATTTAACTATTCATAATTTTTATATTTTTTGAAGATTGTATTTATTCGACATGAGTGAATTTCACGAACTAAATTGTTATATGAATGTGGGACTAAGGCCATTCTGTTGTTATGTTGGGCCTGAGGCCGTTCGGTTATTATGTTGGGCCTGAGGCCGTTCTGTAATATGTTGGGCCTGAGGCCGTTCCGTGTTATGTTGGGCCCAAAGCCGTTCCGTCTTATGTGGGCCCAAGGCCGTTTTGTAAGTGTGAATATAGATGTCTGTAAATTTCCATATGACTCCTGTTTATGAAATGTTATTTAATATGAATGAATGGATGTCCCTTTTTGAAATGTGATCCTGACCCTTTGCTCGACCCTTGTGGTCCCGTTGATACGCCTTCGAACTCTTTGTATATGAAAGGATTTTGATAAGATAAGTGTTTGTTATGAAAATGATATTTGAAAATAAGTTAAGATATATATTTCACAATTGTAAGTCATGTTTACATAATGTAGTGGACACCATTCATTAACCTCTTTATTTTGGTATTACTCACTGGGATCTAGCTCACCCTTTTTGTTATGTGTATGTAGGTGAGCAATCGAAGGATCAATATTAGAGTTTATCCCAGAGTCTGCCTCTCCGTCAAGCCACCCATGAAGTGCCTCCGTGTAGGGGCATAGTTTTATTTCGCCAAGCCTAGTTTTATTTGAAGTCATTCGTATAGTGTGTGAGATCTGTATAAGTTTTGTTATTGTATATGTAAATATGGAAAGTTTAGTTCAATGGTTTAATTATTTTAGGTCATCATATATGCATAGTTCAATGGACATTTATTATTTTTGTTTCGTTTCCGCATAAGGCCCCGATATGATTTGAATATTATGAAATTTTGTTTTTGAGGCTGAAGGTAATCTAAGGTTACTGGCAAGTCATGATCCAAACTTTTAAGGGCGGGTTTAGGTCGTGACAAAAACGTCTGTGTTTGAGAAGGGGGTTGGATTTATTTGTAGTTGGATGTGATATTTGTGAGAGAAAAAGTGAAATGATTATAAGTTTGATATGACATTTTGTCTTATTGGTTATTTTAGCCTATTTTGTCTTTTTTTGGATTTTAGCCCAAAAAAAGTCAATTTTTGGCTTCCCAAACACCCCCTTAATATGGGAGTTAGCGAAGCATGTTTATTCCACTTTTATTTTGAAAAATGCAAGAAAGATTGTGGGTACTGAAAAGCTACCTCTTAGGCCTGATGAAATATTCATTTTGCCAAAAAATATATAAGAAAATTAGTTATTTTTGTTTAAAACGAAACCAAACACATTTTTGCAAACAGTCACCACTACCTACCTAAAATCAACCCTTTGAAAATGCACAACCTTGAATCAATTCTCCAAACAGGACTCTTTGCACCTCTTCTACCATTGTGTCACCAATTGATTCTACCTTGCGACCCCGATTTACCACAGAAAACCAGGCCTAGATAACCGGATCTGAATCGGAGTAAGAAAAAAAATGAATCAACCGATCATGGACAAGACAACCGAGTTGAAAATGGTTGGGGCCGAACTTTATAATGAAATTGCCTACATATCCCAAGAATGGGAATCAAGCCTTACATAGTTTATGGTTAGAGTTCACTCGAGTATTCACTAGGATCGTAAATTAGAGCCCTATTGTCCTTCAACACTAAATCTCCCTCATTCAAATTCTTGGACTTGACCTTCTTGTTAAACGCTCGAGCAATCTTGCGCCGATACCCTTGTACATGGTATAGTGCTTTCAACCTTATTTCATCAAATAACATTAGCTCTTCAAAGCAATTATGTTGCCAATCAGCCTTTGATATCTGACATTCAGTCATAATCCTTAGCGAATGTAACACCTCGAAAGAATAACCATTATTCATCCCATGACAATTATTAAATAACAATACATTTCCGAACATAATATCCTTTCATTCATATGATTCCATTTTATACATTTATAAGTCCTAACCCTAAATCTATAGCATATGTCATAAGCAAAAGATATAAAATAAAAGTCAAACAAGTATATAAATGCCCTAATGGATACAACTTTCCTAGACGATACTTGGGTACAATAAAAGTGAGTTTAAACTCAATAAAAATAAAGTCCTAGGCTTGTACAAAATAAATACAACAATGTAAACACCCTATTTTTGACCGACCTCAAGACTTTGACGTCATCGGTTGTGCACTCGATGATTGTGCATGTTTGTGCTTGTTTTGAGCGCCTAAGGGTCTCGGCTGAGTGCCTTGTCTTTGAGCCTCTTAACACTTTGTGTTTTGGCCTTGGTTTTTGGGCCAAACCTTGTTGCCTCTTGCCTAGGGGAGGGGAAGGGCTTGCCGGCCACTTGTGGCACTTGCCGACCACTTTTCTCTCTTGTAGGCCACTTGAAGTGGTCGGTCGGCTAGGGGAAGTGGCCAGCCGGACACCTTAACTGGCCGACGGCCAATTTTCTCCTTTTTTAGATATTTTCAGATCTTTTGAGCCAGCTGCTGAGCACTGAAGCCATCCTCCATACACGTGTATGGAGGGATGGAAACAAGCTTTTAGCTTGTCAAGCAAGCTTTTGCTTGCTTTGTCTATATAAGGGGAGGTCCCTCCCCCTTTAGAGGGGTTCATAATTTTTGAAGAGCAAAATCTTACTCTCTCTCTCTCTAGAATTCTCTCTCTCTCTCTCTCTATATATATATATATTGTGCTTGAAAGTGAACTTTCTTTACATTTTTACACACAACCTCTTAGCCAACTTAGACTACCTTGTTGCTGAGGTACTTGAGGGTCTTATTTAGGCTGTTGAAGATTGGTTTTTGGCTCAGAAGTTGCTGTCTTGCTGCTGTTCTTCAAGGGTAAGCTTCTTCCCCTTTTAAGCTTGTTTTATACACTAGTTTGGGCCACATTTGCATACTGTTTTGGCCTAGTTATCAACTACAAAAACCTCTATTTTTAGGTGTCACCCCCCCAAAATAAAACCATAATATATACAATATTAACATGCATTGATTAAGAAAGACAAAACCTTATTCCATTTATCAGAGTAATCTTATTAAAAGACATTACATGTAATAACGAAAGTAAATGCCCTACGGGCTTACATCTTTCCAAGCCAACACTTGGACACAAAAGTCTGAGTACTAACTCAATTACACATTAAGCCCTTGGCTTGAGTTTACATGTAATATCAAACTAAAACAAATAACAACTAATCTAAACAGAGTCTTCAACTCCAAATCCTTCCAAGCTAAGTCCTTGGAGGTAGCATATCACCTGAACCTGAAAATGATGTTCCCGTATAGGGTGAGCCACAGCCCAGCAGAAATATACTAAACCAAATATAAGAATTGACTAAAGCATTAGCATTCGATAGATGGTTAACGCTGTTAAATCCATTATATCACTTTACAGTTTCATGACAATAATGTCCATGACATGTTTCGCTTTACGTTATTAATCAACTTTCCAATTATACAGACATGGCTCAGAACCTGGCCAAACAATAATAATGAGATTATATCTCATATCAACATTACTTCCAATATCAACAAATCAAATGAGACTAAGGCTCATACTGAAACACTTCCATAAATCAATAAGTACACATATTTGCTGTACTAATGGAGTCCATCCCCTTTCTCCTCCTAAATAGGTTTGAGAGTCCATCCCCTATCTTCCCTCAAACCATGGAGTACACCCCCTATCTCCTCCCAAACAATATGCATATACAATGTATTAAACATTTGTCATACACAATATTCAATCAATACACAGATTCGCTATATTAATTCAACTGTCATATTCAATGACTCATTCAATGTGATTAGTTTTAGTTTTCCCTAATCAGCATGCAATGTCTACAACAATCACGACTATCCTCGACCGATAGCCCAGAACAGATATTTCTAAACAGGAAATGAATGTATCAACAAATGTAAACTCAACAATTTCATAGGTGAGTGATTAAATTATTCAACTACACCATTTATCTCATAATTCCCCAATTTCATGAATTAAACTCAATTCCACATTTTTCCCAAAATTAATTATACAAATTAATTTATTACAACAATTAGGGCTTTTCCCCCTTTCCTCAAAATTAACCCTATGGTTCAATTTTATCAACTTGACACTACCTATGTCATTTTTCATGATTCACAATCACATGGAATTTAATATATAAACAATTCCCTATCTCTCAAATTATGATACAAACCCTAGTTTTTCAAAAATTACCAGACGACACCAACATATCAAAAATACCAAAACTTAGGACAAAACCTATAATATGGAGTAGGAAATCCCTACCTCGAAGTGAAGAACTCAAATGGAGATGATGGAGATGATGACCCAAAATCCAAAGTGCTCCAAACCGCCAAACTCTCAGATTAAAGTAAAGCTCTCGTGACCCTCTATCTTTTTAATAAAGAACCTAGGGTAGAAACACCCTATAATTAGATGAAACCTAAGAGAGAAGGTGAGTGGAGGGAGAGAAAACACGGACCTAGGGTTCTGAAATCAAAAAGAGGATGAAAAAGTGTATTTAAAACCGCTGCTGCGTATTTAAATAAAACAGGCTCGCTCGAGCGAAGACTTGGTCGCTCGAGCGACCAGAAACAGAAAACCCTCGCTCGAGCCAACAACCCAGAAGCTCGCTCGAGCGACAGACTGATCGCTCGAGCCAAAAACTCAAACCCTCAGGTCTGCAACCAGACGCACGCTCGAGCGACGGAAGGCTCGCTCGAGCGAAGAACAAACCAACTCGCTCGAGCGAAGAAAAGCTTGCTCGAGCCAAGAACTGCAACTCTCAGGTCCAGAACCAGACGCAATCGCTCGCTCGAGCGAAGCCACTCTGGCTCGATCCACTAGACACAAGACTCCACTCTCGCTCGAGCGACCGAACCTTCGCTCGAGCGAAGTACCAAAACGAAGAGCTCGCTCGAGCGACAAACTGCTCGCTCGAGCGAAGGACCAAAATTCTGGGCAGCAACCATTTGCTCCCAAACCCAACCAACCTGTAACAAACCTGCCCAACACATCCTATAGCTCAAAGACAAGTAAATAAAGGATGACAACAACATAATATAACAATAGGATCTACAGAACCTAAGTCCGGATACAACAACCAAATGGGAAGAGACCGGGGTCGCTATATTAGGTGTTAAAAATGTTGGTTTGAGTCCTTGTTGGAGTTAGGGGTGGTCCATCCTCTTTCATTGCTTATTTGCTAAGCTTTGTGCCATCCTTTAAAGCTTTTGAAACAATCTCTTTTTGGCCTTTTAACCACTAAATTCGAAAGGAATTTCAATGGTAGAAAGGTGGTCTTGAGGTCCAAAATGGGAGGGGGTGGTCCCCTCTCCTCATGTCTTGTTTGCATGTGTTGATGGCCTACCAAGTGAGCATGTGTTTCTCCCTTTTTGAAGCTTAGTTCAAGCATGTTTTAGTGACTTTTTGGACCTGCTCTAACTCTCTTTTTGGCTGGTTTGGCCACTTGTTGCTTATATCTTACACTTGTAGTGTAATCTTGCTTAATAGCTGTAACATGCCCAGGGGGTACCCGCGCGCGTTAAACAATTCGGACTCCCGAGATCTCTTTGATCTAGTCTCACGAGTGCAATGTGAAACGTAGATGAGAGTCCAGATTTGGCAACTTTTAGTGAAAATCCATTTTATTGCAATTTTTTCAAAAATGGACTGCGTCATCAGATCTCAGAGTCGCCACCTAATATTTTGGGAAATTAGGAAACCCATGACTCAGTGCTAAGGCCACTGTTTGTCGTAACCAAGGATGCTTGGCTCGAAACCTTAGGTATGAGAGGGGAAGGTCAATAATGAGCACCCCCGCTCACCCGATCAAAAGATCGGCCTCTACTAAACCATGATGTGACTTTTTATTTTCTTTATATGTTCATATTCTGATTATTTAATAAATCCTAAAATTTACTATGTGAAGCATACAAGGTATAGACTAGTTTGCTCAAATTGGAACAATTCAATTTCATGTTTGTTTGTCGAAAAGAGTTTGAATTTGCCACTTGACAAAGTGGCCTTAAAGTTTGTGAATTTGCCACTACAAAGTGGGCTTAAAACGTACATTTATTGAATTATTCAAATTCAAACAACAAGCCTTCATCTACAGGCATTCATACAGTTATATCAAGTAAGCAAGTAGCCTCATGGTAGAATACTAACACATAGTAATAAAAACACACACAAATGGGATGCTAAAGCATAAAAACTCACAGATTGACCGATGTCCCTCGAACAACTACAAAATAAAGTTAGTAAAACATGCATGATCTTATATACAAAATCCTAATGCAATTTACTCATGAGATGCACTAAAGATTCGGCTTCTAAAATATGACATGTGAAACATTGCAAAACATGTGATAGCGCATAAAAACATGAGATAATCAATTAAAGCATAAAGATGCAAATTTAGCCCAATCTTAATGCATGGAACATGGATGTAAAGCAGGGATATGCATGACATGTCAGATATATACATATGTACAGTTAGGGAAAGAGATTAAAGAATGGGATAGGAAGAAGCGGGGTGGGAGATTATTACAACACTTTAAATATTACAAATCCGAGGGAGACAAATAAAATAAAAATTCTCACCAACACTCAAAATAAAATAAAATAAAATCTTCCATCCAGCCGACCTGCGCACGTCGACCCATGTCCTCATCTTCAAATGGTGGGCCCCACCCAAGTATTTCTGAACAAACTCAGAACCAACCACTCTTATGAAGGCTGTTGACGTGTGATGAGCAATAGCCTTAGTAAGCATGGTTAACCATCTCCATGAACTGGCCAATCTTCATAGCCAAAGCTATATCAAAACCCAGTAACTCGGGCCAACAAATGCACACCAAAACAAAAACCATGTGTCGGCGAGAGGAATCCATGAAGGACCACAGAACCCAATTTCATTTGATCCAGCGATAACGCCGAAGGACCGTGAAACCCATAGCCGGAGCATCGACCCAGCTTATCTCTCGTTATCAACTCTTCTCTTTCTAGGAAAGCAACTCGAACTCTACCAGAAACTGCAGTATCGGCCTTGGCGGAGCCGGTAGTGCTACAGTGGAGACCGGAGGCGATGGAGGGGAGCTTCGCAGTAGTGCTCCCCAATGTGTGTGTGCCGAAGCTCCAAAGGAAAAAAAATGCTGCTGTGTCTATCTCCCCTACCCAAAAAATCTGTCTCTCTCCCTGAGAAAGTGTTGATGAATCATTTTATTGATGAAGTCTTCTGTGAAATCAAGAAGATGAGAAAGACCAAATTGGAGAGAGAGTGCATGTGTGTATTGTTTATTCACTAAAAAGAGAGAGAGCACATGGAGTCTCCTCTTCTTTTTTCTCTCTTTGTCGGACATGTGTGTGTTTTTGTGGCCCTCTCCCACCGAAAGTTGAGAGAGATGTATATGTTTTATTTTCAAACTCCTCCACCACTTTTCAAACCCACTTCACCAAATTGAGCCCCACTCCACCAAATTATTTTCCACCCAAAACTTATCATCACAATGTCCACTCTATTCCCCTTTGAATCCAGCAAAAACAAAATCCTTTTCCATCCCAAAACCCATTATCCTCATTTGACCCTCTTTTTTCTTTTCTTTATTTATTTTTTTTTTTTTGTCATTTTTTATTTTTTTTTTTTGTTTTTTTTTATTATTTTATATAAAAACACCTAAAAATGTGTACACACACATAAAATTAGATAAAAATTATAAAATACTACAAATTGATAAAATATTAGTGATATAAAATAATTTGACCAAAATAGGTGAGGTTTGGGATTAAAGCTTCAATTTGATTTTTCGGCTGAGAAATTCATAAAATGACATATTCTAATTTTTATTAGCGGGTGGTCAAAAGAAAGTACCCAAGTCTTAGGGCCAGTCAAAATGGGGTGTCTACAATAGCCTTGAATGCCTAATGGGTTAGTCCATCATTCTAGCATGTGTTAGCTTGACTCCAGCACTTTTTTGCTAATGTTTTAGCATGCTTTAACTCTGTTTTAAGTGGTCTTGGCCCTTCGAGGCTTGCTTTGCATGGTTGTAATGCAAATGGTCTTGACTAGCTTTGAGTCTTGAGACCTTTAACACGTTGTGTATGTGATGATTACATGTTTTGGCATCATTTAGCATGTAATTTTAGTGTATATAGTGTAGTCACACTCTCACATATTTCAGTCTTTCATAGTTTTTTAGAGTTGTGCTTTATGCCTTGTTTATGAGCCAATATATGAGCATAATTTTCTTACTTTTCATGCTATCATCTCAACCCATTTTAGCCTCTGTTTTGACATATTCGAGGTCTGTCCAAAGTTGGTTTGGTCCTTTGAGTTTGATATTGCATGCTTCTAGAGTGATGCTCTTTACTAGCTTAATGTATTTGGCTTTTGAGCATGCATTACATGAGTTGCTTGCATTGCTTTTAAGTCACTTAGCATGCTATTTCAGTGCTGACATGTGTGTCATTGCACTCCATTGTTTCAAACTTTCATTCGCTTTGAAAGTGGCCTTAAGCCCCTTGTTGGCTTGAGCATGAACTTGAGGCATTCATGCCCATTGGTTTTAATCCTCCCTTGAGGATTTCTACTAACCAATAGCATAATACTTTCTTCATGCTCAAGGTACTCGAAGCTTAGGTCATCTTTCAAATTAGAGGACTTTTCATAATTGGACTTAACCGGTTAATGGACTAATTGGTAAGCTAAAATGTGTAAACAAGAAAATAACCAAGTAAAACATTTGCAAGATAACATATGTGTGTTGCATTGCATGTGTTTGGATCGGACATTAATCCAAACACAAGAAATGTGGGACGTTTCATACTCATAATGATGAAACGTGTCACATTTCTTGGTCGCCAACACCCTTGATCATGCATGATAGGGTGGAGGCACTTTGAGTCTTATGTGCACATTCACTAAGCTTGTACAAGCTTGGTTCTTGGGCCATCATGCATTGAGATACTTGATTGGTGGCTTGAGAGCCAACTACCACACTCCTTTGAGCTTGAGACATGATGAGGAGGGTGGTAGTACACACATTTCTTGCCAAATACATTGTCTTGGCTTTGTTGCTCTTTGTTGCAACAAAGGTAGAATTCTGGAAAGAGAAGTGGCCGGCCAGCCACTTGCACTAGCCTACCAACCAGTTGAGGTGGCCAGCCAGCCACCTGCAGGGAAAATTGTCCAAAATGTTCCTGTGTTGGGGCAGATGCAACCTGGAAGTTCATATGATGTTCTGAGATCACCGCGAGTGCAAATAGAGGCAACTTATGGCAAGGCAATGCGTTTTCGGGTGAAGCACACCGAGCATGCATGTCTCCCTCCCTCGAGGCCATTTTACTGCTTTACTTAGCTAGTTAATTTACCAGTTTTGTAATTAATTAGTTAATGTGTTTAGCTAATTTAATTCATCTTTGTAATATTCTAATTAGCTTAGATTAGCTAGTTATTCAAATTCAATTTGGTTTGTAATAATTAATTAGCTAAGTTAGTTAATTAGTTGTTTTGTAATAATTAGCTTAGCTTAGTGTAGCTTAGCTTAATTATTCGGACCCTCCTTCGCGAGGGCGCAATGTTGTAATAAGCGTGCGTATGTGTGTACATGTCTTCCAACCCCACTTCTTTCTCTCTTTTACTTAACCGCTTTCGATGGTTAGTTTTAGGGCATTTTTCAATTAGCATCCTTATGCTTGCATGTGTGCATCATTCATTTGTCTTGCATGCACTGGGCTCAGCGCATCATTCAAACTACATTATATTTCAATACTTACTTGAATACGTGTTTCAAAGCATGTTATCAAGTTGCTTCATATGCCATCTTAGATAGCCAAGCCTATTAGTTGCATATTGCATGTGTTGCATTAGGCATCTAGCATACTTAGGATCATGCATGATTTCTAACTGGCTTCTGTTTTGGCTCGGAGTACACTGTAAGTGTTTACGCTTTAGCATCCTTGCATGAGTGTGAGTGTTGATAGCATGCTTGCCATGAGGCTATTTGCTTAAGTGCTTAACTGCTTGAATGCTTGTGGGTGAAGGCTTGATTGCCTAAATTGGGAAAATTCATCAAATGCGAGTTTTAAGCCCACTTTGCGAAGTGGCAAAATCATGTTTTCAAGCCCACTTGAGGGTAGCAAATCCGCGCTTTAGCCTACTTGCGAGTAGGACTTTCAAACCATTTTCGAAAACAAACATGAGTTGTTTTATTCCAATTCTCGTGATTGAGTCTATACTTGTATGTTGTGCGCATCATATAGTAAAGTTAGATTAATAACCGGAATAAAAACACATGGTTTATAAAACAACATATCATGCTTAGTAGAGGTCGATCCTTTGATCGGGCGAGCGAGAGTGCTCATTGCATGACCTTCCCCTCTCGTACCCAAGTTCCCGAGCCGAGGCAACTTTGGTGATGACAGACACGTGGCCTTAGCCACGAGTCAGGGTTTCCTAAATTTTCCAAAATAAAATATTTAGGTGGCGACTCTATAATCTGGCAAAGCAGTCCATGTTTGGCACTTTTTTTCAAAATTGATTTTCCAAAACTAATTGCCAGATTTGGACTCTTTGGTGTTTATCAGTCTCACATTGCACTTTGTGAGATTAGATTCAGAACCGTGACAGGAGTCCGAACTGTAGTAAGACCAATTCGCGCCCTCTCCGAAAGGGGGGCGCGCGAAGGAAGTCGGGTCTATAAACAAATAACAAAAAGAGAAGCTCTTGACTCCAAGTCTTCCCAAGCTACTACATTGGCAGAGGCATGTCATCAACACTTGAAAATAGTTTTCCATATAAGGTGAGCTAAAGCCCAGTAGAGATACTCTAACACAGTGTATGAATCTTAACAAAGCTATAAAGTGAATCCATATACAATGCTCATGCCAAAACATTTTATATTTTTTTTCCAAAACCATGCAATGCCGAGTTATATCACAATTCATGAAATCATTTCCTTTATAATAGAAAATAGGGCAGTGGATACAACACTGGAATCTCTAGGTACGTATCTGCAAGTAGGCTATACAAGCACTACCAATTGTTATTTTTACCAGTACTAACCAGAAGGTTCGGTTCCTAATTGCGCGAGTTTCTGTACTTCCACCGAAGACACACAGACCAACAATAATAACACAACCACACCCCCTACCCAAATTCACCATGGTATTCACCCATTTTTCTCAAAACAATATACATTTTCAATGTGTTACATATATAACAATACTCAATGCAAATGGATGATAAATTAGTTCCAATTCTCCTAATTCTCATGCAATTTCTACAACAATCATAGCTATCCTCCACCGATAGCCCGAAACAGATATCTCTAAACAAGTAGATAATTTCCAATAAAGATAAACTTTCCAAAAATTCAAGATGTGAGCGATAATACATATCCAACTCCATCATCATCATCATCATCACTGTTCCAATTTCATAAACCAACATTATTTCTTTTTCCTCTTTAGAAAATCAAATATTCACATTGTAGGCAAAATCCCCTTTCTTTAAAAGTCAATTTCATAGATAAAAATTCACTATTTCATCATTTTCAACCATAAATACATTCCCATAATCATTTCCAAGAACCCATTTTGAATACCCCTCTTTTGATTTCAAAACCGAAACCCTAGGTTTTATCCAAAAATTCCCAAATCAAAATCTTGTTTAGAAAAGCAAATAACTAAGTTAAAAATCATACCAAAGTGTGGAGAAATCCCTACCTCAAGTTAAAAGACAAGCAAGAGCAAGGTTGAAACTTCAATACAGTCGAAATTGGACTTTGCTCTGATCAAATGGAAAATCTAGGTGAGCTCCACCTTTTTATTTAAAGGACTAGGGTGTAGAGATCAATGGATGATAGTGTATTTGAGGTTTAAAGATGCTTTCTAGAGAGAGAGGAAGAAAATATGTGTTTTTGGAATGTAGATAGATAGAGAGAGGAAGAAAATATGTGTTTTTGGAATGTAGATAGATAGATAGATAGATAGATAGATAGAGAGAAAGAGAGAGAGAGAAGAGAAAATGACTCAAAAAGTGACTTTTCGGAACCGATATATGCGCAGACTGCTCAAGCGACCAAAATACCGTTCAAGCGATCAGACACAAAAAATGTGACCACTCTAGCGAACAAAGCACCACTCTAGCGTACAATGACATACTCTTAGAAGTTTTGCAAACAAAGGCTAACTGCTCGAGTGCAAGAATGACCACTCGAGCCAACACCACTCGAGCACAAGAAGTACCGCTCGAGCGAGAAAAACACCCTCCCAATACTTTTGCAAGCCTGCAAAAGTACTGAGAGTTCCCAAAGACCGCTCAAGCGCAAGAAGCACCGCTTGAGCGCAAGAAACACTGCTCAAGCAAGAAAAACACTCTCCTAATACTTTTGCAGGCCTGCAAAAGTACTGAGAGTTCTCAAAGACCGCTCAAGCGAATTGACCAAAACCTGGGCAAAGACTCCTTTGAAAAACGAACTCCCAACCTATTTCAATTGCAATCACAATACTCAAACAACCCAATTCAACAAGGAATAAGATAAATAAGGATATGAACAATCAGAGAAAACAAGGAACCCGGATCCAAAATAATAAACAAGCCAGGTCTAAATCAGAATCATTATAACCTTCCCCCTTAAGGAATTTCATCCCGAAATTTTAAATCAAATAACAACGCCGTGTTTAAATCAATTACAATAATGATAACAAGTTGAATCCATAACCATGACCCATCCACTTGTTATTCATTCTCAAAACAATGATAAACAAGTTTTCAATAGTGAATATGCAATTAACTTTTCCCAAAACATATATAAGGTTCACATATAATCAACATAACAATATTTTCATTACAAGTTTCAAACATCAACAAAAAGGTCTGGATATTTTCCAAGTCGCCTTATCAACCCTGTGGTGTTGCCACAACACTTTTACCAAAGGAATTGTCTTGCCTCGCAAGACTTGGTCTCGTGTATCTAAGACTCTAACTGGTCTCTCCTCATACGAGGCATCCTCATCTACCTCTAACTCAGTCCAATCCAACATATGTGACAGATCTAGCTTATACTTCCGAAGCATACAGATATGAAACACGTCGTGAACCCCAAAAAAGCTGTGGCTGCAAGGCCAAATGATAAGTTACCTCCCCAATGCGCTCTAGGATCTCAAAAGGCCAAATAAATCTAGGAGACAACTTCTCACTCTTCCCAAACCTCATTAATCCCCGTCTAGGCGATATTTTCAAGAAGACACGATCTCCTACCTCAAAGGATAACGGTCTCTTCCTACGGTCGGCATAACTCTTCTAACGACTCTGAGCTGAAAGCAACCTCTTATAGATAAGTGCAACCTTCTCCGTCATTTTTCGAACTAACTCAAGACCTAACATAGGTGTGTCACCCATCTTTTAATGATTGTTTTTGTTTCTCTCCCCCTTATTTTCTATTTCTTTTTCTTTTTTATATTTTATTAAAAAGGTTTAAATTTTTTTTTTATGTTGATTGGTCATTATGATAGATTTTAGTTATAAAAAGAACTTGTTAGCATGGTAGTAGTGAGCTTTGATGGTTGAAGCTAGGTATGTGCTTTAGGAGTTAAGGTGATATGGCTAAAAAAAATTAAAATAAAAGAAAAATTTAAATTTTATATTTATTTCAATAACTACATTAGTAATATATTACTCATATTAATAAAATTATATTTGTCAATTGATATGGTATAAGTGTTTGAAATTTCTAAAATTTAATGTGATGGTTGGCTGCGATGGATCATACTACGAGTAGGTCAATCAATACAAATTAAAGAGCCACTTTACAAACATATTTATTTAAATATTTTCAAAATTGATAAACACATATCTTTAGTATTTTTGAAATGAAAATAAAAAGTATTTACATATTTATCAAAAAATTTAAACATAGATAAAATTTCTTTTATTTATATTCAAAATTAGTACATTAATATTAAGATATATTTATGTATGAAAGAAGGAAAAAAAAAAAAAATCTAAGACTAAGTTAGGTTTGACCATGAGTCATGTTTTAATTCTACCCCTGGACCTAACTAAGAACATTAATTTATCAGCTAGTGGCAACATTTGGTAAATAATTTATTTAAATTATATTTTAGTTTTTCAGGTTGTAATGAGCATGAGTTAGGTTAGGGTTTTAAAACTGGGTTAGACAGTAAACTTAGCTTAGAAGTTGAGTTTGGATAAATTTTTGTGTCAATATTTATTGGCGCAAATCTAATTATTGAAAAATTGTCTTTCTCACTTGTCTACTTATTTTTTTATTTGTTTTAAATTAGTAAATATATACTTGAATACTGTCTAATATTAAAATAAAAAATGTATATGATTGCATATTTATTAACATTTTTAAGTTTTAATTAAGAAATTTATATATTTATTCTTAAAATATCTACTATATCACTATTAAAGTATGTTTACATTTGAAAACATTATCCAAATTCATATGGGGCTAGTCCATCTGTTATTTTGTTTAGCCTAGAACTTCATTAAGAGAAGTGATGTGTCAGTTTATAAAAATATTTATTAATTATTAATTTAAACTTTATATTCAAAATTTTCAAATTTCCATTTCATAGACATGTGTGCTTTAATTTATAAGTTTTTATAAATTATGATATATAGAGAAAAAAAATCATTTAAGTTTTTTTGTTTAAATATTTTCAAATTATATATAATTAAAATTTCATTTCGACTTCTCTTTTAAATTTCAAATATATTATGGGGGTGTTTGGTGTAATAATTAAAACAAGTTATAGCTTATAGCTTAACAAATTATAAATTATGATTTTAATTAAAAATTCTTAATCTGTTTGGTGCAGCTGCTGGATTGTAAATTTAAATTGCTGAGTAGTGTTTAGTAAATAAACTGTGAAATAACTTTTTGATGTGTAAATGTCATTTTTACCCTTATTAGTTGCAAATTGAATTAACTTTTATTTTTTGTTAGTAACTACTAGTCCACATTTTCCATTAATAAAAAAAAAAAAAAAAACACTAGTCCATAGTCCATTTGGGTCCTTTTTTTATTTAAAAAATAAAAATCTACGGGGTATAATCGTAAATAAGCTGTTATTATCAGAAGTTGATAATCAGAAATGGGGGTGGGCAGCTTTTCTAAATCAATTTCTTTTTTTTTTTAAGTTAAAATAAGTTGTTAGAATTAGAAATTATTTTAAATAAGTTTAACCAAACAGTCCCAAATAATTTTTCTAAAGTTAGAATCTATAAGTTGGCTCAAAAAAAGCCACACCAATCACACTTTATAAACAGGTAGGCAGTTAGTCTTCTTTTTATTTTTTAAAGGTAGATATGGCTAGATAAGCCAATAATTTTACATCATAAGTATATTTTATTTTTTAAAAAATATAAATTTTGATTAAGAATATGAAGTAAATATGTTTAAATTTTTAAATTATATAATTAAAAGGGCACTAGGCCAAATATCCAATTTTGAATGTAACCATCTCTCTCCTCTCTATCCCCACTCTCTCTTCACGGCCTCTACGTTCTCGCTGTCAAGGCCAGCGACGTCCTTCCTAAGGACGCCAACGTCTTCAGGACATCCACATCCTCCTCCTCTGTCGACCATAAAAGCGCCGCCGATGTTGAAGGATTCCGTCAATCTTAAACCCCAAATCCTAAACCAAATCCTCTCTCTCTCCCCCCTCTTGCCGCGACTGAAGCAACGGCGCCATCGTATATATCAGATCTCAGAAGATGAAGATTTAGGTACTGATCTCATCATCGTCTGCCAAGAATAAACACAAAACAGAGTGTTGTGACGAATTGTGATTGTAAATGAAAGGGTTTTAGATATAAGACATATATATATACATAATATAAATGATGATCAACAAGATCAGGAACTGATCTTTTTTCTTTCTTTCTTTCTTTGTTTTTTTGTAGTTCCTGTTGTTGATCTTATTGTTATATTTGTTGCTGTTGATGATGATGATGATGATGATGATGATGAATGTTGTTGATCAGATCTCAGATTTTTTTTTTCTTTTTTTTTTTTTTTATCAGATCTCAGATCATTGTTTGTTTGTATATATATTGTTGAAAATATGACAGATAGTATCTTCTATGATGCAGATCTGTTAAAAAATGGCTTAGATTTGTTCAAAATGGCACAAATATTTCAACAGATAGTGTTTTTAATAGATATATAATTTAACATATAGGTGCTAATTTTGACAGATAAACCAAAAAATTCAACAGATAGGATGATATAGCTTCAAAATTGGAACAGATAGTGGCTTGGTATATTTCAATAACAAAGGTTTGACAGAGATAAAAAAAAAAATCAACAAATAATTGAGGCAAAAAAAAAATGAATGGATAATAAAATTCGGTGGATAGATTTAAACAAATAAGAGAAAGACAAAAAAAGGAACAGATAATAAAATTTGGACAGATATTTGAACAAATAAGGGGAAAAAATTAAACAAATAGTCAAAAAATTAAATTGAAAAAAAAAATAATTAAATAAATTAAAAAATATTTGAATAGATAGTCAAAAAAATTTAATAGACAGATAATAAAATTGAAAATAAAATGTCCTTCAAAATAATAAAAGGATTTTTCATCAAATTATTTCACAAATGATGAACCTCTCACCAATAAAAAAAATATCCACTGGACTTAATGCTTTGTACCCTCTTTAGATTGGATGTTTCAATAATTTATTCTAATTAAAATTATTTTTAAAGATTTTTTAATTTCAAATTAAATGTGACTTAAATATTGATAAAATATATGGCTAAAATTCATTTTTTGACTTTTGAACAAATAATCAAAAAATTAAACAGAAAAAAATAATTAAATAGATTAAAAAAATATTTAAACAAATAATCAAAAACATTTAATGGTGGTTTATATTAAAAGTTTTTTTTTAACATAAATAATAACAAATAAAATATTTGAAAAAATAAAAAAAAAATTTATAGGTGGACAGCTCATTAGAGCTGCACTGTAGTAGCTCTAATTAGAGCTCTACAGCACTTCCGTATGGGGGCTCGGGGGGTCACGTGCCCCCCCGACTTTTGATTTTTTTTATTTTATTTTTTTTTTGCTATATACACAGCCCACTTTGACTGAAACATTTTTTTTGTGCGTAACACTAATACACACACCCAAACAAACTAACACAAATCCAACCTAATTACTTTTCTTTTTCTTTTGTTTCATTTATGGAAAACGGCAGCACGGGTTGTTTTTTTTTTTTCTTTTTTCTTCTTTATCTCTCTTTGCTACTTTATAATTTACCAACTCATGATTTATCAAATTAGAATCACACAAAATAGATCTGAAATCACACTACAACTTTAATATCTTCTCTTCATTATTTACAGGTAACTTTATTTATGATTTTTTATTTTTAAATAAAAATTATGAGTATGAATTTATAATTTGTTAAGTTTTGATTTGAAAAAATTTTTTATTTGTTATTATTTATGTTAAAATAAGAGATTTTGATATGTTAAAATTATGAATCTTAATTGCTAATAATTTATAATAAAATTAGGGATTTGATTTGTGCTACAATTAAAAATATTAATTTGTAGTATTTGTTATTTAAATTAGGGACTTTCATTTGTTATAATATTGGTATATTAGAAATTTTATTTGTTGTGATTTGTGCTAAATTTAAATTTTTTGATTTATATTAAAATTAGAGATTTTGATTTGTGGGGGGTTTGTGATTTTGATTATGAATTTTTATTTTGATTTTGATTTTTTAAAACAGTCATGGAGAAATATTTCAAAAGAAAATCAAAGTTGGAATCATCTCTTCCTTAACAAGAAGATTATAATTATTCTTCCGCAAAACAAAGTCGCATAGAAATCAACTTAGTAGACTTTCCTGCAAATCCAGGACTACGGCCCCAGATTATGGACTATAATCAAGATTTCAAAAGATGAAAACTCGTCGGGATCAATTGTAAAAGTTTAAAATTAAAAACTTTTTGTAATGAATATTAATTTTTAATGTTTAATATTAGCTCAAAAAATTATTATTATATTATTGTTATTGATTGGGAAAGAAAAATTTTGAGATTATAATTAATAGGTGCCCCCTACATTAAATTCCTGACTCCGCCACTGCTCAGGAGTGTTTTGAAAAGATGGTTAAAAATTACTTTTTGACTCTTTTTTGATTTTTTTTGTAAGAGAGAACTCACTCCCCAAAATAACCCGAATCTTGTACTTTTTCTTGAAAGTATCAATCCAGTTCTTACACTGGACGTCAGTGCGTCGGGCCTTTTTGGTGTGGGTGTGGCAGAGGTTGACGGCATCAGCCACCTGCTACCAGTCCTTTTTGTGAAGGTTGGCGCGGTTCAGATCGAGATAGCGACAACCCCAATCATCAACGAGAGTCGATGTTGCTTCCTCGCTCCAGCAATCCTCGCGAAAAGGTAAGAGAGCTGAAGAAGCTACTTCCATGGAACAGAAAGAGAGAGTAGGTAGGTTTAGAGAGAGAGAGAGAGAGAGAGAGAGAGAGAGAGAGAGACAAAGTGTGTGCGTTTGAGAGGGTTTGCTTTTGTTGCTCTGAGAGAGAAACGGGTTTTAGGGAGAGAAAAATGAGTTTGAGTGCATGTTGGCATATTCTAAAAAAGGGGTGATTATTTAGTACTCTCGGAGTATGGACACGTGGTGCTTCATAAGGTTTTAATTGATAAAGAGACACAAGAACCCATGATTTATGTTGGGAATGGGAGAATAACATGGGACTAACTAATTGGTGATTGGTTTGGAGTATAGACACGTGGTATTCTGGAAGTATTGAATAATTTCCCCTAAAAAAGATAGAAAGTCGAAAAATTATTTAAAAAATCAAAAAAATTCATCTTTTTATCTTCTTTGGGTGGGAATATATGTCTGGAAATTCAAACGGCAAAAAGACAGTTTTTTCCCTTTCAACTGTGGCATCCCATCACCCTATCTATACACACGTGGCACACATTGAGCCATGCAAAATTTGCAGCAGTATGTAAAAAATAAATAAATAAAATTGAAATGCAAAAGCTAGCGCTAGTAGAAATGTAATTTTGCTATTTATTATAATATTTTAATACATATTTTTTCATAAAAAGTCAAAAAAATTATTTCAAACGTATTTTTTTTTTCCTCTATTTTTTTTTATTAAAAAAATTAGAAAGTACACTTATATAATTCATCACAAACCGCCCGCAGGCCAATTTCAACAGTTAAACACGCGTGAATCCAAACAAATATAAAAGACTCGTGGATATGTTAGACTGTCCTCGTGGATCCAAACAAAAGGCGCATGATCTATGCCCTTAGAAGTCTATAAAATAGACATATGGCTTAAGCATCCTTTTAATAAAATTGAGTCCAATTAAGTTGACTATTAATTGTTTACCAATTTTGTTTAATACTACCATGGACTATTTAACTAAGCGGCTCCGCTACGTAGCTCGAAATCATGCGGCTCGAGTGGCCCGAATTCTATTTTCTATCTGCTGTGTGTGTGCGCGCTCAACTCAACTACCACACCCACACATTTCATTTGAAAAACCAAAAAAAAAAGAACAGAGAAAAGAGAGAGAGAGAGAGAGAGAGAGAGAGAGAGGAGCACCGTCTCCTATAAAAACTCAAATCACAGGAATATGGTATTTGTTGGGTATACCTCCTTATTGGAGTGTGGGACCTAATTGTGACCCAATTCAATTTGGAAACAACTAAGGGTTTGATAAAAAAACCCTAGATGCACAATATATGATTTGTATTGTTTTTCCCAAAAGAAAAAGTGCAGTCGTTTTTTGCTTGGGAAGTTGCAACACGTTTTTGATCAATTAATTCGGTGAGATAGCACTTGGTGAATCATATTTGGTGGAATTAAATTGGGTGAGTTAGTGCTGTTGTTCGGTTGATCTTCGGAAGTTCCCTTTGCTTCGGTTTTGATGGTCCTTTGAAGCATTATCAATGTGCTTATTCGGTTGTTTGGTGGAGTTGATTTGGGTTAATTATTTTGGGTCTTCTTCAACTCTGGTTCTGAAGATTTTGGTTCATCTATTTGGTGAGATCTTTCCTCTTTGTTTATTTGTGATTATTTGGAATTCACCTAAGGGTGGTTTGTGAGACCATTAGTGTCTCGTTTGTAACCATTTGGAAACTCTTTGGTTGATAGTGGAATCAGATTTCGATCCCGTAGATGCACCTCACATTGAGGGAACCACATAAAAATTCTTGTGTTGCTTTTGATTTAATTTTTTCGCATTAGTTTTTATTCCCATTGATTGATTTACTTGTGGGGAATTATAGATTTTTCCTAACAACTGGTATCAGAGCTTACGGTTTATTTGGGTTTATTTATTTGTGTAAATCAATGGAGGGGAATGTGGGTCGTATGTCTAGCTTTAATGGAAGCAATTGGGTAACTTGGAAAACTAAAATGGATGACCTATTATTTTGTAAAGATTTGTATGGACCCATTGAGGGTGATAGTAACAAATCAAAAGATGGTTCTTTTTCAAAGAAAGACATTGAGTGTTATTATTGCCATGAGAAAGGGCACATGAAGCGAGAATGCCGAAAGCTCAAGAATAAGGAGAAAAGGCATGACAAAAGTATGGATAAGAAGCAAGAAGACACAACGGCAGTTACTACCGATGATCTCATGGTCGTTTGTGAAGATAATTGTATCAATTTTGTGGGCCAAGAGAGTAATTGGGTGATTGATTTCGGTGCTTCTTTTCATGTGACTTCTCGAGTTGATTTCTTCACTATCTACACCAAAGGAGATTATGGTTCTGTTCGAATGGGTAATGAAGGTTTGTCCAAGATTATTGGCATGGGTGATGTTTGCTTGGAAACAAATTTGGGCTGCAAGTTGTTGCTTAAAGATGTGAGGCATGTTCCCGACATTCGCCTCAATTTGATCTCTACTGGGAAGCTAGATGATGAAGGCTTCAACAACAAATTTGGTGATGGAATATGGAAGCTCACAAAGGGTTCTTTGGTGGTGGCTAAGTGCAAGAAGACTCATACACTTTACTCGATGCAAGGAAAAATTTGTAAAGGTGTTGTCAATGCACTTGAAGATGATACTTCTACCGAATTGTGGCACAAGCGGCTTGGCCACATGAGTGAAAAGGGGCTACAAGTATTGTTCAAGAAAGAGCTTCTACCCGGTTTGAAAGGTACACATCTTAAAACTTGTGTTCATTGTTTGGCAGGTAAACAACATAGAGTTTCTTTTCAGAAAAATGTTGCCTCTAGAAAAGAAAATGTTTTGGAGTTGATTCATTCGGATGTTTGTGGTCCTTTAAAAGTTAGAACACATAGTGATGCACTTTATTTTGTTACTTTCATTGATGATCATTCAAGGAAAGTTGGGGCTTTTCTACTAAAAACTAAAGATAAAGTTCTAGAAGTATTTAAGCATTTTCAAGCCATGGTTGAAAGAGAAACAGGGCAGAAATTGAAGTGCATCCGATCAGACAATGGTGGTGAATACATTGAGTCATTTGATGAGTATTGTCACAGCCAAGGTATTCGGCACCAAAAGACAGTTAAAAAGACTCATCAACAAAATGGCGTTGCCGAGAGGATGAACCGCACCATTGTGGAAAGAACAAGGTGTTTGCTTTCACAAGCTAAATTGCCAAGATCCTTTTGGGGTGAGGCAATGAGTACAGCGGTTAACGTGATCAATTTGTCTCCGTGCTATCCTTTGAATGGTGATGTTCCTGAAAGAGTTTAGACCGGCAAAGATGTGTCTTATGAGCACTTGAGAGTGTTTGGTTGCCGAGCTTTTATTCACATTCCAAAGGATGAGAGGTCCAAGCTTGATAGTAAGTCAAGACTGAAAAATCTAGAAACCCTAGATATTGATTTGTGATTATGTATCAATAATAAGCAGTAGAAAACAATCTTAATCAAACAATCAAGAGAAAGAGACACAACGATTTTTACGTGGAAAAACCACAATTGGACATCTCCAACTGTGATCAAAAAACCACGGGCAACTGCCACAAGACAATCCACTAAGAAGATATAAAGGAATTACACAGGTATACTCTCAATTATCTAGCGAATCCACAACGCCTAATTGAACCAACCTCTATGTGCCTCTTCCAACCCCATCTTCACCACGGAATTGTTTTTCTGATGAGCCACTCCGGATTCCACCAAAGCTTCAGGCTCGAATTCTTCAGAATCCACAACTGAAGAACAACTCTCTCTTTTGTGTATAACAAACAAATCTTTGATGTACTCTCTTTAAACCATGAGTTGAATACTCAATAAAACATCAAAGAAAATAACAAAATATCCCCAGATATAAACCTTAAGAACCAAAAAGAAGATCTGGAGGAATTAATGAGTTGTCTAGTTTTGGGAGAAAACCAACTACTTATAGAAAATCCAAAGCAATCCTAGTTAGGAAAGAAAACCAACTTCTTGTTTGTAGAAAACCAACTTCTTGCAGAACTCCAAAGTAATCCCACTTCTTATAGAAACCCAAAATAAACCTTGTTTCAGAAGAAAACCAACTCCATAATGAATCTGGAAATTTGGGATCGCGCGGTCCGCTCGAGCGTAGGTCTTCCCGCTCGAGCGGAGACTTCATATTTTGTGATTTCATGTAAGCTCCCCGCTTGAGCGTCCGTTTCCCCGATCGAGCGGAGAATCACACCTTCCAGTATTTTTTCAAGCAAAACAAAGATACTACGAGCTTGCAAACCTCGCTCGAGCGCCCATTTCCCCGCTCAAGCGGGAAGGCCAAAACTGGAAAAACTGGAAAAGTATAACATGATCGGACAGGCAACTTTGAATGCATTTTTGCATTTTACTTCGGGCCGCGAGCTGACCGGGCAGCTCGACCCCCGTAATAATCAGCGAAGTGGCAATCTTGTATACATTGACATCACAAACTTCTCTGCAAAGCACGATTCGGGTTGGATTCGCATCTAACAACTCATAACCTCACTGAAATAAAAATGCGAATAAAATTACAACTCAAAGGAGTTTTGTCAAACGGGATTGCCAAGAAATAAAACCTAACAATCTTCCCCTTTGGCAATGCCGTGACAAAACATACCTAACAAATGAAATCCTAATCACCCCAACCCATTACAGCCAACAAACGCAAACTTCTTTCTCAAGATCATGATCTGCAAAACAGTGATTAGTGCCACAAGAGTATATGAAAAAGCAATAGACATATGACACGATTATCTTGAAACATGAGACGAAAAACATGAATAGATGAAAACTAAGACTCATGAATAACAACTCTCACACAACAAAAGCAAGATTAGAAACCACACAAACAATGGTATGACGATGTAAACATCAGGAGTATGCAAGAAGGAAATAATTTGCAAACAGTGCACAGAAACATGCAAAACAACTATCGCCAATTTCCCTTACCAAACAAATCAAAGTGTTCATGCTAAACAACTCTTGCAATGAAAAACCAAACTCCCTTACCAACCCAAATCAAGATGAACCAAACTCCCCCTTACTAAAAGCAACCACAAACACTGAAAACAGTGAACAAGAAGAAACTGAAAAAAATAATATGGTGGAGCAAGCAAGGAATTTCAGATTAGTACCTTAAAACACACAAGATTATCCAAGAAGCACAATTACTAGTAAACACAATATGCACAGTCTGTAGAAGATTCCTCATGAAAGAAAGTGATGCATTATGTGAAAAGCATAGATCCCATGATAAAAGTGTGTGTGTGACTCTCAGAGTTCGACAAACACTAGATTCAATCCTGGTAGTGATCTGAAAGTTGAACCTCTGACAAGAGAATCTAAGCACAACAAAGGAAAGTCAAACCACTAGGAATCAAGGGGTATTTGGTGAGTAAAGGCGGAGGCTCCCCCTCAATCAATGAATCCTTTATTTTTTTCCTTTTTTTTCTTTCTTTCTTTTGCACATTTTTTCCTTTCTTTTGCATATTTTTTCTTCTTCTTCTTCTATTTCTTTTTCTTTTTCTTTTTCTTTTGCACACTCATTGGCGGCTGACACGCTCAAGAGTATGGAAACCGAACCAGAGAAGCATGGATATAATAAGGATGGCCTGGTTGATGACTCTGAGGTAGCCTTTTTCTCATGCTTGGACTACAAAGAATAGAGGGGAAAGCCATGGAGATGCAAAAAGATGGAAGGTGGTTAAGAGACTCAACATCACCCATGATATGCTAGTATAGGTCAATTCCTCTCGAAAAGCAAAAGATACAATGCCAGAAGTCCATGAAAAAAAAATAATCACTAAGGCGGAAGACTCCGATATTTGCTAATCCAAGAGTGTGTACAGAATGAGACATACTAATCAAAGAACACACACTCCAAAATGAGTAATGACCATAGAAAGCACACACATATTAACATGTAATGGTTATTCTCATCAATTCCAATATGCACCAAGGACATCTCAAAAAAATTCAAACTTGCAAAACCATACTAAGAAAATCTTTTTGGATTTTTTTTTTTTTTCTTTTTTTTTTTTTCTTAACCAAAGCAAGACAAAAAACGAACATGCACACATTTTTTTCTCATTAAAAAAAAAAACACACAGAAACCCAAAAACTAAAACAAATAAACAAATTAATATAAGTCAAGTTTTCTTACCCAAATCTTTTTGGTCTTAACAAAATCAGGTCTAGCGGTCTTGGTAAATGTCGTGGTGTTGTGAACACCCTCATGAATCTTGGTATTCTGCCTAGATATGTAAGGTTGTCTCCTAACCCAAAAAGTATTCAAATTTCTACCCTTTTGAGACACTCTCCCATGCAACTTATAACAAAAAGGGCGAATATGGCCATGCATACCACAATGATGACAAATAAAAACAAAGTGTACCTTCTTTTCTTTTACCTTACCAACTCTAGGAAGTTTGAGAAGTCTTTCCTCTTGTTGAATCTTTTGTCCTCCCTTTCCTTGAGTTCTTGTATCATGAGATGTGGAAGCACTCTGTTTTTGCTCTCTCTTATCTCCAAAGCCAATGCCACTCTTGTCTAAACAGATTTGTTGAGACCCAATAATATCCTCCAAAGTCTTTGATCCTTTGTTCCAAAGACCAATGGTAACCATGGCACACTTGAGCTCTTCCTCTTTCTTGATCATTAGTTCTTCCAAAGCAACTTGTGACATCTCGAGAGATTCAATCTTTTCTTCAAACATGGCATGGGTTTCCTGTAGCTCATTCCTCTCTGTCTCACAAGTCAATAGTTTTGCACAAAGAACTTGTTGATCATCAACTATCTTGATGGCATTGATTCTAGCCTCGGAAATCTCCTCCTTAAGTTTGACATTCTCACTTTCACATGCTTTGAGTTTCTTTGTGAGTTTGTCATTCAATTTGAATAAATTAAGAGACTCCTTATACAATTTTTCATAAGCTTGCTCAAGCTCTTCATGATCACTCTCCGAGAATTCATCATCACGAATTGTATCCATTATCACAAATCAAACAGGATCTCGTTCTAAAAAAAATATTTTTGTTTTAAACAAAATAGAACGACCCGCTCTGATACCAATTGAAAAATCTAGAAACCCTAGATGTTGATTTGTGATTATGTATCAATAATAAGCAGTAGAAAACAATCTTAATCAAACAATCAAGAGAAAGAGACACAACGATTTTTATGTGGAAAAACCACAATTGGACACCTCCAACTGTGATCAAAAAACCACGGGCAACTGCCACAAGACAATCCACTAAGAAGATATAAAGGAATTACACAGGTATACTCTCAATTATCTAGCGAATCCACAACGCCTAATTGAACCAACCTCTATGTGCCTCTTCTAACCCCATCTTCGCCACAGAATTATTTTTCTGATGAGCCACTCCGGATTCCACCAAAGCTTCAGGCTCGAATTCTTCAGAATCCACAACTGAAGAACAACTCTCTCTTTTGTGTATAACAAACAAATCTTTGATGTACTCTCTTTAAACCATGAGTTGAATACTCAATAAAACATCAAAGAAAATAACAAAATATCCCCAGATATAAACCTTAAGAACCAAAAAGAAGATCTGGAGGAATTAATGAGTTGTCTAGTTTTGGGAGAAAACCAACTACTTATAGAAAATCCAAAGCAATCCTAGTTGGGAAAGAAAACCAACTTCTTGTTTGTAGAAAACCAACTTCTTGCAGAACTCCAAAGTAATCCCACTTCTTATAGAAACCCAAAATAAACCTTGTTTCAGAAGAAAACCAACTCCATAATGAATCTGGAAATTTGGGATCGCGCGGTCCGCTCGAGCGTAGGTCTTCCTGCTCGAGCGGAGACTTCATATTTTGTGATTTCATGTAGACTCCCCGCTCGAGCGTCCGTTTCCCCGATCTAGCGGAGAATCACACCTTCCAGTATTTTTTCATGCAAAACAAAGATACTGCGAGCTTGCAAACCCCGCTCGAGCGCCCATTTCCCCGCTCGAGCGGGAAGGCCAAAACTGGAAAAACTGGAAAAGTATAACATGATCGGACAGGCAACTTTGAATGCATTTTTACATTTTGCTTCGGGCCGCGAGCTGACCGGGCAGCTCGACCCCCGTAATAATTAGCGAAGTGGCAATCTTGTATACATTGACATCACAAACTTCTCTGAAACGCACGATTCGGGTTGGATTCGCATCTAACAACTCATAACCTCACTGAAATAAAAATGCGAATAAAATTACAACTCAAAGGAGTTTTGTCAAACGGGATTGCCAAGAAATAAAACCTAACAAAGACAATGTATTTTTCTTGGCTATGGGCGTGATGAATTTGGGTATAGATTGTGGGATCCGGTCGACAAGAAAGTCATTCGAAGTCGTGATGTTGTGTTTCTTGAAGACCAAACAATTGAAGACTTTGGCAAAGGTGATCAACCGGAGCCAAAAACTAGTGATCTCATTGACATGGATCCATCTCCTTCATCTTCAGTTGATGATGAAAACAGGGGAGATGTGCAGCCACCCATTGAAGATGTAGAGGATGATGCTAATCCTAATGAAGTTGAGCCAAAAATTGAGGAAGAACATCCAACTCAAGAACCGCCACCACAACTTGAGTTGAGGAAATCTACAAGGAACCGACAACCTTCAAGAAAGTATCCTCCCAATGAATTTGTGTTGATTTCCGATCAAGGAGAGCCTCAGAGCTACCAAGAAGCAATTGAGCATACAAAGAAAGGTGATTGGAAAAAGGCCATGGACGAGGAAATGAATTCCTTGCTTGAAAACCAGACTTATGATTTAGTGAAGTTGCCTAAAGGGAGGAAAATTCTGAAAAATAAATGGGTTTTCAAATTGAAGAATGATGACAAGAATCTGAGGTACAAGGCACGTCTTGTTGTGAAAGGCTTTGGGCAAAAGAAAGGTATTGACTTTGACGAGATTTTCTCACCGGTTGTAAAGTTGTCTTCTATTCGGGTTGTACTTGGCATGGCTGCAAGTATGAACCTTGAAGTTGAGCAACTTGATGTGAAGATCGCATTTCTTCATGGTGATCTTGAAGAAGAAATTTACATGGAGCAACTGGAAGGTTTTGTGGAAAAAGGGAAAGAGAAATTTGTTTGCAAATTGAAGAAAAGTTTGTATGGTCTCAAGCAAGCCCCACGGCAATGGTACAAAAAATTTGACTCTTTCATGATGAATAATGGTTTTTCTAAAACCACTTCGAACCATTGTGTGTTTATGAAAAATTTCCCAGATGGCAAATTTATTATTCTTTTGCTTTATGTTGATGATATGTTAATTGTGGGTCAAGATTCTACCATGATTAACAGGTTGAAATTGGAGTTGAGCAAGTCTTTTGCTATGAAAGATTTGAGACCAGCAAAGCAAATACTTTGTATGAAAATTGTTCGTGATCGCAAAAAGGGGTTGATTTGGTTGTCTCAAGAAAGCTACATTGAGAAAGTTTTTGAGAGGTTCAACATGGATAAAGCAAAGCCGGTTAGTTGTCCACTTGCGGGTCACTTCAAGCTTAGTTCGAATCAATGTCCTACAAGTGAGAAAGACAAGGAAGAGATGCTGAAAATTCCTTATGCTTCAGCAGTTGGTTCTTTGATGTACGCCATGGTTTGTACAAGGCCGGATATTGCTCACGCCGTTGGGTGGTGAGTCGGTTTCTCTCTAATCCGGGTAAAGAACATTGGGCGGCAGTAAAATGGATTCTAAGGTATCTTCGAGGAACTTCGAAGGTGTATTTGTGTTTTGGAGATGGTAAGCCGATACTTGATGGGTTCACGGATTCTGACATGGCCGGTGATATTGATTCTAGAAAATCTACTTCGGGGTATTTGATGACTTTTGCAGGGGGAGCTGTGACATGGCAATCTAAATTACAAAAATGTGTTGCTCTCTTAACTACCGAAGCTGAATTTATTGCCATTACAGAAGCTTGCAAAGAAGAGTTATGGTTGAAGAAATTTTTGCAAGAGTTGGGTTTGAAGCAAGAAAAGTATGTGCTTTATTGTGATAATCAAAGTGCTATTCATTTGAGTAAAAATTCTACTTTTCATTCGAGATCGAAACACATTGATGTGAGATACCACTGGATTCGTGATGTGTTAGATTCGAAATTGTTACAACTCGAAAAGGTTCACACAGATAATAATATTTCGGATATGTTGACAAAGACTTTGTCGAGGGATAAACATTTGAAGTGTCGAACTTTGGCGGGTATGGTTGATCTCTCCACCTAAGTCGGTAGGGGGAGAATTGTTGGGTATACCTCATTATTGGAGTGTGGGACCCAATTGGTTTATTAAAAGAGTTTAATTTAATTTGGTATTAGTTATAATATATTTTTATATATTATATCTAATTTTGTGGTGACCCAATTCAATTTGGAAACAACTAAGGGTTTGATAAAAAAACCCTAGATGCACAATATATGATTGGTATTGTTTTTCCCAAAAGAAAAAGTGCAGCCGTTTTTTGCTTGGGAAGTTGCAACACGTTTTTGATCAATTAATTCGGTGAGATAGCACTTGGTGCATCATATTTGGTGGAATTAAATTGGGTGAGTTAGTGCTGTTGTTAGGTTGATCTTCAGAAGTTCCCTTTGCTTCGGTTTTGATGGTCCTTTGAAGCATTATCAGTGTGCTTATTCGGTTGTTTGGTGGAGTTGATTTGGGTTAATTATTTTGGGTCTTCTTCAACTCTGGTTCTGAAGATTTTGGTTCATCTATTTGGTGAGGTCTTTCCTCTTTGTTTATTTGTGATTATTTGGAATTCACCTAAGGGTGGTTTGTGAGACCATTAGTGTCTCGTTTGTAACCGTTTGGAAACTCTTTGGTTGATAGTGGAATCGGATTTCGATCCCGTGGATGCACCTCACATTAAGGGAACCACGTAAAAATTCTTGTGTTGCTTTTGATTTAATTTTTCCGCATTAATTTTATTCCCATTGATTGATTTACTTGTGGGGAATTATAGATTTTCCCTAACAGTATTCTCTCTCATCAGTCTACCTATTTTCCAGAGCAATCTTTGAAAAGTTTTAGGCACATAAACTCCACACTAAGGTGTTCTCTCTCCAATGAGAGTGTTGGGTTTTTCTTCTGCAATTTGGTGGAGATTTATCTCTTTCATGCTCTGATCTGATGGGTATCTTCTCTGAAAGAGGTAAATGGGTCTTCTTTCAATTTTCTATAATGGGTTTGGTTTATTTTACCAAATTATTCTGTTTCTTGTTATATATCTTAAATTCACATTCTCACATAAAAAGTATGTATGAATACAAATACACATAAGAACACTACAACCATGATGCTGCAGAACTTTTTTTTATTGGTGTATAAAGACACGGATTAAATAAGGAGGAGAAAGGTTAGGTCCTTAATGGCATCAAAATCTACATGATCTCGGTGGAACCAACTATATTGAACAAAGCCCTACAAGAATATTTGCAATCAGTACGCATCAAAATCTACAGGTCATGGGCACTGTTTCCCTATTCCAACCCAGTTAAAAATGATGGCAATGTCCCCCACAATCCCCAACACTTACAAAACAAAGCAAAAGTAGTGAGAGAGGGGCAGAAGATGAGAAGGCTTTCGTGGATAAAAATAAAATAAAGAAAATTTTGTTTCTCAGTGGTCTGGGATGAGAGATTTGGGATGAGAGAGATCTGCTGAGTAGATGTGAGAGTGATCTGGAATGAGAGAGATCTGCTGATAGGATGAGAGCTGCTGCTATTTCAATGGGTTTTGGCTTCAAATAGAGGTAGAAAGTAAAACATAGAGAGGAGGAGAGAGAAAATATTGACAGAAATATATTTGACTCACTTTTGGACTGAGTTTCGGGCCACTCGAGCTACAAATCTTTTTCCTTAACTAAGCTCACATTATTGAAGTATTTAATTGTTAATAATCTACTAAATTTTAACCATTTCTTTGGCAACGGTGCTGAAATTTTAACAGAGATGATATCATCAAATTGAGCACCAAAAAAAATATATATATATATTTTGGTTAAAAAAATTGATAAAAAATTATGCTGAATTTTTTGAAATTAATATGAAACCTAACACATGTCCAATCCGCTGAGGACGATAGAGTGGAAGCAACGTGAAATGAGACCAATTTAGCAACCCCTCGAAATAAACCTGACACAGTAGTTGTAAAGTACAGATCAAACCCCAACTCAATGTCTCTTTGAATACCATGTTAACACTTCAGAATTCTAGAATCCAAAAATGTTAAAAATCTCAAAAATTTTATCAAATGTCTCTATATAATTCACATAGTGTGGATCCTACATCCATATAAAAAATTTAGTAGAAATTTTGATAGAACTTTTATGATCTCTAGCATTACTCTTCCAACATAGTTAATAATAAAGATAAATGTTTGAGTTACTAACGTCTCGTTTGGGAAGTTCACTATTTTAGTTTAGCTATTTTAACCTGGTTTAAAAAAGTTGTGTTTAAGAAGTTGATTGGCTTTTTTTTTATAATTAATTTAATGGTTGTGAGAAAAAAATGAAATGATAATGGTTTGAACGTAACATTTTATCTTGATTATTTTAGACTATTTTGTATGTTGTATTTTTTTTTTTTTTTTACCTCTAACCTACTTCCCAAATCAACAGTGATAGAGACCACTAATTTTGGAGCTCTAAAAAGATCACTAATGACATGGCACTCAATAAAAAAAGAAAAAAAATACAACATCAAGGCCAAAACATCAAATCATTCTTGGTGGGATCCACTGCCACATCATTAGTGATAGCACTAATTAGTGCTCTCACTCATTTTCTTACAAAATCTTTAAAGTCATCCTTTTTTAGAATGCCCATACTTACGCTTCCTCTATCATACTCAACTCTCTTCTACAAAAAAAGGATAAATCTTAACTCTTGATTTTCAATATATATATATATTTACCCATAAACGTCCTATAACCAAACACCAAGATTTTTGTTTGGTTTGTTTTTTAAAATTTGTATTGGATGCATCTAATCTCGGGGATGGACCGAGGAGGGGGTGGTAGGAGCGCCTGACAATCCGAAGTTTAGAAAAAATCCTCTAGATATAGTAATAAAATTACAAATATTTTTAAATTATATAGGTTCGCCACATCAAAGTTTTTACAAAAAATTTAACTGTCACCCCCCTAAATTTTGTACTTTCAAATTTTAAATTTTATTTATTTTTTTGATAAATACTAATAATAATAATAATAATAATAATAATTTATTTTTTAAGTATGATTACTTTTTTTATTTTAAATTTAGTAATGTTAAAATAATTGAGAATTTATTTATTAATATGTCAAAGTCCTTTTTGTCTAATTAGGACCCAAAATTTTTAGTTGTTTGCTTATAACTAAATAAAATAAAATAAAAATGATTACTCAAGAAGATACAAGTCTCAATCATATGTAGGCAGCAATAGCCTACCTAGAGCAGTCACCATATATTCAAGACAAAGAAGTTTATCTTCTCTCTCTTATTTCACAATCAGTGAACTCAAATCATCAAAACCAGTGACCCAAAACGCAATCTCTCTCTCGTTTGTCATGAGTCTTTCGGCTTTCAAGATCGTGATTCCTCCGACAGTACTCCGATACTCTCTCTCTCTCTCTCTCTCTCTCTCTCTCTCTCTCTCTCCATGATTTTTGTCTCTCTCTTGTCTCCATGATTTTCGTCTCTCTCTTGAAGAAGAGTTAAGGTTTATTATTTGGGAAAAAAAGATTGGACTGTGAACTTAGTAATGCTGGTAATGGAACCATTTGTGTAATTTTCAGTCAACTATTTATACTTTTGTATTACATTTCTATTAACTTGTTGCTTGTTATGTTAATTTTTTTTATTATTTACCCATTGAAAATGGCATGTCCTTTGTTAGATTAGATTATATTGTTAGTGTGCTTCTTACCTAGTGAGTAGCAAAAATTGTTTAATAATTTTCAGGTTCTTAAATCAAATTGAGTTGAATGTTAGGTGAATTATGGTGAACAAAAAAATTGATTCTTTCTTTAAGAAAAGAGGCTCTCAAGATATAGAAGTTAATGCGACTACAAAACCTTCCACTGATAATGTTGAAGCTTCAATTCCTAAACAACATCTTTGTAAAGTGCCTAGAATAGAATCCAAAGAAGTTGATACATCTTCTTTGGTAAAGGATCCAAGACTATGACCACAAATTTGGGATTATTTGATATTTCAACGTGATGAAATTCGATGAGCTTACATCAAATTTGGACCATACCAACCTGACAACCAACCTTTTGAAGAGAAGAATGGGCGTCATTTTCTAGATTCTTAGTATAAGTTATTTCCATATTGACTAGAATATTCTCCAACCAAACATTGTGCCTTTTGTCTTTCTTGCTATCTTTTTACAAAACCGAATAGACTCACTACTTTTAGCGCTTTCATTTCTGATGGATTTTCTTCATAGAAGAAAGTTAATAGTAAGAAGAATTGTGCTTTCTTAACTCATATGGAAAAGGTCCTAATTCATCGCACAGAATTGGTGTTAAATCTTGCCATGATTTAACAAATCAATCGCAACACATTGAGAAGATAGTTAAGAAACAAACTTCTCAACAAGTTGCAAAAAACCGTTTGCAGTTGAAAACTATGATAAATGCTGTCAAATGGCTTACATTTCCAGCTTGTGCATTTAGAGGTCATGATGAAAGTCATGAATCTAATAATTGAGGGAATGTTATTGAATTAATAAAGTTCTTGGCATCTTATAACGCGGATGTGGCAAATGTTGTGTTACACAAAGCTCCTCAAAATGCTTCATACTACTCGCATCGAATTTAAAAAGAGATTCTTAGTATTTTCTTTGACAAAAAAAAAAGATTCATTCATGAGGAGATTGATGTAACAAAATTTTGCATTATAGTGGATGAAGCTCGAGATGAATCAAAGAGGGAGCAAATGGCCATTGTTCTAAGATTTGTTGATAGACATAGTTTTATAAAGGAGCGTATTTTTGACATAATTCATGTATCAGATACAACATCAGCAACTTTGAAAGAAGAAATATGTATTGTCCTATCTCGTCATAATCTTAGTGTACAAAATATTCGTGGTGAAGGTATGATGGTGCTAGTAATATGCATGGAGAGTGGACTGGGTTGGAGGCCTTATTTCTTCATGAATGTCATTTTGCGTATTATGTTCATTGATTTGCTCATCGACTCCAATTAGTATTGGTAACGACAGCAAGAGAGGTTATGTGAGAACCCGCATTTAATTATTCTTAAAAGAAAATAAATGAATAAATTAATTACTTAATTTTACCCAGAATCTATCTAAAATATATATTAGTGTATAAGTTAGTTTCAAGTTAACCCAATTCAATCACTAACAAAGATATTATTAAGAATAATAATTTTGTGGATTTTCAATATTTGTTGTTTGTAAATTATTTTAATAAGGATTCAACATGATAATTATTCTTACTAAATACCTTAGTTAAAAATCTTAGTGTATCAATTTTAAGAAACCCATACAAATATAACAAAAATAAAAATAAAAATACTATGGGCAAAAGATAGCCCCTACAAATCCAAGTTAACTCCTACACCAACAATTCTAAACTAGGCAATTTTACATGTAGGCATACAAAACAATTGGTTAGCCTAGTTTGTAACTTCGTTAAGACCTCTAAAACAGCCAAGGAAAGTTTCTCCTCACAAGGGCCTCCAGCTCCCACATGGCTTGGAAAAGCCCCATGAATCGCCACGGCATCCTCACGAAGACAACAATTTCCTACACACAATGCCCTAGCAGCTACACCGGCTCCTCTCGATAGATACTCCAGTCTTTGAAGTTCACTGACCCATCTCTCTTCACAATTCTGTTTGGGTCGGGCATGATATACTGAAGGCTCCAAATGTCAAAAAGGTTGTCTATCCTATCGGTAAAGCCATCCGGGAAAGGGCCTAGCTGATATAACCAGGGATTGCCTCAAAATTTGGACAAGTCCGATATAGGCACCTACTCAACGCTCAGATTTCTAAGCACAACTTCCTAGGGGATAAATTCTAACATATACAAATGAGTCAATTCGCAGCCCATTTCGAACGTCCCAATTCTCGAATATAGCCCCTATATCTCCAGTACTTTCGTCAGTACTGCCCTCTACAGATTCCTTCTCGATGTCAGACTCAATCACAATTATCTCCAATGGGTTGTACATTGGTGCAATCTCTTCGGGTTTAGGTTCAGGTTCAGGTTCAGGCTCAGGCTCAGACTCATAGTCTTCTATTGGTGCAATTTCTTCGGGTTTTGACTCAGGCTCATAGTCTTCTATAGGCGACTCCACTTCTTCACTTGGGTCAGATTCTATGTCATAGTTTCCCACAGAATCTTCCTCATTAGAGTGACTATGGCAGCATTTCAAATGGAAAGGGAAGCAGATCATTGGTGGGAAATGATTAGAAGTACTTGACAAGTAAAGACATTAACTTGGAGACAATTCGAACACTTATTCATGGAAAAGTATTTTCCTAACTCGCTACGACAAGAAATGGTTCAAGAGTTCCTCCAACTAAAACAAGGAAAAATGTCAGTTACTCAGTATGCAAACCGTTTTGAGGCTCTCTTAAGGTATGCTTCAAAGGTTAGACGATTTGAATAGGGTTTGGACACAGACATTAGAGGAAGATTGATCGCAGTGCAACTTTCCATCAATGCTCAAATGGTGGATCGAGCTTTAATTGTGGAATGAGAATTATTTAATTCCGAACGCATTCGAAATCAGTGATCAAGGAACAATAACCAACCACGCAGAGGAGGTCCAGTTCACAACACTAGAAACCATCATGCACCAACACCTTATGCCGGAGGGTTGCAGCAGCAACAAAGCCAAAATCGAGGAAACTAGCAAGGAGGAAACTTTGTAAATGAGTGGAAAGGAAAGTGTTTTAGATGTATGTGGTCATCAGGGGCATCGTCGAAGTGAGTGTCCTCAAGGTAGGGAATTATTTATGGATCAATGAGGGGCACAACAATACAACAAATGCCAACCAGGACAAGGTTCTAAACCCACTTAAAATACTTAGACCAACAAGAGGCAGCCACAAGCCTCTTGGAATGCAGGCCGGCCAAGAACACAACCACAAAGAGTTGGAAATGGAAAGAAACCATGAGGGACTAACCAACAGACAGTAGGAAGAATATATGCTCTCCAAGAAGAAGAAGATATTGGTAACCCATCAGTAATTCAAGGTATATTAATCCTTATGAATTCTTGGGCTAAAGTATTGTTTGATTCCGGAGCTTTGCATTCTTTTATATCCACTACATGTGTGTCAAGTTTGGGTTTGGAGCCAGAAACGTTAGAGACAGCTATGAGTGTTGCTTCACCCTTAGGTGGTCAGACCCGAGTAAATCTAGTATGTAAATCTTGTGAACTAGAAATCTCCAGTTCATATTTGATTTGTGATCTAAGAGTTATGAAGATGTCTGATTTTGACGTCATCCTAAGAATGGACTATTATTGATTGTTACCGTAAGACGATTACAGCATCCACCCTTAATGGCACGAAAGTTCAATTTAAAGGAAATAGACAAGATTCTCTAACTCCAACGTGTCGCAAGTCGCAGTGGCATGATCAACTAACTAGATGGTTGGCAAGCTTAATTTTGGAAGACGAAAATCGAAAGGATCCAGGATTACCCCATGTGGTGTGCAAGTACACTGACGTTTTCCCTGATGAATTTATGGGATTACCCCCAAAACGGGACGTAGATTTCATGATCGAGCTTCAACCTGGGACTTCACCAATTTCTATAGCACCACATCGTATGGCGCCAGCTGAACTTCAAGAACTGAAGGAGTAATTGCAAGAATTGTTGAATAAAAAGTTCATCAAACCAAGTACGTCTCCATAGGAAGCGCTAGCATTATTCGCGAAGAAGAATGATGGAACCTTAAGATTGTGCATCGATTATCGACAACTAAATTGAGTTACCATTAAAAATCGATATCTATTACCAAGAATTGATGACTTGTTCGATCAATTAAGAAGTTCAAAACGTTTTTCCAAAATTGACCTTAGGTCGAGATATTACCAACTTCGTGTCAAAGAAGAAAATATACCCAAAACTGCGTTTCGAACCCGTTATGGCCACTATGAGTTCGTGGTAATGCCATTTGGTTTGATGAATGCACCTGGGGTATTCATGAGTTTAATGAACAAAATTTTTACACCTTATTTGGACCAATTTGTGGTAGTATTCATTGGCGATATTTTGATATACTCACGATCGAAAGAAGATCACAAGCAAGAGCTGAGAACCGTTTTGCAAATTCTAAGGGAGAACCAATTGTATGCTAAAGCTAGCAAATGTGAATTTTGGTTGAACGAAGTAAAATTCTTAGGTCATGTTATGTCTGAATCAGGAATATCAGTGGATCCTACTAAAGTAAAAGCAGTAATGGGATGGAAACAACCTAAGAATACATTTGAGATTCGTAATTTTGTGGGATTAGCAAGTTATTATAGGAGATTCATTCAAGATTTTTCCAAATTAGCCAAGTCGATGACACGCCTAACACAAAAATGGGTAAAATTTGAATGGAACGAAACTTGTGAGCAGTCGTTTCAAGAACTCAAGAAAAGACTGACAAGCGCTCCTATACTAATCATATCCAAACGTGACATTGGGTACACAGTTTATTGTGATGCCTTTAAGGAAGGGTTAGGTGGCGTGTTAATGCAAAATGAGAAGGTAGTAGCTTATGGATCAAGACAATTAAAGAGTCATGAGAAAAATTATCCTACTCACGATCTGGAGTTGGTGGCTGTGGTCTATGCACTTAAGACTTGGCGACATTATCTTTATGGCGAAAAGTTTGAGATATTTACTGACCACAAAAGCTTGAAGTACTTGTTCACACAAAGAGATTTGAACATGAGGCAGAGACCCTGGATGGAGTACGTTGAAGATTACCAATTCACTTTGTCTTACCATCCCGAGAAGGCTAATGTTGTAGCATATGCACTTGTAGACACCCCATTTTGACCGGCCCTAAGACTTGGGCACTTTCTTTTGAACACCCCATGATGTAAATTGGAAAATGTCATTTTATGAATTTCTCAGCAAAAAAATCAAATTGAAGCTTTAATCCCAAACCTCACCTATTTTGGTCAAATTATTTTATAGCATTAATATTTTATCAATTTGTAGTATTTTATAATTTTTATCTAATTTTATATGTGTATACATATTTTTTAGGTGTTTTTATATAAAATAATAAAAACAAACAAAAAAATAAAAAAATGAAAAAAGAAAATAAAGAAAAGAAAAGGAGAGGGTCAGATGAAGATAATGGGTTTTAGGATGGAAAAGGATTTTGTTTTTGCTGGATTCAAAGGGCAACAAAGTGGACATTGTGATGATAGGTTTGGGTGGAAAATGATTCGGTGGAGTGGGGCTCAATTCGGTGGGTTTGAAAAGTGGTGGAGGAAATTGAAAAAAAGAGAAGGGCAGGTGAGAGTGGGTGGAGACATACAGACTTTTTGGGTAGAGGGGACAATGGGCATCTTTGAAATCAAATTTAAAGATAAAAAGAGAGAAAACAAAAAAGCTGAGTGGGGGAAGAGGTGATATTATAATAAGAGGGGCGGTGAGTGGTGTCAAAAAGGTGGTAAAAGATATTGTTATTTTAAGAAGAGACACTACACAGCAAAGACAGACCACGTACACCACAACAGAAGGAGCCCATCTCTCTCTCTCAGCTCTCTCCCAAGCACTACCTCCCTCTCTCTCTCAAAAATATTTTTCTGACTAAACTGCAGCTTCTTGATACCAAAAAAATGATGAAAGTAAAAATGGGTGTGGGCTGAAACCACTCCATCCAACTCTCTTTCTCTTTCTTCCATTCTTGCACCAATTCTTCACACCAGCCATACACACAGCACACATTGAGACATGCAGCCAATGACTCTCTCTCTCTCTCAGACCAACCAACCACCTTGGATCAATCTCTCTCTTTCGGCACCTCACAGACCATGCATAACACACCACACATATACACCATGCACACACAACACACATCACAAACAACACACGAGACCAACTTCATCTTCTCACATACATCACTCACACAGACACATCACCATTGACACCATTACACAGCAGCACACACGGGCATGGAGACACAAAACCTGTCTCTCTCTTCTCTCTCTTTCGCATGGAAGATCACCCCTTTGAAGCTCTAAATCTGGGGTGACACACAACACATGGAGACACCACACACACCCATGCAGACCCAGACAGACCACACTGATACAGGGAGACACACGGGTTAGGGAGGGAGAACCACAACACACACCCAACACACACACACACACGGCACACACCCACTGAAAAGGGGGGGGAGCACAGCACAGAGACACCGATGCACAGATGCATGGCACATGCAACATACACACAATAGACACTGCTACACACACGGCACACACACATGCATACATATTGATACACATTCACACACCCAAGAGGGACACCCAGCAGATGCATACACGCTGAACACATACACACATAAGCTCCACCTCCCTCCCTCTCGGCACCGAGCCACCACCACCGCTCCTCCGTCACTGCCGACCAACACCACCTCTGGTTCCTGGACTTCACTCACAGAAGAAACTCTCACTAACACAAAGACAAAAACACAACACACAAGCTCTCTCTCTCATGGGTTTAGAGAGAGAAAAGGTGGTGAGATGAGAGGAGATGGGTGTGTTTTCTGGAAGAGGATAAAAATTGTTTGAGAGAGGGAGAAAGAAGCAGAGCGGCCACGGAGTGTAAAACAAAACAAATGGTGTCTTTGCTGTGAGCTCCAGTTATGGAGATGGACAGCGAGTGTAAGAGTGTGTATGTGGCTCATGTTGCACCGATGAGGTTCTAACTTCGGCGCCGTTGCTACAGTGTGTGTGAGGAGGGAAATTCAACTTTTTGGACTTGGGCCAATTCTACTATGGTCTTACATATGCTTAGTAGATCAAAGTGAACAGACCTCTTTGGGCTTGTAAGTTGAGTTATTTTGGACTGGGCCCTCCATTGAAGATGAGTACGTGGGCTGGATTGGATTGAAGACACATGGATTTTTGATGATTGATAAGTGGTTGGGGGTTTTAAAACTTTTATTTTGATTTTGAGTGTTTTGTGAGATTTTATTTTATTTTATTATTATTCTCTCCTCTCTCTATCTCTCTCATTTGAATATGTAATAATTCAAAATGGTGTAATAATTCCCTCACCCCGTTTCTTTCTATCCCATTCTTTAATCGTTTTCCCTAACTGACATGCCATGCATATCCCTGCTTTACATCCATGCCCCATGCATAAGATTCGGCTAAATTTGCATCTTTATGCTTTAATTGATTATCCCATGATTTTGTGCGCTATCACATGTTTTGCAATGTTTCACATGTCATATCTTAGAAGCTGAATCTTTAGCTGCATCTCATGAGTGAATTGCATTAGGAATTTGTATATAAAATCATGCATATTTTACTAACCTTATTTTGTAGCTGTTCGAGGGACGTCGATATCTCTGTGAGTTTTTATGCTTTAGCATCCCATTTGTGTGTGTTTTTCTTACTATGTGTTAGTATTCTACCATGAAGCTACTTGCTTACTTGATATAACTGTATGAATGCCTGTGGATGAAAGCTTGTTGTTTGAATTAGAATAATTCAATAAATGTACGTTTTAAGCCCACTTTGCAGTGGCAAATTCACAAACTTTAAGCCCACTTTGTCAAGTGGCAAATTCAAACCCTTTTCGACAAACAAACATGAAATTGAATTGTTCCAATTTGAGCAAACTAGTCTATATTTGTATGCTTCACATAATAAATTTTAGGATTTACTAAAATAATCAGAACATGAACATATAAAAAAAATAAAAGTCATATCATGGTTTAGTAGAGGCCGATCTTTTGATCGGGTGAGTGGGGGTGCTCATTATTGACCTTCTCCTCTCATACCTAAGGTTCCGAGCCAAGCATCCTTAGTTACGACGAACAGTGGCCTTGGCACGAGTCATGGGTTTCCTAATTTCCCAAAATATTAGGTGGCGACTCTGAAATCTGATGACGCAGCCCATTTTTGACAAAATTGCAATAAAATGGATTTTTAATAAAAGTTGCCAAATCTGGACTCTCATCTACGTTTCACATTGCACTCGTGAGACTAGATCAAAGAGATCTCGGGAGTCTGAACTGTTTAACGCGCGCGAGTATCCCCCGAGCATGCTACAGTTTCTGGCGACTCTGCTGGGGATTTATGAAACCTTGACTCGAACTCCATGATATGACTTTTATTTTCAATTATATGTTTATTGCATTGCATGCATTGGTGCACTTAAAGTTCCTGTGTTGCCTAGATACTGGTGGGAGCATGTCACGCCCCAAACCCGCCCCTAAAAGTTTGGGCATGACCCGTTCGAAAACGAACACTTAACCTGTTGTAAATAACATATGGGGCCTTATCGGAAGCATAAAGTAAGAGAATAACTATACATATAAATTCCAT
Organism: Camellia japonica; assembly: GCA_030407325.1. Taxonomy (NCBI): domain Eukaryota; kingdom Viridiplantae; phylum Streptophyta; class Magnoliopsida; order Ericales; family Theaceae; genus Camellia; species Camellia japonica. Next base: position 117,198,466 of record JAPPVO010000017.1, read on the forward strand.
TGAGCTACATCTACATGCCAGGACCTCTTATACATCACATTCATCATGGAAAATAGATAAAGCTCCAAACCATATGTTGTAGCATCGGTGATAAATAAACATACGTACAGACCCGGCCCCATCATTGGGCTTATACAAAAATCAAAGAAGTTCTACCTCTTCAACTTTAAATGGGTAATCAAAATTAAGCCAACATTTCAATAGACTTTACAAAAATAAATGGCTTCGTGTAGTGCTTGAACCCACGAAGGTTGACAAAAGAAAACGGGTGTCATGACTAGGACTGACCACCTGGTTGGTTACCTACAGAAACAGACATTGAACAGAGTGAGCCAAGCTCAGTGAATAGTAATACATAAATAAAACGATGCTTAACTTGAAACATAAGACATAGCAATGCGGATTTGTAACATACTTGAACTTATATCATATATGAACTTGTAACCTACTTGAACTTATAACATACATGGACTTGTAACATGCTTGAACCACAGTATTATTACCCTCGGGTAAGGGCCGTGTGCTACGGATATCATGAGTGCCTTACATATATGAACAATTGTTCATTAAGTCAAAACGTAACATATTAGTACATAGAGCATTTCTTGTTATATCATGTCATGTCATTACAGTATACTTAACAAAGATGAAAATAATTCACATTCTCATAAGGCTTACATAAACATGTTAAACTTTTGCCCTTATGTCGTGGTTCCTGAATAATTTCCCATTCACACGAATACACATAGCTTCCCAATTATTCTGATTCTTCAAAGGTGTCTACCCTTGATAACCTATAACTGTCTCATATTTACTCAAAAGCCATTCTTCAACAATGAACATAATTGCTCTTTATTTCTTAAGAAACGGCGTAGTTCATTTAATCTACTAATAGCATATAGAAGCATACATCTTTGTTTAATCGTTCATATATGTTACCATATTTGACTTGTACTTAATAGAGTACTAATGGTAGCCGTTACATCATTCACATGAGTTAACATAGGTAACTTAAGTTTAACAGGACATTCCTAATAATTATTAATGAGAGATAAGCACATTTACAGATTGAATGATTTTAAAGATACATGAATATCATGGTTCCATAGTGCTTATACATTCCCTTTGTTCATCATAAATCACTATAGCTATCTTGCATAAAACAGAATGTAGTCTTCTTTGTCAACAGTAATACCGCTCAATAATACCTCTAGATTTTCCAATCAACACATTGTTAACTTACCGACTTGCAAGGAACAGCATATTAACGATAAAAAATCATTAACAACAATTGAATGACCGTACTACTACTCACAGTGATCGGTTCCCGGTGGTAATGGTACAATGTCCTCGTCTCGACCTACAATTACAGTGCACAACACATAACATGAGGTTATACTCGATCCTTTACTTATTCTCTTTGATCGTTCAATCAATTAGTCATGGTGGTACCAAGCTCATTATTCTTTAATAAGTTGTAATCCATGTCTTAGAAAACAGGAGAAATCGGTGGGAAATGGTTTAGGTGAAGAAATGGTACAAAACTAATTGACATAACGTGAACAGTCGTCACTAATTTGGGTATAACTTTTTCTATATTTAGAATTTGGGAGTGAGACTAGCGCCATTGGAAACTAGACTTCCGGGGCTTGATTTTAGGCTCAAGAATCACCCAAAACGGAGTCCAGATGCAAAAGATATGCCTATTCAAAGTTGGCTGGACAGAGCTGTCTCCGCACGTGCGGGTGAACAGTGCCGCACGTGCGGCCCTGGGCAGTAGTAGTCCGAAAATGGCTGAAATTTTGGGTCTTCTCATTTTCAGAAATCAAACCTTAATTACATGTAAATCAAAGCTCAAAACCCTTTAATACATGACCAATTTCACATTATTATTCTTCATCAAACACCATAATCTCAAAATAAACAAATTTAATGATTTCACTTCTTCAATCAAGGGAATTCTTAGAAAATCAAGGTTCATGGGTTCAAAGCTCACATCTTCTATATCAATCCATGATTTCAAGTAGTAGATGGATTCTATACAAGGTTAGTAATTAGAGCCACATACCTTACCCAAACCTTTGTTCTTCCCTTAGTCTCTTCAATTTTCCCAAGCTTTTGGTTGATCTTTCCTCTCTCTTCTATCTTCTTCAACCATCTTCAAGCTTCCATGGATGTTGAATTCCTTAGGGAGAAGCTTTGCCTCAACTCTCTCTCCCTCTCTCTCTCTCACGGTTCTCCTCCCCTTTCTCTAGATATTTATTTTTTTGTTTGGTTCAAATAGATGAGTCCAACAACTCATAAGGCATATATGTCTATATAAAAGCTTCCCACAAATAGGAAGGGCCAAACATGCCCTTACGAATCGCACAAAATCACATTTCAATTAAACTTCCCAGATAACTCTAAAAATTATGCTGATCATAAATATGTCCCCTGTTCGGTATCTGAAGTCTTTAAGGCCTTTAATTTGCAGTATAAAGTTAATCACCCAAACGTCCATTAACGAATCAGACAAATTAGATTTCAAATTAATTTTCCCAAATAATTCCAAAAATTCCCATTAACATATCCAAGTACTCAATTTTGATTTTTGAACCCATAAAGGTCGGTAATTTCTAGTTTAAGTCCGTAACTCAACCGATAATGCTTCAATTCTAATAGATATAATTAAATTAAACCACATCATTTCATAGGGAAATAAAGATGATTTCTTATACGCATTTTTGGGTCATTACAGAGCACATGCATACTTTTTGTGACACTACACCTATCTCTATGTTACTTTAGAGGCCTTGTGTTTTAACCTTTTGAGATTTGTCAAAAAGGTAGCTTTGCTATCTAGCTCTACTATCTAAGGTTCTCAGACTCTGAAGAGAGGCTATTTGACTCTTCTGATTTCCTGGGATCTTTATTGGTTGTGACCCAAAGGACTCTTTGGTAACGTCACATTGACTTTAACCCTTAGAGTAGAGTCAACCTTGTACATATAGTGAGCTATAGTACCTTTCAAACTTAGGACAAGATGCTCTCCTATTTCTAGGATGTGTGATACCACTTGTCTGAATAGTGAAACCCTAGATCATTTCAAGCTAGGACAGGATAACCCTACCCTCCATAGGGGTGTTTGTTCTCTTTCCTGCTATGTGTTATGTGCAATGTATTGGATCTATACAGGGGTTCTCAAATTCAAATGAGTGGTTCAGGTAGTTCAACTTAGCACCATTACTTCAAAAAAAAAAAAAAACAAAACAAAACAAAACAAAACAAAACAAAAACATAAAAAAAAAAATTAAAAATAAATAAATAAATAAAATCTGATATCCCACAATGTCGACCATTGTAATAAATAGAACTTGTAGGGTATCCGACCATCTCTGTGATTGGGGAATGACCACCTGTTGATTACATGTGCTTTATTTTGAATGTTGTGGATGGCCCACACTTTGAATGGCAATTTGAGAATGGTTTTATTCTGAGTTCTAAATTGAGTATTGAGTCTAAGTTTGATTCCACCAAGTTTGTAGAGTTGGGATCAGACTCGAGTCATTCTAGTGAGTCAGAGTCTGTTGATTTCGAGAGTGCTAACCTAGACATTTCTATCTTGTCTAGGTCTTCTTTGTCATTTTCTTTTGAGTCTGTGTCATTGCTGAGTCATAGTCTCTTTTCAAAAAAAAATACAAAAAAATAAAATATAAAAAAATTCCATAGAGTCTGCCTACTTCTCTGTGCCTTTAAATCATTGCATTGACCAAAGTTTTTCAAAACTTTTTCCAAAAACTCTGATAAAAACAAAGAGGAAGAATTTCTTCGGGATTTGCAAATTTTGATCAATTGAGAGGAAGAGAGGTGCGCTAAGCCTTTGATGAATAAAATCATTTTTGTTAATGTGGGTACTGAAAAGGATCCTGGTTTGGTCCAAATTGGTTCTATCTTGTCTTCGTAAGAGTACGAGTGATTAGTCACTTTGTGAAAATATTTCAAAAACTGTTTTTGCGTGGTCCTATGAAGACATGCCTGGAATTGATTATACAACATAGGATCCCTCTTGACTCGAGGTCCGACCTCCTTAGCTCCTTAGCTTTCAAACCGTGATTTGAAGTATTTCATGATCAATCAAAGTGTAAAGTTTGCGTAGCCAAATTGGAAATAGCTCTTGAACTGGAGGGCCATGATGTGATTCAAATGAAGACAGCCCTTAAACTAGGGGCAATAAGGTCGAATATGATTCAAATGGAAACAGCCCTTGAACTAGGGGCAATGATGTGATTCAAATGGAGGCAACCCTTCAACTAAGGGCAATAAGGTCGAATGTGATCCAGATTGGAAATAGCCCTTGAACTAGGGGCCATGATGTGAATCAAATGGAGGCAGCCCTTCAACTAGAGGCAATAAGGTCGAATGTGATTCAGATTTGAAACAGCCCTTGAACTAGGGGCAAAAGTATGAGGCTTGCATAGCTAAAATGGAGGTAGCCCTTGAACTAGGGGCAATAAAGTATCACCCTTTAGAGGCTCGCTGGGCCGAAAACCCGGAAGGGCGACCCAGGCAAAAGTTAGAGCACAAAAAAAAAAAGAAGGAAAAATAAAAAGAAAAATAAAAAGCTCGCAAGGTTGAAAACCCGAAAGGGCGGCTTTGGAAAATGTTAGAGCGTAAAAGGAGAGTGTCAATACCCGAGTGACCCTTAGCCAGAACTATGTAGGGCCTGTGATTTAGATTGGAAGCAACCTTTGAACTAGGGGCAAGAAGGTTAGATGTGATTTAGATTTGAAGTAGCCCTTGAACTAGGGGCAAAAGGTTGGATATGATCAAAGAGTTAAAACTGAATCGTTTCCCAATGAAGACCGCCCAGAAAGGCCAAACCCAGAATTTGAGAGAATGAATTTTATTATTGAAGGACAGTCGAGTTCCTATCTACTACACTAGGGGCAAAATCAGACCCAAGTAGCCTAGTCCCTACATCATCATATCTCCTGGTCAAGTGTAACAGTCATTATTATAGATTTTGATGGCCTAGAGATCTCACACCCAACCAACATAGACAAGCTAAACTGAAACCCTTAAGAGGCTCGCTGGGCAGAAAACCCGGAAGGGCGACCCAGACAAAAGTTAGAGCAGAAAAAAATTCAAAAAAAAAATGAATGAAAAACAAAAAAAATGAATGAACAAAATGAAAAAAAAAATTTAAAAAAAATAGAAAAATGAAAAAAATGAAAAGCTCGCAAGGTTGAAAACCCGAAAGGGCGGCTTTGGCAAAAATTAGAGCGCAAAAGGAGATTGTCAATACCCGAGTGACCCTCAGCCCGAACTACGATGGCCTGATTTCTATCTTTGGGATACGTAGGTAGCTTCATCTCGAAGTTCGACCCTAATAATTTTTCAACTCATTTATCTCGTCCATGTTTGCTCAGTGTGTCTTTAGTCGACTTGGTTGTCCTATCTGTGTTTGATTGGTGTATCTTCGGTCTGCTCAGTTTAATTGGTTTGATTTAAACTTGGTTCAGTTCGGTTCGATTCGATTTGGCGGTTCGGTTCGGTCCGGTCCAGTTTTGCTCGACTTCATTCTGTTCGAATTGGCTTGGTTCGGTTGGCTTGGTTCAGATATCACCTTTGATTATTTGGTTTGGGACTATGCACCCCAATGGTTGATTCCATGTTAGTTGAGTAGTGGCCATTTGCAAAAATAGGTTTTGATTAATTTGAATGAAGCTAACTAATTTTTCTCGAAAATTGTTCCATTTTTGCAAAACTTGGACCATTCTTTGGATTTGAAAAGGGAAAATTTTCAGTGCTCACAGTTTAGCTTACATGATTTGAAACAGAAAATGGAATAAGTATGCTAATCTAACTCTCATGTTGATCAAAACATGTTTACAAAAAATCAAGAGACAAAAAAAAATTAAGGCAACGAACTAGGGGCATAGTTGAGTTAGAGATTCTGTCTTCTCCACCGCTCGAGTCAACTATTCAGTGTATATAAGTGTGTATTCATACCAGTCAGTGTATTCATACCAATCAGGGTATTCATACCAGTCAGTGTATTCATATCAATCAGGGTATTCATGCCAGTCAGTGTATATAAGTGTGTTCCTTTCATACCAGTCAGTATATTTATACCAGTTGGTGTATTTATACCAATCAGTGTATATAAGTGTGTTTGGATTAATTTGCTTCGTTTTTCAGTTCGTTAGGTCATTGTTGATTCAGATCAGTAAAGTCAATGTCTAATTCAGAATTCAAAAATTCAATCATTCTCAAATTCAATCAAACAAATTGTTTTCAAGCTCAAAGTGATATGCCAGTCATGCCAGTGATGAGCAAAAAAGAAACTGATTTTATTGAAGTCAGGAGAGGACATCCCCGATTACAGAGACTCCAAAAAAACAAAAAAACAAAAACAAAAACAAAAAGAAAGAGAGAGGGATCTTTTTCTTCTTTCTTCTCCAGCAGCAGCTCGACGACGAAGATTACAACGGGCTTCATTTGCACACAGCTTCATTGCCTAACTTTTCCATCAGCTGCCTCACTTCATCTTTACTCCTTCGAAGCTTTTGAAGACTCTGCCTCGACCTTGGCAGAGCTTCCAAAAGAGATTATTCCTCGCCGGCTATCAAATTGGTTGTGCGAAGAAACTCCGAATCGAGTCACGGAGGTTGTCAGTCGTTTCAGCTCTTTGTTCTGCTTTTTTAGCGCACTAATTTCTACTCGAGCGTCTTTGTACATATGTTGAAGTAAAGAAAGTTGTGCATTCAATCGATGCACCTCACACGTTCTGTTCTGCAGCCAACGGAACAAGTTGGAGACCGCAGTCATGGTCTCCACACATGACCTCAGCGTATACGAGTTTGCTTCGATGTCAGACTGTGCCGCCATGATTTGTTCAACTGACATCGCTGGAAAGTTGAAAACAGGGGAAGGAGGAGGAGCCCGTGGTTGAGGTTCAGGGGAGTCAGAATTGGTCATCTCTATCGTGGACTCGTTCGGGTCTGGAAAAGGAGTGAGAGAACCATGTGAAGAGGCCATGACAGAGGAGAGTAATGCAAAAGAAAGAGGTTGCAGAGTGGTGGCAAAGAAAGTTTGCAGGCTTTTGCTCTGCCTCTCTCTATCGCAGGCCTCAACTTAAGAAGAGGATGAAGCCAAAGAAGAAGACAAAGAGGGAGGAAGGCTCGAGACGATCATTGACAATCGGGGCAGGATTGGATAGCCTGTCGATCAGGCGCCGTGATTGTTGAAATCGCGTGATAGACACGACGCTCGAAGAAGATGAAGGAAGAGAGAGTGAGACAAAAATAGGAAGAGAGAGTAAGACAAAAACAGAAAGAAAGGCGGGAAAGTTGTATATATATATGTGTATATGTATTGTATAGCTATGTAATATATATATATATATATTGTTTGAACATTTGGGTCACAGGTGTGGCTTGGGTTCAGTGGTTTGGCCTAGTGGGTTGAGGATTCGGAGAGCCTAAGCCCGAGGTCAGGGGTTCGAACCCACAACAAATGTTTCTTTGTTTTTGCTTGATTTTGTGTATATATGTCTCGTATATGTATATATATTTGTTTGCATATCTTGTCACAAGAGTGGCGTGGTTCAGTGGTCAGGACTCGAAGACCAGGCCTAAGGTCAGGGGTTCGAAACCCCATATCCCCACATCCATGCATTTTGTGTTTTTCCTTTCTTTTTGCGTGTTTTGCGTACGTGTGCTGATGTCAGCAAACGGAATATGCCTTCTCAGTAAAGGCATCTTCCCACTGACGATTGCAAACGGAATATTCTCCATCTGTGTATATATCCGTATATGTTTGTGTATAGGTCCGTATATGTCTGTGTCGTATATACCTGTATATATACTGTATATGTCTGTGTATATATCTGTCTGTATGTTGTCTGTATATGCATATGTGTATACCATATGTACATATATGTGTGTATTGATATGTAAATATTTGTGTATTATATTGGTTGTGTTTGCAATGAGTTCCTAGGAGACCAACTGTGACGGTGAAAACTAGAGTTCGAATGGCCGAGGCCAAGAACGCAAAAAGGTTTGGGATTTCCGAGACTAAAGTCTGGTTTAAATACCCAGGGGTGTATCCCCGGCTTGAAATCTGTATGGCAGCCCCATAGGTTGAGGTAGCGTGTATGCGCCTCAATTCTGGATACTGAACCAACCTAGTTTGTCACCCCGTTGGAGAATAGGGAAAGTTGTGAATATGTTCAGGAAGTAAAGCGGCATCCGTGGCCATTCAATCGGTTAAAAACAGCAAGTGTGCTTGTTGTTCTTTTTCGAGTCTAGGAGACCTTAAATCCTCTGAAGGTGCAAGTCCTTTGGTGTTTGTCGTGCCCAAACGACTTTCATGGTCTAGGAGACCTTAAATCCTTTAGAGGTGCAATTCCTTTGGTGTTTGTCGTGCCCGAACGACTTCAATCGGTCTAGTATAGTCACCTGACTATGTTTGTAATGAGTTCCTAGCAGATCAATTGAGGTGGTGGAAACTAGAGTTCGAATGGCGATGCCTAGAACGCAAAAGGTTCGGGATTTCCGAGACTAAAGTCTGGTTTAAATACCCATAAGTGTATCCCCGGCTTGAAATCTGTATGGCAGCCCCATAGGTTGAGATAGCTTGTATGCGCCTCAACTCTAGAAACTGAACCAACCTAGTCTGTCACCCTGTTGGAGAATAGGGAAAGTTGCAAACATAGCCAGGTAGAAATGTGGCTTGCTTCATGTGTTTTACACAAAACTTGCCACCCATGTTGCCATCTTCATAGCTTTATCATCACTTCATGACATTGCATTGCATTGCACAAATCATGAATTACCCAAATCGGCTTTGCGTAGCGTATAAGTCCTATTATCAAAACCCAATCAGTTAACAACAGTAGGAGCGCCTGTCTGTTCACACCACCTAAATCGGCTTCGCGTAGCATATAAGTCCAAATATCAAAACCCAAATCGGTTAAAAAATAGCAGGTGCGCCTGTCTGTTTACACCACCCCTCCTCCTTTCGCGTGAGACGCGGTAGGTTGTTGATTCACTCGGTTAAAAATAGTAGGTGCGCCTGTCTGTTTACACCACCCCTTCTCCTCTCGCGTGAGACGCGTTAGGATGTTGATTCACTCGGTTAAAAACAGCAGATGCACATGTCTGTTTACACCACCCCTTCTCCTCTCGCGTGAGACGCGTTAGGATGTTGATTTACTCGGTTAAAAACAACAGGTGCGCTGTCTATTTATACCACCCCTCCTCCTTTCGCATGAGACGCGGTAGGTTGTTGATTTACTCGGTTAAAAACAGCAGGTGCGCCTGTCTGTTTACACCACCCCTTCTCCTCTCGCGTGAGACGTGTTAGGATGTTGATTCACTCGGTTAAAAACAGCAGGTGCGTCTGTCTGTTTACACCACTCCTCCTCCTCTCGCGTGAGACGCGTTAGGATGTTGATTCACTCGGTTAAAAACAACAGGTGCACCTGTCTGTTTACACCACCCCTTCTCCTCTCGCGTGAGACGTGTTAGGATGTTGATTCACTCGGTTAAAAACAGTAGGTGCGCCTGTCTGTTTACACCACCCTTCTCCTCTCGCGTGAGACGCTTTAGGATGTTGATTCACTCGGTTAAAAACAGCAGGTGCGCCTGTTGTTTACACCACCCCTCCTCCTTCACGTGAGACGCTAGGATGTTGATTCACTCGGTTAAAAACAGCAGGTGCGCCTGTTGTTTACACCACCCCTCCTCTCCTCTGAGACGCGTAGGTTGTTGATTCACTCGGTTAAAAACAGCAGTGCGCCTGTGTTGTATTCACACCACCTCCTTTCGTGACGCGTTAGGTTGTTGATTTCACTCGGTTAAAAACAGCAAGTGCGCCTGTTGTTTACACCACCCCTCCTCCTTTCGCGTGAGACGCGTAGGTTGTTGATTCACTCGATTAAAAACAGCAGGTGCGCCTGTCTGTTTACACCACCGCTTCTCCTCTCGCGTGAGACGCGTTAGGATGTTGATTCACTCGGTTAAATACAGCAGGTGCACCTGTCTGTTTACACCACCCCTTCTCCTCTCGCGTGAGACGCGTTAGGATGTTGATTTCACTCGGTTAAAAACAGCAGGTGCGCCTGTTGTTTACACCACCCCTCCTCCTTTCGCATGAGACGCGGTAGGTTGTTGATTCACTCGGTTAAAAACAGCAGGTGCGCCTGTCTGTTTACACCACCCCTTCTCCTCTCGCGTGAGACGTGTTAGGATGTTGATTCACTCGGTTAAAAACAGCAGGTGCGCTTGTCTGTTTACACCACCCATCCTCCTCTCGCGTGAGACGCGTTAGGATGTTGATTCACTCAGTTAAAAACAACAAGTGTGCCTGCCTGTTTACACCACCCCTTCTCCTCTCGCGTGAGACGCGTTAGGATGTTGATTCACTCGGTTAAAAACAGTAGGTGCGCCTGTCTGTTTACACCACCCATTCTCCTCTCGCGTGAGACGCGTTAGGATGTTGATTTCACTCGGTTAAAAATAGCAGGTGCGCCTGTTGTTTACACCACCCCTCCTCCTTTCACGTGAGACGCGATAGGTTGTTGATTCACTCAGTTAAAAACAGCAGGTGCGCCTGTCTGTTTACACCACCCCTTCTCCTCTCACGTAAGACGCGTTAGGATATTGATTTCACTCGGTTAAAAACAGCAAGTGCGCCTGTTGTTTACACCACCCCTCCTCCTTTCGCGTGAGACGCGGTAGGTTGTTGATTCACTCGGTTAAAAACAGCAGGTGCGCCTGTCTGTTTACACCACCCCTTCTCCTCTTGCGTGAGACGCGTTAGGATATTGATTCACTCGGTTAAAGACAGCAAGTGCGCCTGTCTGTTTACACCACCCCTTCTCCTCTCGCGTGAGACGCGTTAGGATGTTGATTTCACTCGGTTAAAAACAGCAGGTGCGCCTGTTGTTTACACCACCCCTCCTTCTTTCGCATGAGACGCGGTAGGTAGTTGATTCACTCGGTTAAAAACAGCAGGTGCGCCTGTCTGTTTACACCACCCCTTCTCCTCTCGCGTGAGATGCGTTAGGATGTTGATTTCACTAGGTTAAAAACAGCAAGTGCACCTGTTGTTTACACCACCCTTCCTCCTTTCACGTGAGACACGTTAGGTCTTTGATTCACTCGGTTAAAAACATCAGGTGCGCCTGTTGTTTACACCATCTTTCCTCCTTTCGCGTGACACGTGTTAGGATGTTGATTTCTCTTGGTTGAGGTCTTTCCTCTCTTGCATGATCATAAGGTTTTCAAAAATAATCGGCTTCGCGTAGCGTATAAGTCCAGTTCTCACAATCTTCCTGCATATCAATAGCATCTTGCCCCTGAACTACGCTGGTTTGATTCCCTGCAAAGGGATACGTAGGCAACCTTCGGGTTCGACCACTTACATTTGCATCTTGTTTGTTTGCCCAAGTCTTACGGCCTTGTCAAAAGGGTCATCTTCGAGGCTTTGACATTCACCCACGTCATGAAATGACTTCGAGCTCTGTCAAAGAGAGGCAACTGTAGACACCCCATTTTGACCGACCCTAAGACTTGGGCACTTTCTTTTGAACACCCCATGATGTAAATTGGAATATGTCATTTTATGAATTTCTCAGCAAAAAAATCAAATTGAAGCTTTAATCCCAAACCTCACCTATTTTGGTCAAATTATTTTATATCATTAATATTTTATCAATTTGTAGTATTTTATAATTTTTATCTAATTTTATGTGTGTATACATATTTTTTAGGTGTTTTTATATAAAATAATAAAAAACAAACAAAAAAATAAAAAATGAAAAAAGAAAATAAAGAAAAGAAAAAGAAAGGGTCAGATGAAGATAATGGGTTTTAGGATGGAAAAGGATTTTGTTTTTGCTGGATTCAAAGGGCAAGAGAGTGGACATTGTGATGATAGGTTTGAGTGGAAAATAATTCGGTGGAGTGGGGCTCAATTCGGTGGGTTTGAAAAGTGGTGGAGGAAATTGAAAAAAAGAGAAAGGCAGGTGAGAGTGAGTGGAGACATACAGACTTTTTGGGTAGAGGGGACAATGGGCATCTTTGAAATCAAATTTAAAGATAAAAAGAGAGAAAACAAAAAAGCTGAGTGGGGGAAGGTGTGATATTATAATAAAAGGGGCGGTGAGTGGTGTCAAAAAGGTGGTAAAAGATATTGTTATTTTAAAAAGAGACACTACACAGCAAAGACAGACCACGCACACCACAACAGAAGGAGCCCATCTCTCTCTCTCAGCTCTCTCCCAGGCACTACCTCCCTCTCTCTCTCAAAAATATTTTTCTGACTAAACTGCAGCTTCTTGATACAAAAAATGGTGAAAGTAAAACTGGGTGTGGGCTGAAACCACTCCATCCAACTCTCTTTCTCTTTCTTCCATTCTCGCACCAATTCTTCACACCAGCCATACACACAGCACACATTGAGACATGCATCCAATGACTCTCTCTCTCTCTCTCAGACCAACCAACCACCTTGGATCAATCTCTCTCTTTCGGCACCTCACAGACCATGCATAACACACCACACACATACACCATGCACACACAACACACATCACACACAACACACACGACCAACTTCATCTTCTCACATACATCACTCACACAGACACATCACCATTAACACCATTACACAGCAGCACACACGGGCATGGAGACACAAAACCTGTCTCTCTCTTCTCTCTCTTTCGCATGGAAGATCACCCCTTTGAAGCTCTAAATCTGGGGCGACACACAACACATGGAGACACCATACACACCCATGCAGACCCAGACAGACCACGCTGATACAGGGAGACACACGGGTTAGGGAGGGAGAACCACAACACACACCCAACACACACACACACACGGCACACACACGCTGAAAAGGGGGGGGAGCACAGCACAGAGACACCGATGCACAGATGCATGGCACATGCAACATACACACGATAGACACTGCTACACACACGGCACACACATATGCATATATATTGATACACATTCACACACCCAAGAGGGACACCCAGCAGATGCATACACGCTGAACACATACACACACAAGCTCCACCTCCCTCCCTCTCGGCACCGAGCCACTACCACCGCTCCTCCGTCACTGCCGACCAACACCACATCTGGTTCCTGGACTTCACTCACAAAAGAAAATCTCACTAACACAAAGACAAAAACACAACACACAAGCTCTCTCTCTCTCATGGGTTTAGAGAGAGAAAAGGTGGTGAGATGAGAGGAGATGGGTGTGTTTTCTGGAAGAGGATAAAAATTGTTTGAGAGAGGGAGAAAGAAGCAGAGCGACCGCGGAGTGTAAAACAAAACAAATGGTGTCTTTGCTATGAGCTCAAGTTATGGAGATGGACAGCGAGTGTGAGAGTGTGTATGTGGCTCATGTTGCACCGACGAGGTTCTAACTTCGGCGCCGTTGCTACAGTGTGTGTGAGGAGGGAAATTCAACTTTTTGGACTTGGGCCAATTCTGCTATGGTCTTACATATGCTTAGTAGATCAAAGTGAACAGACCTCTTTGGGCTTGTAAGTTGAGTTATTTTGGGCTGGGCCCTCCATTGAAGATGAGTACGTGGGCTGGATTGGATTGAAGACACATGGATTTTTGATGATTGATGAGTGGTTGGGGGTTTTAAAACTTTTATTTTGATTTTGAGTGTTTTGTGAGATTTTATTTTATTTTATTATTATTCTCTCCTCTCTCTCTCATTTGAATATGTAATAAGTCAAAATGGTGTAATAATTCCCTCACTCCGTTTCTTTCTATCCCATTCTTTAATCGTTTTCCCTAACTGACATGCCATGCATATCCCTGCTTTACATCCATGCCCCATGCATAAGATTCGGCTAAATTTGCATCTTTATGCTTTAATTGATTATCCTATGATTTTGTGCGCTATCACATGTTTTGCAATGTTTCACATGTCATATCTTAGAAGCTGAATCTTTAGCTGCATCTCATGAGTGAATTGCATTAGAAATTTGTATATAAGATCATGCATATTTTACTAACCTTATTTTGTAGCTGTTCGAGGAACGTCGTTATCTCTGTGAGTTTTTATGCTTTAGCATCCCATTTGTGTGTGTTTTTCTTACTATGTGTTAGTATTCTACCATGAAGCTACTTGCTTACTTGATATAACTGTATGAATGCCTGTGGATGAAGGCTTGTTGTTTGAATTGGAATAATTCAATAAATGTACGTTTTAAGCCCACTTTGCAGTGGCAAATTCACAAACTTTAAGCCCACTTTGTCAAGTGGCAAATTCAAACCCTTTTCGACAAACAAACATGAAATTGAATTGTTCCAATTTGAGCAAACTAGTCTATATTTGTATACTTCACATAATAAATTTTAGGATTTACTAAAATAATCAGAACATGAACATATAAAAAAAATAAAAGTCATATCATGGTTTAGTAGAGGCCGATCTTTTGATCGGGTGAGTGGGGGTGCTCATTATTGACCTTTCCCTCTCATACCTAAGGTTCCGAGCCAAGCATCCTTGGTTACGACGAACAGTGGCCTTGGCACGAGTCATGGGTTTCCTAATTTCCCAAAATATTAGGTGGCGACTCTGAAATCTGATGACGCAGCCCATTTTTGACAAAATTGCAATAAAATGGATTTTTAATAAAAGTTGCCAAATCTGGACTCTCATCTACGTTTCACATTGCACTCGTGAGACTAGATCAAAGAGATCTCGGGAGTCTGAACTGTTTAACGCGCGCGGGTACCCCCCGGGCATGTTACAACACTAAATCGAAAGACAAGGGAGATCATAGCCAACATATCAATTAAAGAATGAGAAATGGTAAGTACTATGAATAAGTTTAAGTTACAACCAGGGACTCAGAATGAGAAGGCTAGGTTGTTTGCAATAGTTACAACACCCCAACTTCTTACCAAAGTGCTGGAAGCCCAAAGATTTGATCAAGAGACCGACTTTATCAAGGCACGATTAGTGTTCGGGGAATCTTCACCGGATTGGACGCTCCATCAAGATGGTAGTTTAAGGTATTTAGGTAGAATTTTTGTGCCAAATATCAAACAATTTAGAGAAGAAGTACTCAAAGAATTTCACCATTCAGTTTTTGCGACTCATCCGGGAGGAAACAAGATGTACCAGGATCTTAAGCGACAGTATTGGTGGAGTAGAATGAAAAAGGACATTACTCACTTCGTATCTAAGTACTTGACGAGTCAGCAAGTAAAGGCAGAACATCAAAAGCAGTCAGGGAAACTCCAACCCATACCAATACCTGAATGAAAATGGGAACACATAACAATGGATTTTGTAACGAGATTAACCCGGTTGCCACAAGGCCATGATGCCATTTGGGTTGTGGTATCGATTAACTAAGACAACACATTCCTACCAATAGGACCAGCAGACACACTCGAATCATTAAGTCGATTATTTATTCGAGGAATCATTAAGTTGCACAGAGTACCAATCTCAATAGTGTTAGATCGTGATCCTCGTTTTACGTCACAATTCTGGCAAAGTCTGCAAAAAGCTATGGGTACAGAGTTGTGTTTTAGTACAGCTTTTCACCCTCAAACTGATGGTCAATCAGAAAGAACAATTCAAACTTTAGAAGACATGCTTTGAGCTTGTGTGATGGACTTCAAGGGTAGTTAGGAGAGACACTTACCACTAATCGAATTCTCTTACAATAACAGTTTTCAAGCAAGTATTGGTATGGCACCGTATGAGGCTCTGTATGGACGGCCTTGTCGATCACCAATATGTTGAACAGAAGTTGGAGAAGCATATCTTTTACGGCCAGAGTTAGTTCAAGAAACTACCGAAAAGGTAAAATTAATTAGACAAAGACTTAAGACCGCTCAAAGTATGCAGAAAAGTTATGCAGATCAAAGGAGAAGACCTTTAGCATTTCAAGTTGGAGATCATGTATTTTTGAAAATACAACCTCATCGAGGAGTTGTTTGTTTCGAAAAGCAGGGAAAACTGTCACCTCGCTTCATTGGGCCTTTCACAATTTTGGACAAAGTAGGAGAGGTGGCATACCGTTTGGCTCTACTACTTCAAATGGCTGGAGTACATAATGTTTTCCACGTCTCTATGCTACAGAAATACGAGCCGCACCCTTCTCACATCATCAATTGGGAGGAAATTAATCTTGATGAAGATGTGACATTTGAAGAAAAGCCTGTCAAAATTTTAGATCATCGCGAGAAGAAATTACGAGGTAAAACTATACCATTGGTTCGAGTTCTCTGGAGACATCGTGAGATGGAGGAGTCAACGTGGGAACGAGAAGATATGATACGTGCCAATTACTCTCAACTTTGCAAGTCTAAAGGTACGAATTAATTTCGACGACAAAATTTTTTTTTAGGGAGGTAGATTGTGAGAACCCGCATTTAATTATTCTTAAAAGAAAATAAATAAATTAATTAATTAATTAATTTTACCCAAAGTCTATCTAAAATATATATTAGTGTATAAGTTAGTGTCAAATTAACCTAATTCAATCACTAACAAAGACATTATTAAGAATAATAATTTTGTGGATGTTCAATATTTGTTATTTATAAATTATTTTAACAAGGATTCAACATGATAATTATTCTTACTAAATATCTTAGTTAAAAATCTTAGTGTATCAATTTTAAAAAACCCATACAAAAAAAAAAAATCAAACTTCGACAGATTTTTCGATAGCAGCATTGCCACTTAGTTGCATGCATGGAGATATAGAAGATAGTCCCCATTATATTCATTGGAATTTGAAGATTTGATTGGACTAGATAGAATGATGGGGAGGGGGGGGGAGAGAGAGAGAGAGAGAGCCTCAAGATTGAATTTATATATATGTATATGAGCACTTGCATTCGGAGAACACGGAGAATAGAGAAGGTATATATATGTATATGAACACTTGCATTCGGAGAACACGGAGAATAGAGAAGGAAAAAGAAGTCGGGGAGCAAGCTAAGCAATAGGGAGAAGAAGAAAAGTAGGAGATTAAGAGAGCTAAAATTTTCTACCATTTCATCATCCTATTATTAAGTAAGAAAACTCTCTCAACCCACTCATTTTTTTTTAAAGTTAAAATTTCAGATTGTGTTCCTAGCAATAATTAGAGATAGAATTTTATTTATAATTGTATATAAATTTTGTGATGTGTATATCAAATATTTGAAGATATTGATAGTCTTAAAATCATAGATTATTGTGGAAATAGGCTTGCATGTGTAGTTTATGCCATTAAAAGAAAGGATTGAAGATTTTATTTGGCCCTTAAATCTGCCAAACAGTTGTACGACTTTTTAGACAATTTTATACTCAAAATTTTGAAATGATTTCTTCTAAAAAGTTATTGATAATAATGTCTAGTTCATCCAAAAATATTTACAACAATTATTGAGCTTTGTATGAATTTATACAAATTTTTAATTAAATTTGGAACTGTAAGACAAATTTTACTATATGTTTGAAAATTCATTAAAAATTATATATTAAGCCAAATCTAGTAATTTCTAAATAAAAAATGAAATTTGAGAAGTCTAGTTTCATAATAAATTTTTAGATTATGGAATTGATTTATAAATTTAAGTATAGAATTAATTTAAGAAAATGTGTTAAATCTGTGTCATAAACGTTCTAGGAATTTTTCAGAATTATTTATAATTTATTTTTGGAAAATGCTTTCTGAAAAATGACCATAACATGTTTATTGAGTATCCTATGGATTTGTACGAATTTTAGAATTGTATAAGTAATTTATTTATAATTTTAATCACGAAATATATATTCTGAATTTTCTGGGTAGATTTAAGATTATTGCTTCAATTATTTAGTTAGATAAAAAAAAAAAATTAATATTGTGCTAGTCTAATCTTATAAATTAAAAATTCATTCATGTGTGTGATTATGGTTTATTTTATTTGTATATAAATTATCATCTCATACCATGGTTAAATTAACATTTTATACATTGATTAAAATTTGAATTATTTGTGATTAATATAAAAACTAACTGAAATGATTAACAGCTTATACAAAGTTAACAATTGAGGGTTAATACCGGTTGTTCGGGGTGAGCCATAGTTTTTAATAATTTTTATATAATTGTGTCGTGAAACCCTAAGATGGCACAGAACTTATTTGAACTCTTATCGGTATTTGGTTTTGGGATATGGGTGGATGTGCAGATGGCACGCAAGGAGGTTACACACCCCTGGCAGACCGTTCCCTTGGGACAGACCACAGATGCCACAACTTGGGTATATAACGCTGGGTGTGGACATCCTTGGTAATTCTTGAATATTTGACCTAGGGGAGGTTTTCAAATTAACCGTGGTCATGGCTTAGTGGTTGGTAAGAAAATCTCTTTGGTGAAATTTTGAGTGTCTCCTAAACTATTAAAATTGTCGAAATTATTATAATGGTTGTTACCTTTATCATGCTATTAATTTTTATTATTATTTTAATTGTCATGATTTGATTATTCTCTTAAAAAGAATGGTAGGTCGGTTATGTTTTCTTACTGTGTTGCAAAACTCATGGCATATATTTTATTGCTCTGGCGTTTTATGCCAAATTATGATGAGGAAGAGACTGAAGCCGAAATTGAAGCCGCTGCTAATATAAAATTGTGGCTAACTTGAAGTCAAGAATTTAGCAAAATAAAATTTTATTATCTCTTGTATTAGTAATTAAGAATGTTATAAAATTGTTATAATGTTGTATGCGAACTCGAAATTTTTTTTGTGTTGTTAAACTTTGACTATCTGAGAGTTTAAATTTCCCTAATTAGGTGTTAAAATTTTTTATTTAGCAAGTTTTTTTGTTATTTAAATTTTATTATGTTCCAAAAATTTAGGGCATCGCAGGTTATACCCGTTGCCCAATTTTTTTCTTATCTGGCTCTCACAATTAATCTATGTGGCTCTTCTTGTAAACGGCATGATCAGTTGAAAGTTGCTCAAGCTGAATAAATTGCAACAAAACTAGCCATTGATGAAGTTGAAACTGGTAAAGGCAAAAATCAAATTGGGACATTGAAACGGGCTGGCGATACTCGATGGGGTTCTCACTTGGGATCTATTTCCAGTTTGATAAATATGTTCAATGCAACTTATTCAGTCTCCAGTAATGTCATCAATGATGGAGCCACCTCTACTCAACATGCAGATGCAGATGGAGTTTATGATAAGATTGCATTTTTGAGTTTGTGTTTGTCTTACATCTTATGAGAGATATTATGGGGACTACTGATGATCTTTGCCAAGCTTTCCAACGTAAATCCCAAGATATATTGAATGCAATGCATTTAGTGCCAACTACAAAAGCACTTGTTCAAAAATACAGAGAACATGGATGGATTCTTTTGTTGGAGAATGTTTAACTATTTTGTGGAAAATATGACATAGATATTTTTGATATGAGTGCTCATTACACATCTGGTAGAGGTCGTGCTTGTCACCAAAGAGATCACATTACTATTGAGCATCATTTTCGGGTTAATATTTTTACAATTATATGTGATTCTCAATTGCAAGAATTGAACAACAGATTCAAAGAAGATGTGATGGAATTGCTTATTCTTAGCTCTGCTTTAGATCCTAGGGATGATTACAGTTTGTTCAAAATTGAAGATATATGCAAGCTTGCAAATCAGTTTTATCCTAATGACTTTACAAAGCAAGAAAAAATATATCTGAAATTCCAACTGCAAAACTACGAGATTGACATCATTAAACATCCTGAGTTTCAACAGTTGTTAACAATTTCTGACTTATGCCAAATGTTGATAAAAATAAGGAAGTCAACAATTTGTCGTCGTCAATAGATTAATTCGTCTTGTTCTAATTTTACCAATCTCTATGGCGACAACAGAAAGTGCATTTTCGGCCATGAAAATTGTAAAGACTAGATTGCGCAACAAAATGGATGATGGTTTTTTTTTCAAGCTATTTGTTAACATATGTGGAGAAAGACATTGCTCGAGATTTTAATGTAGATTCCATCATAGATGTTTTTTATATTATGAAAGAACGTCAAACACAAACTTTAAATGCCTAAGTAGATATGTAGAGCAAATGGTTGCTTTTTTGAAAATTAATATAAATTTACTAGAACATATCCGATTGTATTTTGATAATATTTTGTAATTATGTACGATGAATGGAAACATCTAATTATATATTTTTGTGATATTTGGGTAGAAATTGATATTGTATATCACATGCTTATTACAAATTTTAAATTTTTTGATTGCTTATACACTCGCCCCCCAACATTAGAATCCTGCATCCGTCCTAATCTTGATGTATTAAAAAGTCGGGAAAAAAAAATGACTTACAAAAAAAATTAAAAAAAATAAAAAAAACAAGTTTACTAAAACCAAATGAAAATATATCTAAAAATAATTTTTAAAAAATCAAACCAAACAAAGTCCAAACTTTCTTTCTCCTTCGCTACAAGAGCTTTTTAAGAGCAAAAAAACTATCCTACTATTCCAAGGAACACACAATATATCAAACAAAACGAGTATCAAAGACCACTCTTAATTCTTTTTTTATTTTTTTGGGTAAAAAAATAAAATAAAAAAAATAAAAAGACAAGAATAATAGCTAACAATTTTATGAAATTCCAAGTGACATGAAAGGCGTAGATCTCATTTAATCTAAGGCTGCATCAAAACTAATCCCAGTACATACAGTTACTTTGTGCACAATTACACATTTACTAGCACTTAAGTTCCATTCCTTGTAGTATACAACATACAAAGATCTGTAAATTGTTGAGCTGTGTGGTGGCATCCGAGGCTTAAGCTGCCTAATTATTAATATTAACCACCAGAACCTCATAATGCAATTTTTAGGCTATAGCCAGTCTCAATTGTTGTCCCCACACACATCATAGATGTATCAAATTACTGAGTACTCAGAAAAAAAGGAAAAGCAAGTTCTCCACTTTGCCCAGACTATGTGGGTCTCCTCTTAGAAAAATGACTGGTGATGATGCAGAAAAGCTTTTTTTCTCCTCTCAAATTTTCCCTGGTGGAGAGCAGATCTAGGAAAGAAATCCTGACCCACTAATGGGCCAACCAATCATGGTAAACAGATGGGTGCAAAATTATCATTCTATTACTCCCACAGACACATGTTTTTGCGTAATTGAAGGTGATTGATTAAATTCACCAAAGAGTTTACTTGATCAGGATTTGTGTAGCCTTGACAAGCTCGTGTGTATGCCCTCCACCAGAGACGAAACTAGAATTTTATTACCGAAGGAGTCAAAAGAAAAACAATTTTTTTTCACCATATACACAAAACACACATGTACCTATATATGATATATAAATTATATATACACAAAAAAATTAAATTAAATACCATAGAAGCAATTTCTAATAGGATGAATAAGTTTTTTTTGATGTAAAATAGAAAGAGAATTCAAAATGGAAGAAGAAGAACATGTATATTTTATATACTGGGGGCCATTTTATATATAAAATGATATATATATATATTTTTAAAGTTCTATGACAAACAATAATGTTCACAGAAACAGGGGGGTTATGGCTTCCTATAGTCTTCTCCTAGTTCCATTTCTGCCATCCACTATGTTACATGGACCCTTCAAAATAAATTAAATATCCGTGTCGAATACACGAAAGTTCGACAAGGGTATGAGATATGTGTCCAATACTTTACATTAGACACTTCTTATATATTTATATATATCTATATAATAAAGCAGGATTGTTTTTGAATTTGTCCTACACACATTTGTCCTACTAGGACATTTAAATGGCTCAGATCTATTCAAATTATAAAATAACGGCTGAGATATATTTTTCAAAAAATATCCTACTTGGTACATTTTCTATTTTCCTGCTTCTCTTTCTTACTTTTTCCTTTTCCCACCCATCCTTCTATGATCCCATGATCCCACCTTCCTCTCTCTTTTTATTTTTTTATTTTCTCCCGTTTTTATTTTTCTCTCTATTTTTTTTTTCTCCTTTTTGTTCAATATATTTTACAAATATTTTCATGCAATGTATGTATACCCATAATACACTAGGACATTATGGGCATACATACAATTTCCATATCTATATAATAAAGCAAGATGGTTTTTGAATTTATCCTACACACATTTGTCCTACTATGACATTTGAACGGCTCAGATCTATTCAAATTATAAAACAACAGCTGAGATATATTTTTCAAAAAATATCCTACATGTACATTTCTATTTTCCCGCTTCTCTCTTACTTTTTCCTTTTCTCACCCATTCTTCTATGATCCCACCTTCCTCTCTCTTTTCTTTTCTTTTTTTTTATTTTCTCCCATTTTTATTTTTCTCTATTTGTTTTTTTTTTTTTTCTCCTTTTTGTTCACTTATTTTTATTCATATTATATGGAAAAGTCTACGATCCTAGAATTAGGAGCCAGATTTTACCATGTGTAGTGGAGATTATATTAATGAATTTTTTAGTCCACAAATTAAATGAATTTGAATAATTAATTATTATTTTTAAATATATTGAATACCTGATAAACTTCGTAAATTTAGATTCCATATGAATCTTCAACATCTATATAATAAAACATGATGGTTTTTGAATTTGTCTTACACACATTTGTCTTACTAGGACATTTGAATGGCTCAGATCTATTCGAATTATAAAATAACGGCTGAAATATATTTTTCAAAAAATATCCTACATGTACATTTTCTATTTTCCTGTATCTCTCTCTTTCTTTTTCCTTTTCACACCCATCCTTCTATGATCCCATTATCCCACCTTCCTCGCTATTTTATTTTTATTTTTTTATTTTATCTCATTTTTATTTTTCTCTCTAATTGTTTTTTTTTTTTTTTTTTCTCCTTTTTGTTCACTTATTTTACTATGTGTAGTGGAGATTAAATTAATGAATTTTATAGTCCACAAATTAAATAAATTTGAACAATTAATTATTATTTTTAAATATATTGAATACCTGATAGACTTCATAAATTTAAACCTCATATGAATCTTCAACATTTATATAATAAAGCAGGATGGTTTTTTAATTTGTTTTACACACATTTGTCCTACTAGGACATTTGGACGGCTCAGAACTATTTAAATTATAAAACAACGGCTGAGATATATTTTCCAAAATATATCCTACATGTACATTTTTTATTTTCCTACTTCTCTCTTATTTTTTTCTTTTCTCGCCCATCCTTCTTTGATTACATGATCCCACATTCCTCTCCCATTTCTTTTTGTTTTTTTATTTTCACCCATTTTTATTTTTCTCTCTATTTTTCTTTTTAATTTTCTCCTTTTTGTTCACTTATTTTTCTATGTGTAGTGGAGATTAAATTAATGAATTTTATAGTCTACAAATTAAATGAATTTGAACAATTAATTATTATTTTTAAATATATTGAATACTTTATATACTTCATAAATTTAGACCTCATATGAATCTTCAACATCTATATAATAAAGCAGGATGGTTTTTGAATATGTTTTATACACATTTTTCCTACTAGAACTTTTGGACAGCTCAGATCTATTTGAATTATAAAACAACAGCTGAGATATATTTTTCAAAAAATATCTTACATGTACATTTTCTATTTTCTAGCTTCTCTCTTTTACTTTTTCCTTTTCTCACCCATCATTCTATAATCTCATGATCCCACCTTCCACTCTCTTTTATTTTTATTTTTATTTTTATTTTCAACCATTTTTATTTTTCTCTCTATTTGTTTATTTTTTTTATTTTTTCCTTTTTGTTCAATATATTTTACACGGCATACATACAGTTTTCATACCTAAATACTAAAGCAGGATGATTTTTGAATTTGTCCTACACATTTGTCCTACTAGGACATTTGGACGGCTTAGATTAATTCAAATTATAAAACAACGGCTGAGTTATAATTTTCAAAAAATATCCTACATGTACATTTTTTATTTTCCCGCTTCTCTCTTATTTTTTCTTTTTCTCACTCATTCTTCCATGATCCCATAATCCCACATTCCTTTCTTTTTTTCTTTTTATTATTTTATTTTCTCCCGTTTTTATTTTTCTCTCTATTTGTTTAATTTTTTCATTTCTCCTTTTTGTTCAATATATTTTACACATATTTCCATATAATGTATGTATGCCCGTAATACACTTGGACATTATGGGCATACATACAATTTCTATATCTATATAATAAAACAGGATGATTTTTGAATTTGTCCTACTAGGACATTTGAACGGCTCAAATCTATTCAAATTATAAAACAACAGCTGAAATATATTTTTTTAAAAATATCCTACTTGTACATTTTCTACTTTCCCGCTTCTCTCTCTTATTTTTTCCTTTCCTTATCCATCCTTTTATGATCCCATGATCCCACATTCCTCTCTCTTTTATTTTTATTTTTTTATTTTCTCCCATTTTTATTCTCTCTATTTTCTTTTTCTCCTTTTTGTTCACTTATTTTTATTCATATTATATGAAAAAGTCTACGATTCTAGAATTAGGAGTCAGATTTTACTATGTGTAGTGTTAATGAATTTTTTAGTCCACAAATTAAATGAATTTGAACAATTAATTATTATTTTTAAATATATTGAATACTTGATAGATTTCGTAAATTTAAATCTCACATGAATCTTCAACGTCTATATAATAAAGTAGAATGATTTTTGAATTTGTCCTATACACATTTGTCCTACTAGGACATTTGAACGGCTCAAATCTATTCAAATTATAAAACAACGGCTGAGATATATTTTTCAAAAAATATACTACATATACATTTTCTATTTTCCCTCTTCTCTCTTATTTTTTCCTTTCCTCACCCATTCTTCCATGATCCCATGATCCCACCTTCCTCTCTCTTTTCTTTTATTTTTTATTTCTCTCTACTTGTTTTTTTTTTTTTTTTTTCTCCTTTCTGTTCACTTATTTTTATTCATATTATATGGAAAAATCTGCGATCCCAGAATTAGAAGTCAAATTTTACTATGAGTAGTGGAGATTATATTAATGAATTTTTTAATCCACAAATTAAATGAATTTGAACAATTAATTATTATTTTTAAATATATTGAATACCTGATAGATTTCGTAAATTTAGACCTCATATGAATCTTTAACATCTATATAATAAAGTATAATGGTTTTTGAATTTGTCCTATACACATTTGTCCTACTAGGACATTTGAACGGCCCAGATCTATTCAAATTATAAAACAACGGCTGAGATATATTTTTCAAAAAATATACTACATGTACATTTTCTATTTTTCCTCTTCTCTCTCTTACTTTTTCTTTTTCTCACCCATTCTTCTATGATCCCATGATCCCACTTTCCTCTCTCTTTTCCTTTTATTTTTTATTTTTCTCTCTATTTGTTTTTTATTTTTTTTATTTTCTCCTTTCTGTTCACTTATTTTTATTCATATTATATAGAAAAGTCTGCGATCCCAGAATTAGGAGTTAGATTTTACTGTGTGTAGTGGAGATTATATTAATGAATTTTTTAGTCCACAAATTAAATGAATTTGAACAATTAATTATTATTTTTAAATATATTGAATATCTGATAGACTTCGTAAATTTAGACCTCATATGAATCTTCAACATCTATATAATAAGGCAAGACGGTTTTTGAATCTTCAACATATTTTTGTCCTACTAGATCATTTGGATGGCTTAGATCTGTTCAAATTACAAAATAATGATTGAGATATATTTTTCAAAAAATGTCCTACGTATACAATTTTTTACTTTTCCGCTTCTCTCTCTTATTTTTTCCTTTTCTCACCCATCCTTCCATGATCTTATGATCTCACCTTCCTCCATTTTTTCTTTTTTTTTATTTTCTTCAATTTTTATTTCTCTTTATTTGTTTTTTTTTTTTCTCCTTTTTGTTCAATATATTTTACACATATTTTCATACAATGTATGTATGTCCGTAATATATTAGGACATTACGGGCATACATACAATTTCCATATAATTATATAAGCAAAAGTAATATTGTATATATGCCCGTGGAAATCATATGTATATTAGGCACATCTATCTATCTAGCTATATATTATATAAGCAAAAGAGAGTTTTCGTGAAGAGTTTGTGAGAACTCTAAAATTTTATATTAAATTTGTGATTTTATCAAATTAAAAAATAAATTTAAATAGTGTTAGAATTACAATTATATTCTAATCCTAACATTATTTACATCGTGCCTTCAGACACGGGCATACGCTAGTATATATATATTATTGAATAATTACTATGAGTCAAATGTCTTTTTAACCCTGCATGTTACATATAATACCAGTTTATCTCACATAATAGACTAACAATATAAAAATATAATAATTTTTTGCTGAGTTCACATACCCTTAAAGTTGGAAGTTTGATGTGTCTATATGCACTTGCATCAGACACTCATACCCAAGCCCATGTTACATACATACGTCATATAGGACTAGATTGCCAAAGCTGTTGATGGTAAACAGTCCTCTATTATGTCTGCCCACGCCCCCAAAATTCTAAGGTTTCCAATTTCATTGTCCAATCTCTATAAGGTTACTGGCCACAAAACTAGGGTTGAATTGGTTTCCTAGATGGTCCCCTGCTAACTTTTCTGCCTATAGACTAAAGAAATGTAGTTTAAGAGTTTACACAGACTTGCTCTGGCATAACACCAACCCCCCTATATGCAAGCCTGGTGGTTGAGTAATAACAAGAATGAGCAAGTGCAATGAATGGAAGTAAAGCGATGTCGAATGAAGAAAATGAAGAACAAATCAAGGGAGAAAAAGAGGTTCACGTGTCACGATATTGTCTGTGTCGAGGAAAGATGGGCATGGATCCACCCATCTCTAATAATTAGGCTTATAATGCTTCTACGGCCCACACTTTCTTTCTACATCAAGAGGCTGGTGATAGACATAACTCTAATTGTCACCTCAAGGGACAACACATAAACCTCGATAGGTGCAACTCAATAAATATGCAGTGAAACATAAGTTACGTAGTAAAATAGAAATGCTACGTACCAATAAAAATTACTCAAAACAACTCAGAATTTGAAATGTATAAATCATATTCATCTTAAGGTTTGGTTTGAGGTACACTAAATAATACAAAAAGTCAAAAAATTATTATCCTATTTAAGTCACATCATCTTATTTAAATCACATCACCTCTCTAACACATTACATCAAACCCAACTCAAACCCAACCCATATAAACCAATAAGTCAAAAAGTACACTTTTTTAGAACATCTCAAACCAACCCTTACCAACACGATACAAAGTTTAAATATATACCATAATTCAAATTATTGACACTTTACTTTTCTAGTACATAACAATTTTGATGGTAAAATATGACATCAATTTCAAATACTATGATAATTGTGTACTCTTTAATCACAACCCAATACATGAACCACATCATTAATATGCATATAGTAACTCGTATTAATTCTCTTAAGTAGGTACTCTGCTCAAAAAAAAATATTCAGAAAAAAATATTGGATGGTCGGCTCTCTGCTCTCGAAATTCTAGCTGGTTTTTCTAGAAAGAAAAAAGGTCAACCCCAAAGTGTGTGTGTGTGTGTGTGGAGTGAATACAGGACCTCTGGCTCACTGCATTATCAAAACATAAGTGAGGTTTTGAGGATGGCATGAAAAGGATGTAAACAATACAGCCCAGGGATAAATTAATATTTACCACAAAATATTTACATCCAAACAGGAACAAAACTCAGTCAAAGGACAAGAACGAACAGGGCAAATAAAAACTGAATAGGCCAAAACAACTCTTCCTCACGATGACCATTAGTATATCACAAGATATGTAAATATAATGCTTATACCTTGTTGAGAGACAATGGCACATGAATTTAATAAGCATGTGAAGAGTGGAGATTCATCTCCTTTGTATCCATATTGTGTCACTAATACTTGCCTTGCATCTTCCTTCATCTGTAATTAGGCAATTAAGAATTGTTCAGTAAGCTAGGTCAAAGGCTCAAAATATTAGACAAACAACGGCTAATTAATGCTGCGTGTAGTTAAACTAATCAACAAAAGCAGAAGTTTACATTTCAACAGTGCATCATGTTCTCTCCCTGTATAAAAATAATAAATTGAGCATTGTAAGTCCAAAGATTCCCTTGAAACCCAGAGATCAAGAAATGAAACCAACAGGGGATGGAAAGATTCCCTGATGAAAATTGCATTGAATAGTCCCCATCCCTATATTTGTGCAAAAGAAAAAATGACCCACACCCTTCCACTAATATCAAGAATATAATAAAACTATTGTCTGAATAGAGCCAAAGGGGTAGATAAAAAAATGTACTATAGGCTGAAAGTGACCCCCCTCATTAAAGGGATGTCCTCGGAATTTCCAAATTTTCCATATCACACCACTGAATTGGAGGCATCCACAGAAAATGTAAACAGGGTTTTGTCTGGACTTCACCAAAATGGCTTGTGTATTGACGTAGGGAGCTTTTCACACTGTTTATGAAACATGTTTAGCAATAAACGATTTCAACAACAAACACCCCAAAACAAAAACAAAAAAAAGTATGAACTTTTGACATCCCTTGAAGTTTATAAGTGAAGAGAAAACACAAAAAATTCATAATTTTGATATAACTACACTGACATTCTAAAGTTGTTAAAATCAGGATCCCAAGTAGGATCGGTGATAGGGTCTTGTGGATCGGATCATAAGATCAAATAGAGAATGGTAAGATCCTATTTTCTATTAAAAAAAGATAAAAATACAAATTAAAATAATACATATTAAAAATAAGTTGAAGAATCACAAAATTTGTGATCCTAACTACGATCCTATACGATCCTACTTGCAATCCTATTATAATATCAATCCTACAACGATCTGGATCATTTTAGCAATGTAGGATCGTATCCGGATCGCGGTTTTAATAACCATTGGCAAGAGTAAAGAGATCAAAATTAATATAAATGGTATGAACACAAAGATACACAAAGTAAAATATGTATTTTAATATAAAAGAGTTGAAAACATTATTTTTTTCATTCACATGACTAACGAATTTATAATAAAAATGTAATTATGTCAAACTTGTGGGGTTGACTATATTTTTTCCAAACCTCACAAGAGATTAGTGTAATTTACCCACAAAAAAAAAAAAATTTAAAAAATAATATGAAAAAAAAAATCAACATTTGAACCACTCAACATCAAATTAACCAAAAAGGGGTCTCATGAAAATAACAAAATTCCCAAGATATTTGAATGATAATTATTTAATTTTTCACAAATAATACTATACGGGTTCTACAACAATCCACAATGAACATAGGGGGCTCAAGGTGATGAAGAGGAGACTAACTGCTGAGTTCATTTGATCTTCTCAAAATGGTAAGCTCTTAGAAGTTGAACTTGATGTGAGGGACTTCAAATGATCTGATGGAACGAAATCTTGTGGCAAATTGGCCCTCTTCACAATCCTGCTCATGTTGTTCTGCAAGCTCTGTTGGACTAATTGCTTAACTGCTTTTCTCTCTTCGCTCATCATGCCTTCTTCCTCCTCCGAATACTCCTTCAATTGAAGATTTGGGTCTGCAGACGATGACGAAGATCCACATATAGGAGCGGACACAGTAGCACCCATTCCACCTCCAAATCTTCTCGAAACTTGCTTCCCTTTGTCAACTCTCAAACATTCTAAGATCCTTGAAGCCCTTTTCTGTGCTAATGTGCTGCCCAAAAGCGTTAACTCAAGCAATGATGAAACAAGTCCAGCCTCAATCATGGCTTGTCTATCTCCATATGATTTGTGTGCCATCACCATTAAAATATATGCCGCCTTCTCTTGACACCCCGGTGAATCAGTCCAATTCAACACATCAATTAGAATTGGCAGAGCATCCGACACGACACTAACCCCTTTACGACCTTCTGCTGTCGATACAACATTGCTCAAAATCGAGAGGATTCTTTCACTTACTTCCATGTCTCCCAATGCACTAAAGAGAAATGGTACCAAATCGGCCTCTAAAATCAGTGATATATTCAAAGGCAAGATGGAAAGATTATATAGTGCCCGCAGAGAGTCTTCCTTGGCTTGAGTACTACTTGTTTTATCCAAACCTTTTACAGTTTTCACCAAGAATGGGATTGCGCCGGAAGAACCAATAATTGGTTTATTAGAGTCTAACGCGCTCAAGCCAAGAAAATTTGCAACTATTGCTTCGGCAACAGCTGGGTTGGGAAACCCATTTGGAGATTCAATGAGCTTTAGCATATTGTGAACAGCTCCTGCTTTAACAATGGCTCCTTTGTTTCTGCAAAAGGGTTAACAATAATCTGATGATCATTATATGAACTAAACAAAAAAATTAATTTGATTGTTATTGCATTATAAAAGGAAGCTGCAAAAGCACATTTGAGAAAAACAGACAAACCAACAAATATGAAATTTTCAAAGAAAACACCAGGATACATAGAAAACGAGTTGTCACCATCTGTTTAAATTCCAATTAGTTTCCAAATGAATAATTATTTTTTTTTATTTTTTTTTTTTAGGGAAAAATAAAGAGTGGTGAATTAAAGGATTTTGGGATTTCATAAAGGCCAGAAATTATAGGCAATTTAACACAACACTCCACAGGACCACAGCAATACTTTCCCAAAAATAAGAACTAAAAAGGAAAATTATGATTAACGAAAATATTTAATTTAAGAAGACAAACAATACGGATACATGCCCTGTTTAATAGGACAGCTAACAAATTGAAATTTTAATTTTCTAACTCGTCTTTTCCTTCGCTTTCTTGCCAACCAAACAGATGTGGAAAAACAAAACGAAATGGAAGTGAAAAATCAAAACAAAAATTAGAAGCACTCACGCGTCATTGCCAATGCCGAGGTTGAGAAGAGCATAGAGAGAGGCGATCTGAGAATCGAGATCTTCCGAACCAAGCAACGAGACAAGAGGCGGAATTGCTCCGAGCAATGCGAGAGTGGTTCTAGCCTCCAAATTCTCCTTCGTCAGCCTCCTCACGTCAATCGCGGCCCCCAAAACATCGTCGCCTTGTAACCTCTTCACCACTCGCTTCAGTTCCTCCAACGCCTCCACCTTTCTCTTCACCTCCTCCGCCGTCTCACGGTCCAATCCAGCTTCCGACGACTCCGACAGTCTCAGTAACTCCGATAACTTCTCCGATCCCGCATTCTTCTTCTTCTGCTTCGATTCGGCTCCGCATTCGGATCTCTGATTCTGATTCTCATTCTGATGCTCCGGCTTCTCCGGAGGCTGTTTGGTGGTTGCTCCGCCGTCGTGACGGAAGCTCGACCCGCCGCAGCGCATGGTGTCGATGATCATACGGCGGAAGGAGGCACCAGAAAACGAAGTCCAGAGGCGGGAGTTTCCGCCGCTGCCGGCGGCGTGGTCAAGCATCATCGCTCCGACGGAGTTCCGGGGACACTTAGCCATCGTCAAACCTCTCTCCTCCGGCGGCGAAATTACTCACATTGCATTCTGAAACTTCACAAACAAACTTGCTAGAGAGAAAGTAGACACTACACACACTGTTCTGTCCTCCAGTTTTTCAATCTATGCTGCTTTACTTTTCTAGAGAGAGAGAGAGAGAGAGAGAAAAAGCTTCCTTGAGAAGAGAGAGAGAGTTGTGGGCACTGACCGGAGAGTGGAAAGAGAAAAAAAATGAAGCGAGCCTGACTTCGGTGGTGCACCCTTAGAGCATCTCTAATGATAGTAGATATTTTATCTATCTAAATATTATTATAAAGTATATATTTTATTTTGTCTATCAACTGTTTTATATTTTTATTCCAATCATATTCTTTATTTTAGTTATTTATCCAAATACTATTAATTTTATAGAATGTCACGTCAACAACAAAGATAGAGGGAAATGATCATAATGATTGAATATATTTTGCTTAGCGTTGAAGGCTAGCTACATGTAGCTAGTGAATATGAGTTGAGTCAAAATGCCTAATCATATACTTAGTGCATTGAAATTAAAAAAAGTAAATTACACTAGATATTTTAACTAACAAATATTATATGCCTAGTACATTGGAGATACTCTTAGCATTGGGAAGTGTGAGTAATATACGGAAGAAGTTATTAGGTAGTTCATAGCAGTGGCACGAAGCACTCGGCCCTATGTGATTGATGAAGAGGTTGAGGTTAGGTTTGATAATTTTAAAAAAATTTAAGAAAAATGCTTAGGAGTATTAATTAGTGCTCCCACTAATTAGGTGACAGTGAGTCCCGTCAGTAATGATGTGATATTTTGGTCTTGGAGTTGTATTTTTTTTTATTTTTTTTTTTACTTTTTTAATGCATTAGTATTATTAGTAGTGATGTTTTTAGTGGGATGAATCATTGTTGAAAATTTAAAAAATTGAAAAGTTATTATTTTATTCAAATTAGATCATTTTCTTTAAGTTATATTATTTTTTTATTACATTACTTCAAATTCAATTCATATTTTATAAAAACTTAAAAAATAAACTTATTTAAATCATTTCAAATAACCCCTCAGAATTTATATTTTGACTTGTTTTGAAAAATAAGTTAGAAGTTTGTTTTTTTTTTTTTTAAATATAAAAAAAATAAAAAAAAATAATATGATTTAAAAAATTAGGCTTTATTTGGTGAAACTTTTAAAATATAGTTCTACACTCACTTTTGAATGTGGTGTTTGTTTAGCGTTTTCAAAAATTAATTCTACACTCACTTTTGAAAACTTTTTCCAATGCAGGAAAATTTGGACTAATCAGTCATCTAGCCGGTTGACCGGAACAGTGTTCGGTTTTTTTTTTTTTTTTGCACCTGTTATTTTTATATTACAAAAAAATTATTTGTGAAATTTTTTTAAAATTTTTTATAAGTTTTGAATAGAATTTAGGTTATGTGTTTAGTTATGAATTGTAAATTTTTGTATTAAATATTATATGTCACATCACTTAATTCAAACTCAATTTAAAACTCTTTTCAAAACTCATAACTAAATAAATTTTTCACATTCAAATCATAATTTCAAAACTCACAAATTCAAAATACAACTCTATTCTCAAATTATAATTCTAAAATTCTACCAAACACTATCTTAGTTTTTAATTTAATTATTAAAATAAATATTTATATTTAAGGGTGGTTTGGCATAAATTAATAAATATATACTTTTTATCTTTTTAATTGTTTTTTTTTTAGTTATATCACTTCTTTATTTTTCTATATATCTTTTTATAAAAAGTTAAAAAATACATTTATTTAGATCATCCTAAATCACCCCTTAGTGATTGAGAAATATAAACATAAAAAACTTGTGATTAACATGTGACATGGTCACAAAATATTTCAACACCAAGGAGGCTTCGTTGGAAAGTAGGTTGGCTTTTTGAATTTTTTATTTTTTAATTATTTTAGTTAAAGGTTAAAAAATCTAGTTTGAGAAGGGCTTTTAAATTTTTTGATTTTTTTTTATAAAAAAAAGATTGTAATGATTATGAATTAAATATGATTTTTATCTTCTTCTTTTTTTTATTATAGGAAAATCCTCTCTACCCTCCTGTAGATCCAAGGCAGCGCCCCTTACAGAGATTACCAGGGTGTCCTGTTAATCGTTCCGAGCGAGGAGACTATAACTTGGGAACTTACCCCGACCTCCCAAGACAAGCTCCGCTTAAGTCAAGACTCGCACAGCGGAGGAGTATTGAACTCACACCAAGTGCTGATTAGACAACCAGGATGTCCTGTTAGCCGTTCCGAGCGAGAAAACTATAACTTGGGAACTTACTCTGACCTCCCAAGACAAGTTCCGCTTAAGTCAAGACTCGCACAGTGGGGAGCATTGAACCACACCAAGTGCTGATTAGATAACTGGAGATTCAATCTCCTAACCAACTGTGCTTCGTCCAGGAGATGGGCCCAGGAGGAAGGAATTAAACCTGTGACTTTTGGGTTTAAACTCCAAACCTTAATCAGAATGCCACTCACCCCAGGGTTATGATTTTTATCTTATTAAACTAAAAAAATTTATTTTATTTTTTGTGATTATTTTAATCCAAAAACAATTGTTCAACCCAATAAATAGGCTGAATAATTTTTCAATATACAGTGCATGGTACTGACACCGTACTTGTGTGCTCCTCTCCTTAATTGCGAGACAGCTTGCTCATGTCGAAAGATCTAAAAACCATTCTTCGCGAGCTTGTGGCTCACACTTGATAGACGGTGATTAAAGTAGGGTCTGTTAGTTGGGCCGTATTTCGTAGTCCTATCGTTAGTCGTTCGTCAGGTTTGATTGGTATTTGTAAAACAATTTTAGGCTTGGTTTGGGGTATATTAGGCCTCGTTTGGAAACAGACTAATTTAATAATTTTTTAGTTATTTGGCTAAAAAAATAAGTAAAAAAACTTGTATGTTTGGGATGATTTTTTGGCTAATTACGAAAAGATATGCAAAAAGTAGAGAGAAAAGAGAATCTTTGACTTTTTGGTATGAGTGGTTGGCTTTTTGGCTAATTGGCTAATTCAGTCAGTCCCCAAACGGGGCCTAAATAATACAAAAAATCACTATCCTATTTAAGTCATATCATCTTATTTAAATTATATCACCTCTCTAACACATCATATCAAACCCAATCCATATAAACTAATAAGTCAAAAAGTGAACTTTTTTAGAACATCCCAAATCAACCCTTACTCTTTTCATTTTAAAATAATAGTTCTTTTTAAATAATTTAATTTTTTTTAATAGTATAATAATTATATTTTAAAATTATTCGTTAATAATATTTTTTTTTTTTAAAAATTCAATTATTATAATTATACTTTTTATATTATTAATAAATTTAAATGAATGGTAAAATAAAAAATTTATATTATTTTAATTATTAATTTTTGGAAAGAGACTAATATTTTAGAATAATAAAAATGAAATAAGAGACTAATATTTTAGGACGAAAGGAATAAAAAATAACTTTTTAAAAAGATTTTATAAAATTTTAAATTTTATTTGTTTTTATATTTTGAAAAGGATTTGGCAAGTTGAGAGAATGTTTGGATTTCGTAAGCCTATTTTGCTAACTTGAAAGAGTGTTTGGATTTTGTAAGTCTATTTTGAGATCAATTTTAGTGATTTAAACTGTTCATTCATTAGTACTCATTGAGTAATTCTTACGAACAAATCAAAATGATCAGATATCGATAATTATATGTTTAAATCAAATTTGTGTTATAAAAAATGAATGATTATTCTTAAAATTATATTTATCATCTATTTTTTAAAAACAAATTTGATTCAAACATATAGCTGCCACTGTCCAATCATCTTGATTTTTTATATGAATATCTACCCAACAAGTCCTAAAATATGAATTGTTCGGGTCACAAAAATCAATCTTAAAATGGAGGTCTAAATGCTCTCTCAAGTTGATATGATAATTTGAGAGATAGGTTTGAACTTTTGGAGTTTGGAAAGATTTATTTATTTATTTTTTTGTAGTTGAATAGATGGATATGAGAGAAAAAATAATTCATTGATATATAAAATGTGAGAAAATGAGAGAAGAAAGAGAAAATTTGATTAATTAATATGTATTAGAGAGAAAATTGATATAAAATTTTTGTTTTAAAAAATTTCATCAAACAACTTTTGAAATTTTTTCTCAAAAACTATCTCCCAATAGACAAGCTAAACAAGACCGTTGAATCTAGGTGTATAATAATGGACTTGGCTTCTGTTCAATCCTTAATCAGATTGGATCGTACTGTTGGGCCCTTGGAGGCCCACCACGAGTCCCGTTTTGATAATCTAAATCGTTCAATATGTAGAACTCGTTGAGTACTATAAGCTTGTAAAAATTCACGTTAATCGGATATCGGTAGTTATGTGATCCAATCAGTTTTGTATAAAAAAAAATAGACAGTGAATAAATTAATGGTTGACAAAAATCTGATTTGATTACATAGCTACCGATATCCGATTCACGTGATTTTTTACAGGCTTATAGTACTCGACGAGTTCTACACATTGAACAGTTCAGATTATCAAAACAGGACCCGTGGTAGGCCCCTACGGGCCCAACAGCACGGTCTACTCCGATTAAAGACTAGACAGAAGCCAACGCCTATAATAATACCACAAAGTATAGACCATAATCTTTGGAATGAGGTTTTGTTTTGTTTTGTTATTATTATATATATATTTTTTGAGGCCTTAATGATATGTTATTTTAATAATTTTTTAATTAAAATATGAGGTTAAAAAAAAATTAGAATGATTTTTTAATTTTTTCTAAAAAAAACGTGCAAAAAAAATAAAAAGACTTTTAAACTTTTTATATAATTTAACTTTCTAAATTTTTTAATAATTTTTTAACTTTTAAATTAAAAATTGCGTTGCAAAAGGACACTGGAGATTTCTTGT
The DNA here is from genome assembly GCA_030407325.1 of Camellia japonica. Classification (NCBI taxonomy): domain Eukaryota; kingdom Viridiplantae; phylum Streptophyta; class Magnoliopsida; order Ericales; family Theaceae; genus Camellia; species Camellia japonica. The sequence continues at coordinate 117,234,968 of JAPPVO010000017.1, forward strand.
TTAATTGACTTCCTTGGTAAATTATACTGTCACCTTTATATTCTTTATAAATCTTATTGAAACTTTTATCCTTTTTAAAATCACATCCCTTGTTAGCTAACACCGCTTTGCTGAAATAATTATAACATTTTTATTTGATCGCATTAAGAGAATATTAAAAGAGACCAAAGAGAACAAATAGAGACAACAATATATAGGCCAAGTTTGTTTAGCTACATACGATGGAGGGGATTAAAAATACGGTGTGATTGAGTGAACAAATTATTAATATGGTAATATTAGATTAAAGATGTAAGATAAAGAGTGTTTATTTATACACCAGTAGATTAATAATACTATAAATAGTATTAATATATAAAATTAATATTTCTTAATATTATAATCATTTTTTTTTTTTTGGTTCGAAAAATATAATTTTTGCTTAAAAATTATTTAAAAATTCATTAATCCCCTCACTCAATTTTTAATTCCAATTCTTCCATAGCTTTGTTAGTCCCATCTTATGGGGGGATTACTAGTTCAAAGAGATATTTAATCCCTTCACTCGTATCCCTAACCAAATACTCTTTAGGTGAGTCTCACAATATTAATCCAATCTTCCTTTTTCATGAGTCAAACAAATATATATATGTTGGCTTTTTGGCTTTCGAAGATTAGTATTGTAATTTTAAGTGTGCCAGTAAGGATCAATCAATCCTTATAGAAGATTAATTGTCAACCAATTATCAGACAATTGTGTTTTAGTTCTTTTAACCTCAATGAAGATGACTTTTACTGGTGGCTTCTTTAGGAGAATTTAGTAAACAACAATTAAATGAAGAATAATTGCAACATTTCAATAAGTAAAAATGAAAAACTTACAATGATCTGACCCAGCCTCGTAAAGGTTTACAGCAACAAGCTATTCGAAACTACTCCTATGAATGAAGTGCAATACAGGAATTTGAAGTACAGAAATGTAAAGAACTGTAAAAACTGGAAGGAAAATAAAATAGATAAAAACTGGTTTCTGGATCTGAGTCTGGGTCCTCCTTTCTAGGGGCCTTCTCTGCTATTTATACTTCCCAATGATAACCGTCGAAATGGACTCCTAACCGTCGAAATATCCCTCCATGATCGCTGATCATACTCTCTCACAGTCAGCTCCACTACGCCATGTTTGCAGTTAGGCTTCCCTCTTGATTTTGAATTTAAACCTTATGAGTAACCATTAGGCCACGTCACCTTATATCCCTCGATCATTCTAGTGCTACGCAGACCCATTATTACTAGCATGGGTTGACACGTGTCTGACTATGGTTGGCAATTTATATTACCTTCCCAAATTGTCATTCTCATGCCACGTGTTGAATTGTGATTGGCTTATACAATTTATACAGCCAACATTACCCCCGCACTAATATACCTAATACTTGGTGATATTAGTGGATCAAAACACTTCACCCACGTCCTAGGACGTGCATGGGTTTCATATCTTCTTAGAACTACAACCGACTGCATTAAATTCTTGAACATTTCCCACTATCTGAGCATTCAAAAAAACTGATACAGCTCGCATGGCCAAACAAACTTTCTTTGACATAGATCGAGCATACGAGGAGTTTTTAGATAATGATGTTCACCCTCGAAAGAATTTTCATGCATTTATTAGCCACACCTATCCATCTCCATATATTCAAGTCATGGAAGCTTTTGCAAACTATCAACCTTTGGATTACGAACCTATTGTTCATAATTCTTTAGCCCAAAACTTTGCAAACATGGATATTGGAAGCTCTTCTTCTAACCCAAAACCTTCTACGTAGGATGATGCTGCAGCTTCTTCTTCTTCTTCTAAGGCTTATGGCTGGAGAAGCTGGCCAGAACCTGAGGAATCCAAGCTGAGAGAGCAAATTAATCATAATCATTAGTTTGTCGAATTCATTAATCCTCTATCTTTCTCTCTTTTCGCTCGAAGCTCGGTGGTTTATCCATATGTATCCATCGATCGCCGCCGCAGTTTGGAAGACAACTTACTTATAGCATGGTACACATCCTCAATGCCTACAAAGATAGTGCAAGCCACTCGTCATCCAGAGAAAGCACAAGGGTATAGCCCGTCATTCTTAGCCCAAAGGGCAAAATTTTGCTCTTCTGACTAGCTTGATTACGTAAACAACCCCCAGTTCCCTTCTTCTTTTGAGATGGATCCTCTTGTACCTCTTTTTCCGCAAAACCCTCACTGAATGAAAGAACTAAGACTTACTCTCTTTGAGAATCAGTTTTTTCCTTCCTATGAACCTCCAGTTCCCCCCCACTATCTTTGAGCGATATCAAGCTCAGCTTCTGCTTGCGGCCTTTTCTCACATGCCCTTCAATGTTCTTGAGGGTGATGTTTTTCTTAAGAACTTTCGATGGGCTTGTGACGTTATGACCCGGGATCATGTCCTCAACCCCATTGCCCAAGCAGAGCTTCAGATGTTTTTGGATCAACTCCCACTGCTTCTTCATTGGCACCAAACTTCTTTGGCTACCACTCAATCTTTGGACAAAATCTCAGCCCGTCAAATTCACACCCAGTATGAAGCAGAGAACCTTATCAACAAATATAATGATTTCAAGAATAAAGACTCTGCATACTGGGATGACTTGGATATGGATGAGATGGAACAAGGATTGAAAGAAACAGAGATCGAAATAAAAGCCGAACAACTTTTTATCAAATAAGAGCGTATCAGCTTCAGCAACCTAGCTTGGAGAAGATAGAAGACAGAATAAAAAAGGAACATAAATTCATTGACCACAGTTGGAACAAATTACATGACCTTGTCATTTTCTCTATTCCTTATTTTTATAAAATTGAATATGTAGCCCAAAAGGCTTTCTGATGTAATTACTTTCATCTTAATAAAGCTGGGCTTTCCTTTCTTTATTCGGCATGGTCTGATTTCATTCTATTTATCCAAAACAAACAAAATCAAAGCTTCGAATTCACTAATTTTGTCATTTGAAACCTAATTTGAACATATCCAATGGAATATTAGAGACCTAATTTGAACTTTCCCAACTTATGGAGTGTAATTGACAACCTTTGCCTAAGGTTTTCTTTTTCCAATCATATGGTTAACACAATCAACAGTTTCGAATCAACTATTTTTCCTTCGAACAAACAGTCTACATTTTCCGAAATATGGAAACTTTCCTTAAGGATTGCACTGTTTTATTCTAAAAAAGGTGATTCCCTTTGTGTTCTTTACTACTTAACCAAATATTGGTTTTATGTCACTTCGAAGTCTAGAACAAACAAATTCTAACTGCAGAGTATTTCAAATTTTACTTCGAAGAATTTTACTTTCAACAAGAAACCTAAAAGCATGTCTTTAATCCTCTTGAAGTAAACAAATACCTAAGCACTCTTGTACTCTTAGGTGTGAAATGTGCTTCGAAGTCAACTTCCTGCTTTCGAAGCTCTAACTGAATGTTTGTCACCTGATTTTGGAGCCAAAGCTTGGCTTCAAAGCAAAATATTTGATTTCGAAGCCAATATAAGTATTTGAGATACGTTTCCCTTCCAAATTATCAACATTGAGAGAAACTTTTTGCATCCCTACCTTCAGTACTTCTTTATGAATTCTACCCATTTAAAATGATTGGGTATTTTTGGGACAGAAAGGTTTAAAAACCCTTTTATTTCGTGCTTCTAATTCACTCGTTCGCCCAACACACAAACCCTTCATCTTTATTGACTTCTCCTTTCCCTTACCCTCTTTCTCAACTTCATCTTCTGAAAAACTCTTGTCAATGGCTTCTTCCTCCTTGAAAATACCAGTCGTGAAGCATGCGAGTCCATCCATAGCCTTAAAAAGGATCATTGCTGAAGAGTGTGAGAAATACAAGGTTGGTGAGAAAAGTGCTATCGATGGGCATCTTCATTCCCCGTCGCTATGAACCACAAGAATACGTGCTTGGGCCTATTTTTAAAGAGGTCCCCACTAAGCTTCCAACTCTGTATCCGCGTCTAGAGGATCATTGCCTCCTTTATGAAGGCGGTCTTGATTGGGGAAGCTGGAGAATGAACCGACCCCATCGCTACTAGCCCACGGTAAGGCTAAAATGGGAGGAATGGTATGATCGGGTCATCCCTACTAGGACACTAGATCTTCAGGAGCTTTGCCTTTTCAACGCTCTTGAATTGTCTAGGTTCACTATTTCAGAGGACCCATTTTTAATACCTGCTACTATTTGTTTTTGGAATTCTACTTTCAATTTTTTCTAATTTAGATGTGGGATGATGACTCCTACTGTCCTTAACATCTGTCATCTGTTAGGATTATCCCCTATTGGCACTCCCATTGGTCCAGACTACCCTGACCTCAAAACCTCTTTTCTTCTTCCTCTTCTGAACTCATCCTATAGTGACTTTGTCAAGGTTGAGAACAAAAGAGAAGGCCCTGTAACTGATAGAGAATTCTTTTCTTTTCTTTTCTATTGTATTGGCTTTGTAAATTCCTCTTTTGTACTTCTTCTCAAAAATCATGCCTAAGTTTGCCCCTCTTGCCAAGGCCTTTGTTTTGCATAAAAAGGTGGCCTTAGCTCCATATGTTTTGGGTCATGTCTATAAAGCTTGTTCCCTCTTTTGTGAAAAACCTATGGATGCCAATCAAGGAGGCCTATTTTGGATACTCCAACTCTAGCTTTTTGCATTCTTCACTGATTTGCAGTCTAAATGTTTAAAGTTTTTAATGCCAAATCCTACCACTCATGGTATGATGTTAGCCAATGTTTCACTTTATCCCTCCAACTTTGCCTTCTGCTTTTCTTTCTTTCACTAACTCTCAACTTCCCCTTTTTCTCACACCTTCTGCCCCTTCGAAGCTACCAATATTGGCCCAGCCTGGTTGAGGACCTTTTTGAGTGATAGGTCCTACTCTAGGCCTCAACACAAAAACATGTGGGCTTCTATTTTGATCCCAAGGGAACTATTCATTGGTACTATGAACCCCAGAGCTTATAAGTGCATCTCTGAGCTCTATTGCCCTGCCCAATTTGCTAGGCAATTTGGACTCTCACAGGGGGTCCCCATCCCTCTCTGCAGTCAGTCCAATTTAAACCTTGCCAGCAGAAATTTGAAGATTCCAAGATCTAGATTATAAGAAGCAACTTTCAAATTTATCCAAGATCTAATTGATTTTAAGTACCTACTCTTCATACCTCAAAGCAATACACTGAAAAGGTATCAGAACTGGTGGATGGCCAATATAGAGGTGCATTTGGCCATTTCTCCCCAAGATCTATTAATAGTCCTAGACGTGCCTCAAACCAAGTCTAAAGAGACTGGAGTTGTTACTTCCTCCACTGCTCATGCTACCCCAGTTCCTACCCTGCTACTACAAAGTCTGCTTCTATCGCCTCACTTCTTCCTAGAGTTACTCGAGCTACTTTGAAGAAAAGTATGCACTGCTGCTTCTTTTTTTTTCTCCTTTTTATGATACTTTTGCCTTTTACTTATAGTTCCTTCTTTGGTACAGGTGGCGTAGGCGCCTCACAGGGAGACTCTCCTCAAAGAGCTCAAGCTTTAAATCTTTTTAAGAGCAAGCAGAAGCAACAAAGGAAAAGAAAGCTCTTGCTTGATCCTGATGAAAAGGTACCTGAGGCTTACGTGGAGGAAGAGAAAGCAGAAAAAGAGCAAAAGACACCATTAAAAAGAAAGAATAAAATGACAGTCTCTCTCTCTGATTTCACTGGGGACCCCATTCACGAAGCATCTGTTAAAGCAGTGGAAGCGGAACACTCTAAAGAAATCATTGTGTTCCAGAGGCCTGAGAAGGAGAGACAACAACAAATGTCTAGGGATGAAGCTGCTGCTGCTAATGAACTCCAAAGAGAAACTACAAAGAAATAACAAACTGCTGAACAGTATACCCTTCGCAGCTCTCCAACCATGGCTACCACTTCTGAAACTAGTAATTTCCTTTTGTGTCTCTAATTTCCTTTCTCAAGTTCTTAATACTAACTCCAATTTCCTTTCTCAAGTTCTTGATACTGAAACTTAACATTGATTCGTATTTCTTCTTTTGCAGCAACAACTACTCTGCCTTCTTCTTTAATAAGGACTTCTTCAGTTTCATCTGAAGTTGAAAAACTATCAGAAGCAATGCCTTGAAGTGTAGAGTCCATTTAGGCAATACTCTCACTCCCTGGTTCTACACTTTTCATACTCTTTTTGAAGCAAAACATTCATATATCTTTATCCTTTGGCTTAACTCCATACCTTCCTATTCTATCCTTTAACTCAACCCAATTTATTTTCCCTTCAAACCTTGTTGCTCCTTCCTCTCCTGAGGAAATCCTAGTTATTATTTCATCTCTAGTGATAACTGATTCTCTCAGAGAAGACACTGGTAGCTCACCAGTTCCTTGTCCACTATCCCTATCTGGCTCCAGTCCCTCTTCTCTTGATCTACTAGCAGCCAGGACTATGGAAACAGCTAGGGATACTTCATCTTCCTCTCCCATCCGTATGCAGCCATCTCTTCCTTCTACCAGAGCCCTTTCTGCACCAACTATGTCAACGGAAGAGGTGGATATTTTCAAAGCTAGACTAGCTAGCCTTTTTGACATGCTTTCTACCATTCCAACAGTTAGCAATAAAACTGAGCCATTGGTTCTGGCTGATTCTCTCTTGGAAATTTTTGAGAGCTCTTCCACCATCAGTAGGACTTCCTTGCCTTCACTGGATTTGGATAGCTGTTTGGAGTTGCTGACATTGTTCTCGAGAATCCCCTTCGAAGCCTTGCAAAGACCTATTATCAAGAATGGTTTCCTTCAGTGCTGCAAGGTTATTGAGCAATCCAACATGGCTATTTCAAGTCATTTATCTCAGGCGGCAGCTACCATTGACTTTTATATCAACATCTGCCATGTTGCCAAAGCTACAGAGGAGAAATTGTTGAGAGACCAGAAATTTGTTTCCCAGATACATGCTGAAGTGTCTAAATTGAAAGAATAACATTCCCCTGTCTCCCAATTTCGAGCCCAACTTTTGGAGAAGAAAGCTCAACTAGAAGAAGAGTTATCAGTAGTCAACCTAGCTTTGGATCGAACTGCCACCAAACTGCAAATCACCAACCAAGGACTGGCGGATCGGAAGCAGGAGATGACTATGGCCATTCAGTTGTTCCCATCTCTTAAGAGTAGAGAGTCAATTGTAAAGGAACAACTGAAACATTGTACTGACTTTTGGGCCAATCTATGGCTGCATGTATTCAACTCCTTATGAAGTAAAATCTTTATTTATTATTTGAGTGTTTTCATGCTTCTTTTGTTTAGCACTTACTATACTCATTTTGTTTCCCACACGGTTGGATAATAAGGCTTCAAATACCTGCCATTAATTTTCTTGGGGTGTACATATCCATTCAAATTTCTCAAATGATATGCTCCCCAAGGCAAGACTCTATGAACTTGATATGGTCCTTCCCAATTAGGTGACCACTTGCCAAACTTATGGCTTTTAATCCCTATTAGGAGTATTGTCTTCCATACCAAATCACCTTCATCAAAGCTAATATGCTTGACTTTCTTATTATAGTTTTTGGCTGCTTTCTTCTTTTGGAAAAGAATGCTATTTGATGCCAAAATTCTAGGTTCATCCACATTCTCTAATTCCAAGCACATACTCTGATGGTACTGCTCAGGAACTAACTGATCCTGGCATCTCACCCTCAAGGACTTGATGTTAATTTCTACAGGTAACACTGCATCATGCCCATATACTAAGGCATAAGGAGTAACTCCTGTACTTGATCTTGGAGAAGTCCTATAAGCCCATAATACATCCAACAATAAGTTATGCCAATCCCTGGTATTGTCTTCCACTCTCTGTATTCCTTTTTTCAAAGATTTATTGAATGATTAACAAGGCTAATTCCAAACTCTGCTACAAAAGACCTTACTATCTTCCCATCAAATACAGTCCCATTATTAATAGTTATGGTCTGTGGGATGCCAAATTTATGGATCAAATCTTTAATGAATCCAATAACTTCAGTCTGGTCTACAGCCTTATATGATTTAGCTTCGACCCACTTAGTGAAGTCTGTGGCCACTAAGATGAAACAATGATGCTTCGAAGATGGTGAATGTATTTTTCCTATCATATCCATAGCCTATCCTCTAAATGGTCAAGGCTTCACAACCGCATCATTGGTACATGTCTTATCGTGCCATGCTTTTGGCATGCCTGGCAACCTCTAGCATACTCTATACAATCTTTAAGGATGGTTGGCCAATAGTAGGAATGTCTTTGAAGCAGCCATCTCATCTTCATACCAGGCTGATAAGCACCACAGATGCCTTCATGGACCTCAGCCATGGCTGTCAATGCCTCATTTGCCCCTAAACATTCCAATAATAACCCATCTGCTCCCCTTTTGTAAAGAGCATTACCATACACTATGTATTGCATAGATTGTAATTTGATTTTTCTGCTGGCTTTCGAAGATGGGCCAGTTAGGTACCATATTGTTGGATATCTCCAATCTTGTTCTTGTAAGTCATTATGATTGCCTTCTAACACCACATTCTTTTTAGTTAAGGGTGGTATTACTTTTTGATATGTTGCTTGGCTTATGTTCGTTTGAGTGTTATCCCTTCTCCTGAAATTCAAAGCTTTCCGAGCCATATCATTGGCTTTGTTATTCATGAATCTTGGGACATAAGTCACATTTGCTAGCTGGAATTGAGAAAGCAAATGTAATGCAATAATATAGTATGGCAACATGCTTGCACTTTGACATTTGAAAAATCCTTTCACTTGGTTAACCACCAATTGAGAATCCCCAAATATATCAACTACATAAGCTTGTAATCCAATAAGTATTTCCAGTCCCATTATTAAAGCTTCATATTCAGCTTGATTATTGGAACAAGTAATTTCATCCACTCTAAAACTATGTGTGGTTTCTACCCGCTGTGGTGACTTAATCACCACACCAATTCCAGTTAGACCGTTGGATTTTGATCCATCAAACCACATTTGCCATGGATCAATATTAACCATACCAAGATCCATTTTCTCTTGGCTTTCTGTTTGACATGGATGATCTGCCAAGAAATTAGCTAAAACTTGTCCTTTTACTGCTTTTTGGGAGACATATTCTAGATGAAATTCTGATAAAGCTAGTATCTATTTGTCAATTCTTCCTCTCAACATAGGTCTAGATAACATATACTTAACCAAATCTGTGGTTGCAATTACCAAGACAATTGTAGGCAAAAGATAGTATCTTAATTTCATTGCAACAAAATACAATGCAAGGCACAGCTTTTCTACAGCTGAATATTTACATTCACAAGAATTTAAAAACCTACTAAGATAATAAACTGCTTGCTCTTTGCCTTCTTCATTGTTCTGGGCTAAGAAAACTCCTAGTGAATCTTCTGCTGCAGCAATGTACAACTTCAAGGGCTTATCACTTTTTGGTGGCATCAGTACTAGAGGCTTGGCCAAGTAGGCTTTAATTCCTTCGAAAGCAGTTTGATGCTCTGCTGTCCACACAAACTCCTATTCATCTTTCAACCTTAATAAGGAAGAAAATACTTTAGTTTTCCCTGCAGTATTAAAAATAAATCTTCGAAGAAAATTAACTTGTACAAGGAATTTTTGTACTTCTTTCTTACTTGATGGAGGCTTGGCTTCAATGATGGCTTTAGCATTATTTTGATCAATCTGTATTCCCTTCTTGTGTACTACATAGCCCAAGAAGTTTCCAGCTGATAAACCGAAAGCACATTTGAGAGGATTAAGCTTCAACTTGAACTTTCTCATTCTTTCGAAAGTTGCTTCCAAGTGAAACAAATGTTCCTCCATGGATTGGGACTTCACTACAATGTCATCAATGTAACACTCTAAATATCCTCTAATGAAATCATGAAAGATAGTGTTCATAGGCCTTTGATATGTAGCCCCAACATTCTTTAAGTCAAATGGCATTTTAACCCATTCGAAGGTGCCAATGTTCCCAGGACATCTAAATGCTGTCTTATGGACATCATCTTCTACAATGCAGATTTGGTTATAACTAGAGTTCCCATCCATCATTGATAAAATTGTGTGCCCTGTAGAACTATCCACCAATAAATCTACTATGGGTATAGGGTGCTCATCTTTTGGAGTTGCTAAATTCAGGTTTCTAAAATCGATGCATACCCTCATTTTACCATTCTTCTTAACTACAGGCACAATATTGGATAGCCATTCAACATATATGTCTGTTCTAATAAAGTCTGCCTTAAGGAGCCTAAAAATTTCCTCATTGACCTTCTGAATCACTTCAGGACTCATCCTTCTTGGTTTTTGCTTATATGGCTTGAAATTAGGCTTCATAGGGAGCCTATGTTCCACTAATGACCTATCCAATTCTAGCAGTTCATTATAAGACCATGCAAAACAATCTTTATATCTCTTTAAGACCATCAACAACTGGTCCCTGTCAAGAGCACTTAACCAAGCATTGATGTAGATGGTTATTGTGTAGAACCTTTCCCTAAATTAACCTCTTCCAAGGGATCTTGTATTTGAGAACTCACTAATGCTTCTTTTTTGATTTCTTCTGTCTTCGAAGCAATTTCTTTGCTTTGTTTTGCTCCCACTTTCTCTTATTCAACATATTTGCCCTCCTCCTCATAGACAAAGTCTGTCCATAAGGCTTCTTTCTCCTGTATTTCCTGGACTTTTGTTTCGATGTCCAATGCATAATATTTATCAAAGGTCAAAGGTCTGACCTGTTGTTGTTTATGCTTACAGCCAACTACCATAGCTTCCTTCTCTTGTTCCTGAACATTTTGGACTATTGCTTTTAAGTCCAATGCTATGAATTTGACTAAAGCCAAAGGTCTAGCTTCTTGGGTTTCATCTTCTTGCCTACAACCAAGCATCATTATCATCTTTAATGACGAATTCTTCATCAGCACTCTCCTGTACCAAGTGCTTCAGGTGTGCTACTTCCTCATCAGCCGTCACTTCGGCTGAACCATCAGGTTTTCTCAATATACTGAGTGGTGTTACTCCTTCAGTATACAACTTGGCCTCTGCAAAATCAGCACAAACGATAAAGGGTTGAGGGTCTGCATTGATCTCCTCTATCTCTCCATTGCACAAGGTCATCATTATCTTCTGATGTAGAGAGGAAAGTACACATTTGTTGGTGTGAATCCAATCCCTACCAAGTAGAGCATTATACTTAGCATTGCTATCAATAACAAAGAATGTCGTCATGCAATCTCTGGTTCCTACACTCAGGTTGATGGGTAAAATCCCCTAAGCCATCTGTTTATCTCCAGCAAACCAGCAATGGTTGTGCTGGTTGGGATTAATCTGGGGTTCCTTTTCTCTAATTTCTTCAAAGAAGATTTCAGAAGCAGGTTCACCGCTACTCCATTATCCACCAATACCCTATTCATCTATATCTCATTGAAAAGCCTTGATATATAAGGGCTTGACATGTTTTGTCAGGGATGTTGTAGGATATTCAAAAGGATATGAGAGATTAATACTCACCTCTTCCTCACTCTCGTCCTCAGTTTCCATTGGTGTGGCCACTTCGGATTCATCTTGAACCATACTAACCTGTGAATCTTCACTAGAAACTGGAATAGAGTCAATCTCCTGTCCTTCTTAGTTTCGATCTTCAGCCTAGAACTCCTGTGGTAGTATATGCACCATATTCACTAACACTTGAGGAAATGAGCCAAATTAAACCACTGGCTGTACTTGCTTCTTTTCCAAGCCAACTTGTTCAATCACTTCAGAAACATCTTCCATGCTGCATTCTAGCACTTCAATACTAGTGACTTTCTTCGAATGGTCTGTTCCTACTGGTTTTTCGACCAAAAATGTCTGTTCAGCCATGAAGGCTTCAAACATCTTCTCCTCAACCATCTCTTTCCTTTGGCCTAGGCCAACTTCGCCCTTTGTCTCACTGTCGCTTTCCATCAAAGCCTTTTCAAGACTTGCTAAACTGGATCTTTCTTTGGCTTTCAGTTCAGAGTGAACTTTAGCCAACTGCTCTTTGCTGAAACTCCTTCTGTCCTAAGGAGTCGATTTTGGACTATGATCCAACTTTGAGCTTTCTATTTCCTCTGTCTGGCCTCTTGGCTGGGCCAATGAAGAACTCTTCCCACTTTCTTTCAGATCCTTTTGGTACTGAGTGTACCTTTGCTGGATCTTCCTCCTTTGGGACCTAGAAATTACTGGGACCATATTTGGTTCCTTTGTTTTTGGATGTTTTAGTAACACCCAATTATTTGGAGCACCAAGAGAGGTTTAACCATCCTACCCTGGTCTCCAACATTACTTCTTTGGATAGGAATTTCCTTAGGCTTGTTCTGCATGACAAACCAATCTGGAACCCCAGGTACCTGTGGAGGCCATTACTTGGCCCTGACCCCCTGTCTTGGGCCTAATTCAGGCCTTCCATGAGGGTGGCTACTTTCCATTTTGTGTGAGGCTGGTCTAGGAGGCCAATCTCTGGCTCTGATCCCATAACTTGAGCCCACTTCGGACCTCCTCTCAGGATGATTGCCCTCCATCCTGTAGTAGTTGGGTGGTTTGAGCTCATGTAAAGGTTTCTTGCCCTTGGAATGCACTCTAGTAACTGTTAGCCCAGCCAAGAATGGCTGCTGCCTGGGACCAGTTGGGTATGGCCTTTTGTTGTAGGCACTGGTTGGTTTAGGGCATCTCTGCACATCCTTGTAATACTGTTTCCCATCAATCGGAAGCCCTTTCAACCATTTGTAACTTAACCTGCATCTGGGACACATTCTTTGCATGACAGCTGCATCTAAAGAGTCATCATCCAGTGCCTCCTCACTAGAGTCTTCCCTTTGGTCTACAAAGCCCTACCCATTCGCTGGTGAACTTCTGGCATCTTTCTTGATAGTAGTCTGACTAGCAACATGCATCTGCACATTAACCTCTTCCAATTCCTTCAATGATAAGTTCTGGAAGTCTAGCACAATAACATTGGCTATAACTTCTCCAATTTCTGGGAATGGATTAGTGTCAATCCCCATAGCTTTCTTTACTTTAGCTGGGAATTTTAAACTCCCCTTTCGAATCTGTTCTTGGATCCTGTCCCAAAAAACAATACAGTTTTTAGTTGAGTGAGACCAAGAATTGTGCCATTTATAATACATTTTTCCTTTAAGTTCTTCTGGAGAAGGAATTTTGACTCCTTTTGGTAACTTTAGGAAATTCGCTGCAAGTCAATGACCAAAAATGTCATCTGCCTTTGTTAAGTCGAAAGAATATTTCCTATAAAGGTCTTTCTTTTTAAACTGCTGATCTATTGTAGTGTCTTTATGAATTAACGCCTCACAGATCACAGGCTCTTTCCCTACGATCTCTGCTGCATCAATCCCATAATTAGGATCTCTATAATAAGTCTTCTATGATGCATTACTTTGATCTTGTTCTTCCTCAAGTAATGATTCATATCTAGACACCTTATAGGTTAATTCCACTAAGTCTCGAAACTCAGTTGAGTCAAACTTCTTTCGAAACCTAAACTCTAAACCATTTTGAGCCAATCTCACAAATTCAGGCTCTGATAAAATGATCATACACTTGTTTCGTGCTTTTTTGAATCTGGTAATAAATTGAACAGCCTTTTCATCAGGCCTTTGACTCAACCTTGCCAAATCTGCCATAGAAACTTCTGGTTCCGTTTGGAAGAATTAGGCATGAAATGCCTCCTCCATTTGTTGCCAAGTTTGGATAGAGCCAAGTGTAAGGTTAATATACCATACAAAAGCTACCACAGTTAAAGAATTTGGAAAAAGTCTTAACTTCATGTAATCATTATTGGTAAATTCACCATATTGGGCAGCGAATCTAGCAATATGTTCTACTGTTGACTGGTTTCCATTCCTATAAAAAAGAGCAAAGTCTGGTATTCTAAACCCTCTTGGGTATTCATGTACCCTATCCACTCATTCTAGGTATGGTTTCCTGTACACAGGAGTTTGAACCCCCCGAGCCATAGGTCCACACATTTCTCTAACAATATCAGTAATTTGGTCCCTAGGAACCATATTTTGTGCTTGTTGGACCACCACTGGAGGAACAAACACAGGATTTGATGGAAAACTTTGTGCCTGAGGTCTTCTTGGTCCATAGGGAGGTATATTTGGAACTGGCTGTCCCTGTGGTGCTGACTGCTGTTGAGGGTATGGTTGACCTCTCTGAGCCTGTCTTGCGAAAGGACCCGCGAAAGGTGCTATAATAGGAGGAACATGTGTTGTTTCTCTTCCAGTCGCAGGAAACCCTTCCAACCCCTTGGGTATGAATTTGAACAAAGGATTAGTGAACCCCCTTGTGCCAGGTATGGCTTCGAACATGGGATTTGGAAACATTTTCATGCCATTTTCTTATGTTAGCCCAAATCCACCAATTTGTATGGCTTCACTGTTAAGTAATGAGGCATTTTGATTTACCATAGGCCTCGAAAGAGGCTCATACCAAGACTGAGGTAATGGTCTTTCATAATTTTAATTACTAGTTTGACCATTAGTATGTCCATTACTTTGCATAGGCTGTTTATCTCTAACCAATCTTTGCTGAGGGATATTTGAAATTTCCTCCATATGCCTTGTGTTAGTTGGTTGATGGGTATTCATCCGATCCGTAAAGGATATTGCCCATCGTTCCATTGTGTTCATTAACTGTTGTCCCATGGCATCTACTAGGCCTTCCCATGGATTCATTGGTTGAACAGATGGAACCGTAGATGGTCCGATTCCATGGTCTCATCCACTATTCTGGACACGTGGTGCATGTTTTGTATTACTGGTCTATTTGACCATAGGTTTTGATGAGATAGGTGCTTCTATAGGATGTGTTATCACATTATCCTCTGGATCAGGTATCTCTGTCTCTCCTTCCACACCTTCTTCTAGGCGTTCATTTTCTCCTTGTCTCCTACGTCTAGCTATTTCAATTAGTCCCACTGGGCGTGCCAAAAAAATATGTTGGCTTTTTGGCTTTTGAAGGTTAGTATTGTAATTTTAAGCGTGCCAGCAAGGATCAATCAGTCCTTACAGAAGATTAATTACCAACCAATTATCAGATGATTGTGTTTTAGTTCTTTCAGCCTCAATGAAAGGACTTTTACTGGTGGCTTGTTGAGGAGAATTTAGTAAACAACAATTAAATGAAGAATAATTGCAGCATTTCATTAAGTAAAAATGAAAAACTTACAATGATCTAACCCAACCTCGTAAAGGTTTACAGCAACAAGCTATTCGAAACTACTCCTATGAATGAAGTGCAATACAAGAATTTGAAGTACAGAAATGTAAAGAACTGTAAAAACTAGAAGGAAAATAAAGTAGACAAAAACTAGTTTCTGGATCTGAGTTTGGGTCCTCCTTTTTGGGACCTTCTCTGCTATTTATACTTCTCAATGATAATCGTCAAACTGGGCTCCTAACCGTCGAAATATCCCTCCATGATCGCTGATCATGCTCTCTCATAGTCAGCTCCACTACGCCATGTTTGCAGTTAGGCTTCTCTCTTAATTTTGAATTTGAACCTTGTGAGTAACCGTTAGGCCACGTCACCTTATATCCCTCGATCATTCCAGTGCTACGCAGACCCATTATTACCAGCATGGGTTAACACGTGTCTGACTATGGTTGGCAATTTATATTACCTTCCCAAATTGCCCTTCTCATACCACGTATTGAATTGTGATTAGCTTATACAATTTATACAGCGAACAATATATATATATATATATAAGAGAAAATAAATAAAAAGTATCGCTACTACTTTCAACTGTACCTTTCTCTGCCAACCTCCTTATAGTATCAATTGCCTATAACTTTGTAATACTTCCGAAATCCATTACTGACTGTACCAATCAAAACCACTTTCCACGATCCATCTAAAACCCACAAATAACTACACCAATCAAATGATACCAAAACAAAAATCCACATCCACCACTTACATTGCTTCCAAAATAATTTCTTATCTCCTTTCTTTACCCATCATTGTTCATCAATGACTAACCGTTCAAATTTTAGCCTCTCTGATAATCTTTCTCTATAATCCAAGGGCTAAGGCAATACCGTCATCGATGGTCTCTTTTCATATTTTGGTGACATCCAATGGGTTTTGGTTTTGCAATGTTAGTGGTATGTGAGGGACAATGATGGTGGTAAGATGCCAATGATGTGATTTTGTTGGTTACGAGTTCTTGGTGAAAGATTTAGCTGATAGTGGTGGCGATTGAGGGATATTGTTGATAAGAAGTGTTGACTAGTGAAAAGAAAGAGGCAGATAAAGAGATATGGTGAGTTTTTCTTTATATTGTACTTGTGAAGATCAATTAACAATTGAAGTGTTGTTTAGAATATCATTTTGAAATGTTGTACATGAACTAAGGTGAGGTCTAAGGATGAAAAACCTTCTGATTCTTTTATTTCCTCAATTAAGAGAATTTCAAATCTCCTAAGCGTTTGAGGTTTAAAGAGCACATGGCAAGTATGGAAAATAAGAATTGTATTGTATTTAAACATATTGAAGTACAATAATTTGGTGAAAACTAAGCTAATTTTAGAAATAGAAATGGAAAATATAGTAAACTAATGAAGCAACTGGTAATCGAAAGTTAAAAAGGCATTGAGTCTTGAGATATAGTTACTATGTATTTGTTGAATTGATCGAATGATTGACCAGGGGCTTTTTGTAACAATCCCGATCCATAATTAGTCGTTAATCCGTAATTAAGAATGTTAATTAATTTTTAGGAACAAGATTATGTGTTAATTATGCATTTTATATGTGTTTTGCATTCTTATCTGTTAGCTGTAAATATCTATTCAGAATTCTGCTTTGTTCTGTTAATTGAAGGCCTTATCGGCATCTGAATACGAAATTGACTATGTTTATGTGTTATTTGGAATTTTTAGAACCCTATGGCAAGTTTAATTAGATTTCAATTCAGAACTAAATAATTAAAATAAATTGATTAAATTAAGCTAGATTGATTAGCTTTAATCACTCTTAATTAGTGAGTGCTAAATAAGCCTATATAAGGCCAATGTTGCATCAAGAACATTCTATATACACTCTAAACTTCATTCTTTGAGCCCAAAAATGTGTGTGTGTGTGTGAGAGAGAGAGAGAGAGTAAAGAAGAATTGAGCTCAAACCTAGAAATTTTAGAGAATTGGAGAATTCAAACAAGGATTGCTAGAATTCAAGGGAATTAAGGACCCTAGGTGAGAATCATGCTCTTAACACTTTGCATTCAAGACATTAGTGTATGAATTCAAGAGGTTTAAGTGATTAAACATGAGAATTAAGCTTAGATTATGGAATTTGAGATCATTCCATGCATGCATGCATAATTCGTGGATTTGAGTTTTATTCCAACAAATTTTTACATGCAAGCGCATATCTTTGCTATGTCTTGAGAGCTCACCATGATTTTCCATGAAAACATTTCATTTATTCATGTTGTATTTGAATCTAAGTCGTTGCATGCATGTTATGAACATAAAATTTCAAATATAAATTTGAAGAATTGATTTGTGTTTGGGTCCTGATTTTACGAATTAACCTTCATTTCATGTTTTACTACAAGTTTCCAAGTATTTTCTAAAGTTTTTGGCCCAAATGAACAAGATTCAAGCTTTGGAATTGAGTTTTCAACCTTGTTGAGCAATTTGGAAATTCTAGAATTCGCAGGGTTCGCTCGAGCGATGGTTCCTTCACTCAAGCATACTTTGCGAGCTCTCAGAAGTTTTGCAAAGATTGATAGTTGGCTCGAGCGACCACCCTTATTTTCAGTCTTGGCTCGAGCAACCAAGAAATTGGCTTAAGCGTGAAATTCGAGCTCCTAGTACTTTTGCAGACTTTGTAGACCGCTCGAGCGAACAAAGTTGCGATTGCGCGAATTGCCCTGTTTTCTGAAATTTTGCAAAGTGTTCCTAAGTGCATAATTGCATCCTCATTCCATATTAAGCATTCTTAAGCCATGGTTTAAGCTACAATAATGAAGATGAGGGTTAGAAACACTAGGAAGAAATGTAATAAGACAAGTGTTTGCAGAGCGTGCGTTTCAATAGATATATCTGTCATGTGTTTGTGTAGATCACGCGCTACCGTTTGTCTGATTTGTCTGTTCTGCTTTTGAAGCTATCTGTGAGTAACAATTTTGTAAAGATATGTTCAATTATAAGTACTTTTTGATAGATATAATAAACTTTGTTTTCTGAAATGATATTTTATGTATATATGAATAATTGTCCAATTTTCTGAAATATATCATGGCATCCTTAGCATCATGTGAATCTATTATCTGTTATCTGTTACCTAGTACTAGAGATCTCTGTGGGTTCCATTCATGGAACTATCTGTGAAACATATGTGGTTATCTGTTATGATTGTGCACAATCATCTGTTTGATATGAATATGGGTCTTAATAACCATCTGCTTTGTATATGGCTCTTTATGACCAATCTGATCTGTTAGCACTAATGGATGTACCATATATGATTGTTTACAAATCTAAATACGTATATGAATCTATTTCTGATCTGAATTCTGATTTCTGACTCTGATTTGGACATCATTCATAAAATCTTTACTCTGTTGTTATTCACTGGGCTCTAACTCATTACTTATATTATGTATGTAGGTGATCAGGCATGTGACCAAGCTTGAGACTTCTAGTCTGGATCTGTTTGTGTTAACCAACTAGTGCACCTCCCGAGGAGGTTCCCGGAAGTCTTTTGTGAACCATGTGAACTGTAACGCCCCGTATTTTATTACTCAGATAACCTTACCAATATTCATTAATTAAGTCCATTTACAAATAACATTTCATCCTTGGATGAAATGATGAATAATTAAATATACATATTCCCACTCGTTATACAACAAAGACATTTACATACAAATAAAAGAAATGCCCTGAAACTTACAATAAAAAAGAGGACACTACTCTTTACAAAAAAATAGCACTCAGCCAAACAACAAATGAAGTAATACAATCCATCACTACATTACACTTATGAAATGGTAAAACCCATTGTTTGATCTTCAAATCTGAAAAGCATTCCATGTACACATGTACAGGCAGGGGGTAAGCAACCACTAGCTCACCAAGCAATCTCATATTAAAACATTAGAAGATATGCGGGTATCAAAATACTCATACATATACATGAAATCATATCATGTCAAAACCATATGATTTTATTACATAATCTCTTAAATCCAATTTATTTAATTAACCACAATAAGTTAACTTAAATAAATAAACATGTTTCAATAGTAACAGGACATCATTTTCAATTCATTCAATTATCTCATTATCAATTGAATTAAATAATTAAACAATTCATCAAATCCTTTTTATACGGTCTTATGAGATGAATGCATATGCTATGTCATGCTCAAAATATTTTTCTCATCTTTTGAAAATCTTACGCACAATGTCATTTTGAAAACACAATAATCCAACAATTTTAATAAAATTCCAAGATGATAAATACGACTCAGGTAATCCCGAGGCTGGTGTCTGCAAGTAGACTATACAAGTACTACCAATTTGTCATTTTTACCAGTATTAACTAGAAGGCTCGACACCTATCATCTACACCACCTTTCAAGACTTACCACCGTATTTATCCCAAAATCATTTCATGAAAACTTGTTTCCCAACATTCCTTTCTCAATGCAAAGTTTTCAAATCAAATTTTAAATCTCATCATTATCAAATGAATTGATATGCCAATGCAATAATTAATAATACAATGCAATATTTCTTCTACTTTCAATACTTCCACACAATATTCTCATTGTGATCAAAATTCTCATTTCTCATTTCAATATAATTTCTCAAGATGAATATAAATACTTTTATTCCAATTCATCCATGGGCCAACATAATTCCCACACTTAGAGTAATCTCAACCATTTAGTCACTTCAAGACTATATCAACATTTTGAACAACAATTTCCAAAACTTCAACAATTCTCATATTCCATGAAAACCATCATTTATATGTAAACAAGTAAACAATTTTTCAAACATCATTTATTTTGGCACACAAAATAAATATAAAAGCATCTTCAAAAATTGTCAACATCTTTCTTAAAAACCTCCAATTTCTAGGTTTTTTCACCAAAACCACTCATCTTCATTTATTGAAAGAAAGTCACTAAAAACATCTCTCTTCAATCCTTATAGTTCAAAACCCTCAATTTCTATTTTAAAAGGAACAAAAAAGTAAATCCACTTTCAAAAAAATTCTCTCATCTTCTTGAATCAACAATCATTTTTCAAAACAAATCAAAGGATGATTTCGAAAATCATCTAAATTTTACAAAAACATATATATAACACAAAGGAAATCCCTACTTATTAAATATTACCATTTCCATCCTACTATGTCAAAAGTTATGGTATAATCTTAATAACACACTTTTAACCATAACGGATATAACCTTTTAACCAAAACTAATTTAATCCACTAAATTAGTAAGTTTATTATATTCAAATATTTTCAAATTAATAATATCAAACCTAACTTCACATACCTCATCCCTCAAACATAACTATATTTCAACATAACCATTTTTCATGCCAAGCTATTTAAAGAGGTAATATTTTTACCAAATTCTCTACTAATAACAATTTCACAACTTTTTTCTAAATTTACTTAACCAACATGATATTTACATCAAAAATTATGAAATATACTTAATAGTAACATTTTCAAGGTTATGAGTTTGAAAGTCCACATTTCACATTTTTTTTTTTTTTCATAAAAATGAACACAACTTAATCATCAACATATCATCTTTTATAAGATATCATGAATATAACACTTTTAGAGTTTTTAATTCCAAAGCAACTCTATAATTCCTACTTAAGCATTTACTCCATATTCTTCAACATTAATTTATTTTTTTCAAAATAAATTCCAAATCAAAGATAAAAAAAAATTCAACCTTATATTTCTCAAAATAAATCATCTAATCATAATATGATGTAGAGACAATCCATACAACTATTAAATTTTATTTTCAGATTTCTTTTCAAAATTATCAACACAAAATGATTTTTCCAAATCAATCTCAAAATGCCAACATTTTTAACATTTCAACGTAAATTTTCTACCAAAAATTACCAAACAAAAATCTAAATATATATATATATATATGCAATACCTCTTATAATGATATATTTTCTCAAAATAATCCTAACATAACTTTAATGTAAAAATATGAAGAAAGTCCTACCTCAAATAATGAAAAAGAGCAGATCTGGAAGGCACATCTTGCCTGATCATGAATCCGAGACTACCATTGCGAAGATCACGACGAGCTCTCTGACTTTCATTTACAAAGTTTTTGCAAAATCTCACTCTAAGGACTCTCATTTGAAGCTCAAAGCTTGAGCATAAATGGAGGAAAGAGAAAGGGAGAGAGAGACGGACAGAGAGTGAGAAAGAGGCAGAGGGTCTGCCGACCCAAGTCAAACAAATGAAATGAAATGGAAAGAAAAAAGAAATGATAGCAAGAAGACAAAATGGGGGGCCACCCATATGGGTTTGTTTCCCAAATATATATATAATTTTTATAATAATATCTCAAAATTTATAATATAAATTATAAAATGATATAATTTTTCTTACCACAAAATATTATATTTTTGTACACCACAAAATATAATATTTTGCTTACCACGAAATATATACACATTTTATTCACTACAAAAATATATAATTTTTCACCATATGGTACACACCATAAAATCAACTAACAAATATTTACTATTATCCTATATAATAAATAATAACAACTCCCAAGGTGGTTACTACCAATCACATAATCAAAAAGGACCAAACAGTTAATATGAGTAATTAAACAAACTCAAATTAAATTAAATCTAAATCATGAGTCTTGAATTAAATTCCCACCCATAAGCCAAACATCGCCCAATTACATATCAAAGTAGACCCAACAAATCTATCCAAATCATGATCTAAACATTAAAAATTAAATTACAAAATTTTGCTATAAATTAAACTGAACACTAATCAGTCTGTGAATTTTCATAAAATAAATACTCATCATTTAATTCTGAAATTTTTATCCAACGTGCTAGACTCATATGGAAACAACATATAAAAATTTCATAATTATCTGAGATCGGGAACTATTTTTAAAAAATACAAAACCGAAATGTTTTTGCACAGATTTTACACAGCACTCAAATTCGAAAATTTGCTCAATTAAATTATGCACTGGCTATTTAAAAAAAATAAATTGGGTCACTACATGAACAAATCCTAAGTTTGTTTTATTTTCTTCTATTTATTTTGTATGTAGGGTTAAGTCCCTTTTTGTCCTATTTGTACTTGAGATGACACAAGTCTAACGTCATATTATATGCAAATATAAGTTTAAATTTTCTGTCCCATAAAAGTCTATACAGCTCTATGGACGTTGTATATCTGTTATTTGCTTCTGCTAGCCCCTTAATTTGTTAATCTGTTTTAAAGGCCTTCGGTAATCTTAAGATTACTAACCGGTTACGATGTTAAGCCTATAGGAATGGGTTTGGGTTATGACACATTTCCCATATTGAAAATGGCTTTTATATAGTTGCTTGACCTCCTAACCATTTGGAACCACCCCATAATCTTCCTCAACCACATTTGGTTAGTGTAATTCTAGTAAGGTTGTTTACAGAACCATTTAACCCGACCCATCCAACCAAACCTGACCTATCACGGTTGATATCAAACCAAAGAACGATTGGTAATGGTTTTGCAAATGCTAAGTTTTTCGAGTTTTCGATCTGTAGCGATTTTAATATTTGTCCACCTGTTCAAACTTACCCGCTCAAATTATGTATAAAATAGTTATAAAATAGTTAACTTGCATACATGGCATGATTATATTGAAGGATTAGATAATGACTATCAGCTATCATATCTATCATTTAATGATAATTCTAGAGATCCCATTTTTTTCTCATCTTCAAACCAAATCCAAATCCACCTTCTCATTTTTCCTTTAATATTTCTGTCTCATTTAATGTGGTTTAGTTTGTCTTTTGAACTCCTCCATGAAACTTGGATTCTTTCTTATCATCTCACCTTTAATATTTGTGTTACCCAAAAGACAACCTAAGAGGGGGTGAATTAGGCTTTTACAATTAAAAGTAATAATACCTTAATAAAAATTATGACTAGCGCAATAGATAAATATAATTAATGAAATAAAAATAATTAAAACAAGTGTCTTAACAACTATGTCAGTTAATGATTTTAGCACAGTAAAAATGTGAAATATAGCTATGGCAATTTAAAATAAAATAAAGAGATAAGGGAGAGAGAGGCAAACAAATTTATAGTGGTTCGGTTTCAACTTGACCTACGTCCACTCCTCAAGCTTCACTTGAGATTTTTCACTATCTTCTAGCTTCACAGGGGTGCTAGCAACCTCTTTACAAATAGAGCAATCTTCCACAGATTTTACACAGATTTCACAAGTCCAAACGCTTGCAAATCTTAGGTGATTCACAATCACTCTCAAGATTTCAAGAACACAGTATTTGCAACACTTTTATAAGAGGAAATGGTATTTTTGTTTTCAAAGAAAGCTTACAATAAATATCTCTCAAAGATAGATATATAAAATGAAGTTTTGATTTTTCTGTAAATCTCACACAAGAAAGATGGGCTTAAAGCTATAAGGCTCAGTGTATAATTTCTGAGAATAGATGTGAGTGATTATAGATCAAAGAATATTTTCAGGTTTTTTTGTAACTTGTTTACGTTAGAGGCTTTGGTATATATAATGAAAATTATAGCCGTTTATAGCCGTTGTATTCATTTGAATTTATAGTCGTTTATAGCCGTTGTACTTCCATCATTACTAATTTGAATATCTTCCACTCCATCATTACAAATTTGAATATTTTCCACTTGAACCTTTTGAACCTTTTGGCCTTTTGAACCTTTATAGCCGTTTATAGCTGTTGTACTTCCATCATTACTAATTTGAATATCTTCCACTTGAACCTTTTGACCTGCTGCTGTGCTAGGCTGTTTGAACTTTTGTTTTAGGCTGTTTGAACTCCTAATTTAATCAAATATTAAATACATTCTAACAACATTTAGGATAAAGGTTTAGGTAAGAAATAATAGGACAAAATAAATTTTGATTCTATTTTTCTCTTTCAAATAAATCATCAAAATAAATTTTGATTAAAATATAATTAAATAAATCATCAAAATAAATTTTGGATTCTATTTTTCTCTTTCAAATAAATTAAAACATAATTAAATAAATCATCAAAATAAATAAGTCTAACAATTTGTCTATCTTATTTAATTCTTATTCTGTCTTTTGATCTCCTCCATGAAATTTTAATTCTTTCTCACCATCTCACCTTTATTATTTCTCTCTCCTTTAATTTTTATTCTGTCTTTTGATCTCCTCCATGAAACTTTAATTCTTCCTCACCATCTTTATTGTGAGATATTTCTTTCTTCCCGTCGAGCTTACAACACTCAGGATGTCATGGTTGATGAACCCTAGCTCTTAACTCCTTCTATTTCACAGTGATGGTAAACGAAATAGCCTAATCTCTCTCAGTAGAGCAATTTATGACAGTGATATAATGAAGGCATCCAACCAAATCTAAGATGAGGAAAATAATTTGATCTCTTCCTTCCTTCAGATCTAATCTTTTTTTGTTTGTATATTTCTCAAATCTATATCTATACATGTATATTTATCATAGTCTTACTTCAGATCTGTATTCTTGCTAGCGTTTCATTTATATATGTATCCTTACTATTGTTTCATCATCTCACTACAACCGATCGCTACTAACTGCCAAACAGATGTTTTTATTCGGTTGATTTCAATGAGATGTTCAGTCAACAGCAGTTGACAGTACTATCAACCCGAACCATTCGATTCGATTGGCAGTCTAATGGTGAACCTAACTCTAACTAGCCAAGTCGAACAAAGTAATAGGTTGTTCAAGTTTGGTTTAATAACTTAACGAGTTTAAAATTATGTTCAAGCTTGGCTTGTTTACATAACAAGTTGATCTCAAATGAGCTTTTAACGAGTCGAACTCAAGTAGCTTGGTTTTTTATAGTGTATATAAGCTTATTGAGCCAAGTAGTAAGTTGTTCAAACTTGACTAAAAAACTTAACGAGCTTAAAATTGTATTCAAGTTGATCTCAAACGAGCTTTTAATGGGTCAAACATGAGTCAAGCTTGAATAGCTTGGTTTATTTAACACCCCTACTTGATTCGAATCGACCCGTGAACACCCCTATATAGAATGCCTTTTACTCTACCATGCATCATTCGGTAGCTTGGTTTTCCAAGTATCTCTAATGTATCCCTCAAAATTTTGGGATGATTGCCATTTTTTCCTCCTAACCTTTGGATTAGTTAGTGGTGGATGTTTAACCTAGGGTTAGCCAACTTTGTCCTGTCATTACGTAGATATATATTTATAGATAGTTTTTTTCATATTAATTAGGGATATTGACGTGATGGATACCATGATGACTTATGTTATTATTATCCCATATTTCAGAAGAGTTCGGTAAACCTCAAAACAGTTGGACTATGTTCACTAAAATCACTTGTCACCAATAATATCACCTATGTTGCGTGTTATTTTCTAGTTAGGTTGACATTTTTAGTCCAAACATTTTATAATTTAAAAAAAATAAAATAAAAATAGACAATAAATGTTTTTTCATTTATAATTATTTTATTTTTTGTAAATATAAACAAAAAATTGTAAACATAAATGTTATTAAACGGATACCTAATGTCTCGTATGCTTTCTAAATAAGGAGGGCGTGATAAGGCATAGATTACATGGGCTATCTCTTTTAATCTAATCCTTAGCATTTCCATATAGGGGTGTAATTTTGGCCCATGAGCCAACAGCCCACACTAAGCTTGTTTGTGACAAGAGTGAGCTTAGCCCGGGACCTTGGGTCTGGGCTTGGGCCGTGTGTTCTGGAACCTAGCCTGAAATTTTTTTCCCCCCTCTGGCCCGACCCGGCTTCCTACCACCTATCACTGTGCAACGATAACAAATTTAGGGAAAAAAAAAATTGAAATGGTCAAATGACCGTTAATTCCACAACGGCCAATTTTTTTTTTTATTAATAAATTAACCCCTTCCTCCGACTCCTATAAATACCACCTCTCTCCCATTTTATTTCTCACAAACATATCTCTCTCTCAACTCTCAACGCTCAATTAATTTGAAGTCTCATCTTTAAGTGATAATTGTAATTGCGTAAGAAAAAACTTTTATCAGAAGAAACTAATTTTTGTATCGCATTCACCAATCTATAACATTAATTATTTGAAATAATATTTATTAGTTACTCATTTTTTTACGTTAATTATTTCCTAACATATATTACTTGTTATTGTTTAATCATTATTTTAATTAATTGTTAGTTGATTATATTATTTTAATTACATTACTATGGATCCTAATATTTTTAATGTTTATGTTGATGTTGATACATATACATAACATGAATCTATTGATTCTCCTTCTAATGTACCTAATATCCCTCTTCTAACAGTAGCATCATCATCTAGGGGCACGATTAATAGTGTTTTGGAGCATTTTGAAAGAGTATCTGTAAATAATCCTTATGGTACAATTATAATTAAAGTAAAATGTAATTATTGTACATATTTACTTAGTGCTACATTTGCAGGGGGTACTAGTAATCTCAAAAGGTATGCTAACAAATATTTACAAAATCAACAACCTGATATTAGAACTCAAATGCAATTATGGGGTTCATCAACTTGTAATTTGCAAATATTTTCATATGAACCTATATGCACATAAAATTCTGTAGTTGATTATATTATTAAAAAAAAACCTTTTACTACTAGTAAATGTCTCGATTTTTTAGAAATGATTCACAGAGGTTTTGCACAGCAATATCAAGTTTTTTCAAGAAATATTATTAGAAATAGGATTTTAAAGAAATTTGAGGATATAAAAAGTGAATTATTTGACATTTTTAAAATCTGAATAGAAGAATTTGTTTAACATATGATCTGTGGTCAAATAATGATTTAAAATATCAACATATTACTTCACATTTTATTGATAATTATTGAAAATTAAATAAAAGAATCATTTCATTTAGATTAGTTGAACTTCCATACACCAGCCATTCACTTGGGGTAGAAATAAGAAATGTATTATATGAATGAGTTTTGCAAAATAAAATATTTACCATTAGTTCAAATAACGCAGCATATTACAATCATATTGTAACTCATTTGAAATTAATTTTACAATTACTTGTTGATGGTGATTTATTTCATGTTTGTTGTTGTACTCATATTTTAAACTTGATTGTTAAAGAAGTTATGCATGTATATGAGACTTCTATACTGGTAATAAAACATGCGGTTGTTACTATTATGTCTTTTGCTAATTGAATTTCTGAATATAGAAAATTTGTCAATGAAAAGATATGCCATTTAA
Source organism: Camellia japonica (assembly GCA_030407325.1). Classification (NCBI taxonomy): domain Eukaryota; kingdom Viridiplantae; phylum Streptophyta; class Magnoliopsida; order Ericales; family Theaceae; genus Camellia; species Camellia japonica. The sequence goes on from JAPPVO010000017.1 coordinate 117,262,547, forward strand.
AAAATTAATTTTAGATATGGACAGCAGGTAGAATTCAATGTACAATATGTTAAAGAAAGCTTAAAAACAAATAAAAGTAATAGATTTATTTTTTTGCAACTACATCGATAGAAGGAGTATCGACTCCCACAGAATTTAATTAGTGCCAAGCAGCCTTATATAAAGATTTTCTAAAATTTTTTGATATTGTAACAAAAATATTTTCTTATATATATTCCTCCTTCATTATTTATTTTACATATGTTAGCAGAAATAATGAAAGTTTCACAAAATGAAAGTTTCACAAAATATATAGGTAATGAATATTATATAACCATTATGATTGCAATAAAAGAAAATTTTAATAAATATTTTGATTAATTGCCTCATCTTTTAGGTTTGTCTATTGTAATTGATCCTAGGTATAAAGAAATTGGTTTATGAGTGTAATACCCAAAAAATATAACAATAAAACCATCTCACGATATTAATTAAATAACAACATGTACTGAACTAATGATCTTCCATTTATATGATCTCATTGTACAAAAGGTAATACATGCAATTATACATTTACAAGTCCTAACCCTGAATCTATAGCATGTGCCACAATTAATGATATGAAAGAATAGCTAAACAGATAAATAAATACCCTAATGACTATAACTTTCGAAGACAGTGCTTAGTTACAACAAAAGTGAGTTTTTACTCAATACAGTTTAAGCCCTAGGTTTGTACAAAAATAATTACAAGAATAACAAAAAAAAAAAGCTCTTGGCTCCAAGTCCTCTCAAGCTACAGCCTTGGTGGAGACATATCATCAACACCTGAAAATGTTTTCCACATAGGGTGAGCCAAAGCCCAGTAGAGATACCCTAAAATAGTGCATAAATTTTAACAAAGCTATAAAGTGAATGCATATGCAATGCTCGTGTCAAAACATTTTATATTTCTCTTCAAAACCATGTAATGCAAGGTTTATATCATAATTCTTGAAAACATTTCATTTACAACGGAAAACAGGGCAATGGATACAAGTACTGAGAATCTCTAGGTACGTGTCTGCCAATAACCGCACAGGTTTCTAGACTTTCACCAAGGACACACAGGCCAACAATAATACCATAATCATACCCCTTATCCAGATTCACCAAGGTATTCACCCATTTTTCTCAAAACAATATACATTTTCAATGTGTCAAGTATGCAACAATGCTCAATGCAAATAGATGAGAAATTAGTTTCAATTCTCCTAATTCTCATGTAATTTCTACAACAATCATAGCTATCCTCCATCGATAGTCCAAAAACAGATATATCTAAACAGATAGATAATTTCCAATAAAGATAAACTTTTCAAAATTTCAAGATGGGAGTGGTAATGTATATGCAACTCCACCACCACCACCACCACTACCATCATCATCATCATCATTCCAATTTCATAAAACCCAATATCATTTCCATTTCCTCTTTATAAAATCAAATATTCACATTTTAGGGCAAAATCCCATTTTCTTTATAAATCAATTCCAAGGATAAAAATCCACCATTTTATCACAACTCAACCACATTTACAAACCCACAATCATATTCAAGAACCCATTTGAAAATCCCTCTTTTAATTTTTAAACCAAAACCCTAGATTTCATTCAAAAATCTCCAAATCACAATATTGTTTGGAAAAGCAAATAACCAAGTTAAAAACTATACAAAAGTGTGGAAAATTCCCACCCCAAAGCTAGAAGGCAAGAGAGAGAGAGTGAAGAAACCTCAACAAAACTGAAAATCAACATTGTTTTGATTAAAATGAAGCTTTAGGTGAGCTCTACCTTTTTATCAAAGGACAATGGTGTGGAAACCAACGGATGATAGTGTATTTGAAGGTAGAAGATGAGTTCTAGAGAGAAAGAGAGAGAGTAAATCTTAGTTTTTGGAATGTAGAGAGAGAGAGAGAGAGAGAGAGAGAGAGAGAGAGAGTGAGTGAGTGAGTGAGAGAATGACTCAAAAAGTGAGTTTTTCAGATTGATAATCGCTCGAGCGACCAGACACAATAAGTGAGATCGCTTGAGCGAACAAAGTTACCGCTCGAGCGCACAATGACACCCTTCTAGAAGTATTACAGATAGAGGCTAAGCGCTCAAGCATAAGAAAGATTGCTCGAGCTAAAAACACCACCCTCTTAGTACTTTTGTAGGCTTGCAAAAGTACTGAGAGTTCCCAAAGACTGTTCGAGCGACCAAATGACCGCTTAAGCAAATTGACCAAAACCTGGGCAAAGACTCCTTTGAAAAACGGACTCCCAACCTATTCCAAACGCAACAACGACATCCAAATAACCAACTAAATCACGAATATGATGTATAAGGATATGAACAACCAGATAAGACAAGGAATTCAGATCCAAAATAATAAACGAGTCAGGTCTAAACCAGAATCATTATAATAAGAATTTTTATATTGTATTTTCGCTAATTAAAAACAACTTGCCCCTATTATGAAAACATGCCAAAAAGTATTTGAAGAATATAGGGAAGCTATATCTGCAAATACAACACACACTACACCAGTCTCATCTCGAGGTAGAAGATTAAGTATTTTTTCAACAATAAAATGTACAAGAATATCTCAACATACAAGCATATGTAGTTTTGAATTGCAACATTATTTGGATAGCCCACCAATGGATGATAACGATGATTTTAATATTTTGGATTGGTGGAAATTGTCACGCCCCCACTTTTTTTATTATTCGAACAACTTTACAAAAATCATTATTATAATACAATTTTAGAGATAATGAGCGAAAGTCCCAATTACATCAGTAATGATAAATAAATGAAGATTCTCTCATTCGTATATGTAATGAATGCAATATGTAACATAATTAAGTAAATTGCCTGCAAGCTTACATCATTACATAAAAGAGAAAAGGATCAACCCTTTTTACAGCAACTGCATTCCGCCAATAGATATAAGGCTCCGTGGCCAACAGATAAAGAAGATCCTCGATCTTGAAAAAACTTCTCGTCATTCACTTGAAAAAAGATTAGCAACGTGGGATAAACATAAAGTCCAGTAAGGATCCTAACACGGTCCTAAACAATAATAGCTTATAGATATATATGATCATGAATGCTCCTACTCATACTATGTAAATAATGTGACGGTTTGTACTAAAGTATATTTACATAAGTACTTTTTCCAAAATCATACAATTCGTTCAACAATACCAATAGTTCACATTTCCTTCTTGTTTTCCAATTCAACAATATCACATAACAACTGTTTTGCTTTTGAAATACATTAACAAAAGTTCAGATTTTTTACTTTTACTTACAAACTCAATACGTAACCTACGTCCATTTACAACATGTTCATTACATTTTCCAGGCCTTAAGTCCAAAGTTAAAAAGGTACCTTCAACGATTTATTTGATATGCTCACATGTATACATAACATCCAATACAAAAAATGAAAACACCGAACAACTACTTACTCAACATATAAGACAACTCAGTCTTCCTAAACCATAACCATCACAACACATGATCCACCCAAATACACTGGGACAATAATGATAAACAAAACTCTGCTCTTCCTTCCTTAAGCACGGTAAGCTAATGATACACTTTTTCATAGCACAAACCAATTTACCAGTCACCAGCTGAAAGGTAATGGGACCTCTACCAATTTATCAGACACCCGTTGGAAGGTAATGGTACCTCTGCCAAGTTCTCCAAGCGTTAGCTACAAGGTACTGATACCTCTTATTCTAAGCACAACCAATTTCTCTAGGCGCTATGTCACGACCCAAACCTGCCCCTATAGGTTTAGTGTCGTAACCGGCCAGTAATCTGAAGATTACCTACGGCCTCAAAGAAAAATTTAAAAATATTTACATATAATCAGGGCCTGAAGCGGAAGCAAAACAAAAATAATAATGTCCATTGAGTTGTGTGTACATGATCAATTGTAGTAGTTAAAACATTTTTAAAACACTTTTATACATATACAAAGACATATCTTATAACATATCTCACACACTACATGAAGGACTTTTAGCAAAATACAAAAATTAACTCAAGCTTGACAAAATAAAATAAAGCCTCTACACAGAAGTACTTCTTGGGTGGCTTGACAAAGAGGTAGATTCCGTGGCAAACTCTAATGTTGATCCTCCAATTGCTCACCTATATTTATATAAAGAGTGAGCTAACACCCAGTGAATAATACCAAAGTAAAGAGGCTGTAAGAATGAGATTCTTAATTAAGTAAATCACATTAATACATATTACATGTAAATCAAAATCAAAATGACCTCAGGTCCATCATTTCCATATTTATATCCATGTGCATATTCATAACAATATTCAAACGGCCTTTGGCCCATCATAATATTCAAACGGCCTTGGGGCCATTATAACATTCAAACGGCCTTTGGCCCATTACATTCGTATTCAAATGGCCTTTGGCCCATTATATTCGTATTCAAACGGCTTTTAGCCCATTATATTCCTATTCAAACGGCCTTTGGCTCATCATAATATTCAAACGGCCTCTAGCCCATTACATTCATATTCAAACGACCTTTGGCCCAACATAATATTTAAACAGCCTTTGGCCCAACATATCAAACGGCCTCTGGCTCATCATTTTCATATCCATATTTATGCACATTTCATATTCGTGATCATGATCATATTCATATTCAAACGGCCTCTGGCCCATCACATTCGTATTCAAACGACCTCAGACCCAATTCATTCATATTAAACGGCATTGAGCCCATTTCGTGTCCTTGATACACATAACAAATGGCCTCAAGCCCATTTGAACAATTTATACTTGTCAAACACTCATAAATTCATTTGTGATTCAAACAATAGAATTCTAATTCATAATGTAAAATCACAAGTTTAGAAAACTTACACGTGAGTAGTATTTAAAAATAGCATGTATGAACATGTCTTTACTAAAGTACTACTCACAGTGTTCAGATGCCTGGTTCACTCTTGCAGTTGACCCTACACAATTCATAATATACATGGAAATCAGGTATACAATTCATTCCATTCTTAACTTGTTTAATTCTCTTAGGCTTCTTTCTTACTCTTTTAATTCATTTATAATGCTCAATGTATGCCTAAGAATGCTTAGAAATAAAAGAGAACAGAAATTGAAACATGAAACAGCTTTTCAAAATTTTTTGAAGTAGGGCTCTTTGCTCGAGCGCAACATTGGTCACTCAAGTGGACCCCTTAGTCTGCAAAAATACTAGTTGCTTGGATTCTACGCTCGAGCGACAACTTCTTTGCTCGAGCGATAATGACGAATTTTGGGTTTTCAGAGCTGAAAATGGGGCTTCCAATTCCATTCCAAAATTTGGGGGTCATGCTTGTCTTGCTCAAAAACACGAATTTATTTTGGAAATAACAAATACATGACCCTTTCCTCACAAATGAATTTCAAAACTTCTTTAATTTTGTTAAACTTAATTCTATCTTTCATGTGTGTAAGCAATTTCAAATTCTTTTTCCCTTGAGTTTCAAATCATAAATTTAGGCATGTAAGCCATGAATCTTTCTGAAAGCATATGTAAATTAAAAGCTTTCATACATGCAAGAACTTTAAAAATTCAAAACAAAATGTTAAAACCTCATGCATGCAAAGATTTTCCCCAAACTTCTTTTCCTCTTTTCTTTAAAAATAAAACATGAAATTAAAGACATGAATCCATGGATTTTTTTGAAAACATGGAAAATATAAGCTTCTTATGCATGAAGAACTTCAAAATAAAAAGCACAATGGAGGAATTACATATTTTTTTCCATGAACATGCATAAAGCTTAATTTCTCGTTCCAAACTCAACTTATTTGCTCAAACCCATTTTCTTACAAAAACCATGGAATTAGCTCAACAATTCTCTTGATTCATGAATTATGGAGGACTTCTTACAAGATTTGAGCAAAAATCTCTTACCTAGGGCTTCAATTTCAGATATTAGAGGGAAATTCCTTCTTGACTTCTTCGATTTGTCTTCAAACTCCATAAGTGTTGAGCTTTCTCTCTCTAAAAGCTCTGTTTCTCTCTCTCTCTCTCTCTCTCTCTCGGCTATTCTCTCTCCCTTTCTCTAGAGTTGATTTCTCAGCACAAGCCCCCAAATGAGCTCAAGGCTCCAACACAATACACTAATACACACACACACACACACACACACACACACACACACACTTCTCTTGTTGACAGCACATTGCATACGTGCATATTGTTTCAAGTTTCCAACACATCACTTATACATGTACACACAATCAGATTTCTCAACACACCCACACAGGTTTCTCTGCACACCCACACACACACTCACAATTCTAGATTCTTCCTTAATTTAATTTATGATTAAGATTAGCTTAATTAAATAACACGTAGTTTTCATAAAATCTTAATTAACACATAATTAAATTAATTACAACTAATCATAAATTCCACATTATTTAATTAGTCTAATTTGACTTCCATTAAGGCCCAATTAAGTATAATTAAATTTATCAACTGAATCAGATTTTTAATCAATTTTCCAAAAAGGCTCCAAATATTAAATTAAATTAATTTCCATCATCAATCTTGGTTTCCCAAGCCATTAAGGTCTTCAATTTCAGATCAAACTCAAAATCTTCGTCAATAAATTACATATTCAATTGAACACCTAATAAATAAATTTAATTCATAATAATCTTAATTCCCAATCTTCATAACTTAAGTCCGAGATCAAAGACGCCAAGGCCAAAACTGCCGAGGCCAAGGTGGAGCTCCAAGAAGCCCTGGCTACAAAAGAAGCCGAGATCAAGGTAGACGACGAGAAAGCATTCTCAGAGGGGCAGGCTGCCCGTCCGTGATGCATATAAAGAACAAGTCAACTAAGCATATAACTGAGGTTTCTACCTCGGCTGGACTGCAACTCTCAACAAATTATCTGTCCCTATGGACTCCGACTCTAAGATATCAGCAAACTCCAAGTGCCTTTCCCTTCGACTTCCAAAAAGTCAGACGGTGAGGCCGACAAGGAGGAAACCGACGCAGAGGATGCCGAAGAAGAGGAGAGGTCACTGTTAGGGCCAAGTCTCCAACATTGAATGATCAAGTCTTGAATTTGACTCATGATAAGGAAGAATACTTGGTGTCCAAGGGTGCCTCTCCAAACAAACAATTTCTGAGGTCGAGGTCCAGGCGGCCGAGGTCCAGCGGCCAAAAAGAGCTTGGACTAGACCTTGGAAATTGATACCGAGATAGTGGCAGAGAAGGAAACCACATTGCCAACCGACATCGACACAACACCAACAGCCGAGGTTGAGCATTCTGAGATCAATGCCCATGTCTCCAACATTAGGATTTTTTTTTCTTTACTTTGAACTTTACTTTGAACTGTTATGAATAATGTAATCTTCTGTTTTGTTTTGAACAATGTTGGTTTTCATTTGGCCGACGTGCCTTCTTTTGTCTTTGTAATTGAACAAGTTCTCTTTGAATGCATGCATGCCTTCTTCCATTTTTCCTAGGTGTTGAATGCTTTGCTTCATGTATGCTTACTGCTTTCCTTCTATGCACGTTTCCATACTTAGAATATTTTTGCATTTCTTCAAAGTACACCTTGACTGTGTAATCACTTCGGGGTAGAGTACCTCGGATATAAACCTTGAATGTTTGTATTGGCCAATAATTGAAATAACACTTAAAAATATTTCGAAATATTTTTACAAGTACTGTTTCTTAAACTTATTCAGTTAAGTATTGCTTTTGCACCTCCACTTGCTGTTTTCTATCAAGACTTCACCTTTCCAACCTTTCCAAACTTGACAACTTGGTTGGTCATCTCGGGTAATATGCACCTCGGATACATCTTTCATCATTACCTCGGCTAATTGTCAATCTGTAAATTTTTCTAAAGATTTCAACAAGTCCCAAGCTCTCAAGTTTATTTATCATCTCTGCTCCTTGCTCCCTAATGCAAGCCTAAGTTCTACTTAAGTTCACATGATGCGTTTATGGTCTTTCGCCGAAGTCAGATTCAAACAAAGACCAGCCGAGGTGTTCAACCTTGGTTTCTCTGTTAATCTACTGAAGCGAGCTTAGTTCCATTCTGAGTTTAACTTTGCCGACATGGCAAGTCAAGGTTAATTCATCTTAGTTCAACTCTATTATATGCAAGTATAATTCAATTCTGCTACATAATAAGTCTAAGTTATTCGTCATGTTTCATTCGGAAACATCGCCAACTTAGTTCAACTCTATTATATGCAAATATAATTCAACTCTGCCATATAATAAGTCTAAGTTATTCGCTATGTTTCATTCAGAAACATCACAAACTTAGTTCAACTCTATTATATGCAAGTATAATTCAACTCTGCCATATAATAAGTCTAAGTTATTCATCATGTTTTATTCGGGAACATCATCATAAAACTGGTTAGTCTTATCGCACAAATTTCAAATTCATAAAAATCAAACTAGCATTTTATTATTACTTCGGATAATAAAATTGTGACATAAACTTCGAAAAACAAAAAACTAATGATAAAAAAATTTCAGATTGCAAGTGTTCCAGGGTCTTGGCAACTCTTTTCCATTAGTGTCTTCAAGTCGACATGCCTTACTGTCAGCAACTGAGATGATTCTATAAGGCCCTTCTCAGTTTGGGCCAAGCTTTCCCTCCCTAGGATCCTTCTTGTTACTGACAACTTTCCTAGGACGAGGTCCCCAACTTTGAACTCTTTGGGTTAACCCTCTTGCTGTAAGCCCTAGCAAGCTGCTACTAGTATGCCCCCAACCGAATTACTGCTCTCTCCCTTCTTTCTTCCAATAGATCCAGATCTCGAGCTAAGAGTGCCTCATTAGTCCCATCTTCCACTCCTTGGGTTCTGATTCCAGGGATGCTGACTTCTAGTGGGATAACTGCTTCAGTGCCATAAGCCATGGCAAAAGGAGACTCCCCAGTTGATTTTCTCAGCGTAGTCCAATACGCCCAGAGCACATTGGGCAACTCTTCCACCCACTCCCCTTTTGCTGCTTCCAGCCTCTTCTTGATCCCATCCAAGATAGTCTTATTAGATACTTCTGCTTGACCATTGTTCTGAGGGAAACTTGGAGTGGAGTAGTAGTTCTTGATTTTGTACTTTGCACAGAAGCTTTTGATTAGCTTACTGTCAAACTGTGTACCATTATCTGTTATTATTGCCCTTGGGATCCCAAAACCTGGTGATGATGTTCTTCCATATGAAGTTCTTCACATCAATATCTCGAATCTTCGCAAGGGGTTTAGCTTCTACCCACTTCATGAAGTAGTCAGTTGCTACCAGCAGAAACTTTCTTTGCCTAGTTGCTTGGGGCAGTTGTCCAACAAGATCCATGCCCCACTGGGCAAATGGCCAAGGTTGGATACTGGGTTCAAATCTGTTGCTGGTTGATGTATCAAAGGTGCAAACCTTTGACACTTTTATCAATTTCTAACATAGACTTCAGCATCCTTCTGCATGAAGGGTCACCAGTACCCCTTAGTGATGGCCCTATGAGCAAGTGATCTGCCCCCCAGCATGGTTTCCACAGACTCCTTCATGAATCTCATACAAAAAGTCCTCAACCTAGAAGGGATGTACACATCTCAAAAGAGGTCCAGTGAAGGATTTCCTGTAGAGATGGCCATCTGCTGTTAGGCTGAACCTGGCCGACTTCAATCTGGTCTTGTATGCCTTTTTTCGGTCGTCTGGCAGTTTTCCATCCTTGAGGAACATCACTATTGCATCCATCCAACTAGGACCCATCTCCACACATATTGCCTCATATTCTGTTATTAGAGTTTCCATACTTGGTCCTGTCAAGTAATCAATCATGATTGTCCTCGGCTCCCCGACTTTATTGCACTAGCCAGGTTGGCCAAGGCGTCAGCGTGACTGTTGTCATCTCGGCTAACTTGCTGTAGCCGGCAATCTTGGAACAAGGAAAGCAATCTAACAACCTCTTTAACATAGGCTATCATTCGTTCATCTCAAGCTATATACTCGCATGTTGCCTGATTCACAATAAGTTAGGAGTAACAGAAGACTACCACCTCATCGGCCTACATTGCTGCTGCCAACTTCAACCTTGCAATCAGTGTCTCAAACTCTGCTTCATTGTTTGAGGCCTTGAATCCCAAACAAATAGACTGCTCTATCATTCGCCCATCTGGCGATATCAACACTACTCCTGCACCTGCTCTACTCCTGCACCTGCTTCTTGATGGTTTGAGCTTCCATCAACAAACAAGCAGAAGGACTCGCTGATGTAAATGTCGCAGGGCTTTGGTTTCTCTTCTTTCTTCTGTTTTGCTAGAGTAGGGTTCTTGGGCCCCAGTTGGGTTTCTTCTTGCTCACCTGGGCATCCCAAGCTGCGGCTCACCAGAGTCCGATGTGGGATGGCACCAGGGGTGAACTCGGCCACAAAGTCGGCCAGAACCTGGCCCTTAATTACTGTCCTGGGTCTAAACTCCAAGTCATATTGGCCCAACACTACTACCCATCTGACTACCTTGTCTGTCGGATCTCCTTGCTGCAATAGGGACTTCAAATGATGCTCAGTCTTGGAAGTAGTGACTCAGTTTTTTCGAAGCCATCACCAGGGCTAGTGTCAACTTTTCCAAGGATAAGTACCTGGTCTCTGCACTTGCTAGGGTTTTACTCACGTAGTATACTGCCCTTTGTTCTCCATTTTCTTCTCTGATTACCACTGTACTCACTGCGTGCTCTGAAACTGCCAAGTATAGGAACAATTCTTGTCCAGATATTGGATTTGACAAAACTGAAGCTGTTGTCAGGTGCTTTTTCAAGTCAGCCAAAGCAACTTTGCGCTCCTCTGTCCACAAAAAATCTATAGCCTTCTTTAACAAACTAAAAAATGGTTTACACTTATCTGAACTTCTGCTAATGAACCTGTTCAAGGCTGCCGCATTGCCGGTCAAAATTTGCATCTACTTGGCTGACGTCGAGCTCGTTAAGCCAAGAATGGCTTTGATTTGATATGGGCTTGCCTCAATGCCCCTTCTGGTGACCAAGTACCCTAGGAACTTACTAGACCCGACTCCAAATGCACATTTCAAAGCATTGAGTAGGAGCCGATATGTTTTTAGGATATCAAAAACCGCCTTCAAGTCGGCCAGATGATTCCTATGTTCTTTGGTCTTCACGACCATGTCATCAATGTACACTTCTACTGTCTTGTCAATCAGATGTCTAAACATCTTGGTCACTAACCTCTAGTAGGTTGCTCCTGCATTTTTCAACTCGAAAGGCATCACTTTGTAGCAGTATATCCTTTTTGAGGTGATAAATGTAGTCTTATCCTCATCAGGGGGATAAATTGCTATCTTGTAGTATCCCCTGTAAGCATCTAGAAAGCTTACCCTCCCATGCCTTGAAGTGGCATCTACTAACTGATCAATCTTGGGCAGTGGAAAATTGTCCTTGGGGCAAGCCTTATTCAGGCTGGTGAAATCAACACAAATCCTCCACTTGTCGTTCTTTTTTTTTTTACTACCACAATGTTGGATAGCCAAATAGGGTAGTTCACCTCGCGAATGGCTTTGGCTTCCAGCAGTTTGTCCATTTCCTCCTCAACAGCCTCAACATGCATTAATGTCGGCCTCCTCGCTCGTTCGATGATAGGTTTAGCCGACCTGTCTACATTGAGAACATAGCATGTGACCTCGGGGTCAATGCCTGGCATCTCATATGGCGTCTAGGCCAATAATTCTATGTTGTCCCGTAAGAAAGCCTCTAACTCCCTTTTCTCGTCCTCGACTATGCTTGAGCCGAGAAGGAAGAACCGCTCTTCATCCCCTTCTTGGACCAGAATTTTCTTCAAGGCTTCCTTGCTCTTCTCAGCTGGTTCTTTGCCGACATCATCTAGGACTTCTATGTCCTCGTCCTCGACTTTCACTTTTTTTGCCTCTCGCACATTGCAATTGAATTTCATTGCTGCCATGGAGCAATTCTTTGCCTGCACTTGATCCCCTCTAACGTCTTCAATCCCCTGTTTAGTTGGAAATCGCAACAGCTGGTGTAATATTGAGGGAATAGCCCCCTTCCTAAGATTACATTGTAAGGGGAGGGGCTGTCAATTACTGTAAACTCTGTGCTTACCTTCCTGGTGCTTGCCTGCACCTCTAAATTTATTGCTTCCAAGGGCCATGTCGGCGTTCCATTGAACCCGACCATTGGGCTGTTGAACTGTTCCAAATCATCTCGGTGAAGGCCCAGCTCCTTGTAACATCTGACATACATGATGTCACAAGAGCTGCCTTGGTCAATCAGAATGCGCCTTACTTGGTATTCTCTAACTTTGAGGGTCACTACCAGAGCATCATTGTGTGGATGCTACACCATGTCTAGGTCTGACTCAGTAAAGGACACCATCAGTCCCTGGTACTCGTTTGTCCTAGGCCTCTTTTGCTGGACCTGATACACATGCTATAAGTGTCTCACCTTTTGTGTCTCTCCTCGCATATCATTCTCATTAACCTTTGAGTGAATCACATTGATCACCCGAGGTTCTGCTTTCTGTGGTTGTGGCGGTGGTGGTGCCGCTGGTGTCGGGGGAAGCCTTGCATGCTCTTCCCTCGTTCTGGCCTCATCTACTAGGTCCCTCAAGTGACCCTGTCTAACCAGGTCTTCCAAGTGCGTCTTCAGGGCTCTACTCCCCTCTATCAGGTGCCCATCCTCATTATGGTATGCATAGTGCTTCCCAAGGCTCATTCTCATGAACTCACCAGGAATCTTCTCCGGCACTCTATAATACAGCTGGTTCTTAATCCTTTCTAGAACTTTGTAAACCGGGATCCAGAATACAATGGTGATTGCCTGTGCAGCCATCAGCCCTGTTTCCTGCCTGTTAAAACTAGTATTACCTCAGCCTCGTTTCGGCGAGGCGTTTTTCATCTCTTGCTTCGGCGCCTTCGTTTCTGCTCTGGCATATTTCTCAATTCGTGCCATGAGCTCTTCTATACTCTTTGGTAGAGTTTTTGCCAGCGACTTCCGAAGCGTGCATTCATCCTCTGGGCCATTCTTAAAAGACACAACTGCTAACTTCTAGTTGTATGCCGGTATTCAGTTGAACACCTTATAATACCTTTTGGCGTCAGCCCTGAGGCTTTCACCGTCACTAATTTTCAAAGCCATCAGGGAGTCTATATATCCTTAGTGGCTGCAACTTGTTTGTAACAAACCTGGCCACAAACATCTCATCCAGGCCTTCCTAACTCTTCACAGTTCCTTTCAGCAACTTGTGAAACCAATCCGATGTAATTTTTCCAAAGGATGAGGGGAACACCTTGCACAGCAACGGTTCGTTCCTGGTATACAAAGCCATTGAATTCAGATATAAGCCGACGTGAAAGTTTGGATCGGACTTAACGTCATAAATTTGGAACCTCGGCATATGGAACCTTTTTGGGGCCTCAAACCTATCCAACTCCACTGAGAACGGCGTTCTTGGCTTGACGGGGGATGTGACCTCGGCATTCTGTCGCTTCCTTTGGAGGTAGTCCCTTAAATCCTCCTTAGTCCGACTAGGAGCTCAGCTGTCAACAGATTTCAGTCTTTTTGGTGCACTACTCCCAGTGTCGTTGTGTGTCCTCTTGGACTTCTCTTTATTCACCGTGTCAAAACACAGGCCCTTCCCCTAGATATTCTGGGGTTCTTTGACATATGTTCTCTTAGTACAAGGTGTCCTTTGCGAGTCACCTCTGACCGTCTCTCCTCGCCCGACCTCCCATGAAGGCCGATGTGAGTGCTCCTTTTCCTTGCCATGCTGCGAGATTGCTGGGATTGTTTTCTGCCCCCCTTTCTGAGCATCAGTCTTGGCCCCTGGCATCGGCGTGTCCTGCAACGGAAATAGTGGTTGCATGACGTTGTTCTGCATCATGAAGTTGACAACCGATTGTAGATCTGCCAACTTGTTGGCCATTTCCTTCATCTCGTCGTCCCTCCTCAGGCATCTATCTTTCCATACCTGGAGGTCGCTTTCGTTGTAATACTCATCTCGGCCTGATTTCTTCGGGGCGTCTCCCTCTTTGCCGACGTCCTTATCCCCGGGATTCTGATCCCCGTACTCCTTCATTATGGTTTTCTTCCTCGATGTTAGGATCGGCATGTTTACCACTCCCATATGGGACGTCATTCCCGATCTTTTCTATAGCGATCCCGGTATCCCCTTTTACTGTTCGGTTGTATTCCGGACTCTGTTCCGGGAATTGGTAGTTGTGTCTATCTTGTGGTCATCCTTTAAATTCCTTTATTTGAATTTTAGGATGTGTTGGGCGTGTTTCGAGCGAGTGGGTTGAGCCTTGGACAAATTTCTTGTTGCTCAGTTTTTGGTCTTTACACTCGAGCGGACGTTTCTGCGCTCGAGCGGAGTTTACATCATTCCAGTATCTCGCGTCCCTGCAAAACTTCTGCAGGTGTGATTTTTGCGCTCGAGCGGGATTGTTGGCGCTCGAGCGGACAGTGTATTTTTGGTGTGAGTTCTAGGAGGGGGAAACTTGCGCTCGAGCGGACTGGTTTTCACGCTCGAGCAGAGGTGCTTTATTCGTGTGTCTTGGAGCTCGAGCGGACCTTCTTGCGCTCGAGCAGACCTTGTCTTTTGTTCTTTACGCTCGAGCGCTCTGTTTTCCGCTCGAGCGGACCTGTCGTATATCAGACGACTTTGAGGCATTTTTGAATCACTTTTCACTTTCCTTTCTCTCTCTTACTTTCTAAAAAGTTATTTTGAGAGCTCCTCTCTCTAGAAACCCCCTTCTCTCTAGGGTTTGATCTAGTTAGAGGGTGTTCCTTACCTTTGGCCTTTACAAAAAAGTTGTTGATTGTCGAGGGCGTCGTTTTGATCCGAAAAGTTTGGTGTTTGGAGCATTTTGATTTTGGTCTCTTCTCCATTCGAGCTCTTACTTCGAGGTAGGGATATCCTACTCCTCTTTATGGATTTTGTCTTTAAATTTTAACATTTTGATATGTTGGGGATAGTTGTGTAATTTGGAGAAAGTTTGGGACTTTTATGTAATTTTATAAAAGTTGGGGTTTTGTTTAAAATAAACCTAAATGCATGTTTAGTATAGGGAAATGAGATTAATGTGGAATCATTGATGAAAATGGAACCTAAGGGTTGTAATGTTAATTATGGATAATGCCCTAATTACATTGATTAATTAATTGGTATAATTAATTGTGAGAAATGAGAAATCGAAATGGAAATGTTGAGACTGGGAGTATATGGAACAGAAGGGTGTAGTTGAATTACGTATTACTCACCGAATTGAAATGATGATGTATTATCCATTTGTTGCATTTATTTTCTATATAGAAATAACTGCTTTGGGCTATCGGTGGAGGATAGTCTTGATTGTTGTAGACAATGCATGATGATTAGGCAAACTAAAACTAATCAGTGGAATGTGTCATTGAATACGATGGTTGGTAGAATACATTAAATTTATGTATTGATGGATTGATGTGTATAATAATTGTTTATATGCATTGCGTGTGTTGGAGGAGATAGGGGATGTACTCCACGGTTTAGGGGAGGATAGGGGATGGACCTCTAAACCGGGTGTTGTTTGGGAGGAGATAGGGGATGGACTCCGTAGATAGAGCTCATATGCTTATCTAGTGATGTATTGACAGAGCTCATATGCTTGTCATTGGAAGTGAGATATAGCCCATATGCTTATCTTTGAAAATGTGATATAACCCATATGCTTGTCTTTGAAAATGTGATATAGCTAGTATGCTTATCTGTGGAAGTATTGATATAACTAGTATGTTTATCTATGATGAAATGGAAAGTGTTTAGTATGAGTTACTGTCTCATGTGAATTATTGGCCAGGTTCTGAGCCAGGGTTATGAAATAATAACTGAAAGGAAAAGAAATGGAAATTGAAAGGAAACATAGACTTGGAGGTCTTGAAATTGTAATATGTTATGAAAGAATGTAAAAGTGTTGACTACCTATCAACTGTTAATCTTTTAGTCATTGTTCATAACTGGTTTAGTATATTCCTACTGGGCTGTGGCTCACCCTATATGGGAACATCATTTTCAGGTACAGGTAGCATGCCACCTCCAAGGACATAGCTTGGGAGGCTAGAGGCGGACGGACTTTTTGGTTGTCTATTTCATTTGTTGTATTACATGTAGATTCAAGCCAAGGGCTTAATGTGTATGTGGGATAGAGCTCTTTTTTTTGTAACCAAGTGTTAACTTGGAAAGCTATAAGCCCTTAGGGCATTTGCTTTTGTTGTTAACATGTAATACCTTTTGTAATGAATTATTCAGGTAAATGAGAAGAATGTGGGCTTTTACTATATCATTGCATGTCCATATTTATGGGTTTAATGTTATTATTTTGGGGGCGTTACATTTTCTTTCTGCTTGTCATTGGCCATATATTCTTCTTACGTTCCCACAGGCGGCGCCAAATTGTGGGTGTTGATTTCTGACCACACAACCAAATGGAAAACTTAGCTGGAGAGCACTAATAGAATAGATTAAACCCGAACAACCTGTCACAGAAAGATAAGAATTCGGCAGTGGTTCATCCACCCGGGGGCACTCCGACGATCAAGTTAGTAATCAATATCTCTCAAAGATAGTAAATTGTGCTTAAACTCACAAGAAAGAACTTACTGCTCACAGTATATCACCTATTCCTAAGACCCACGGAGGTGCCCTGCTTTTATAGTTAGCACTGACCTGATCCCTGTAGAAGCCTCACTTCAGTAGACTCAGGTTCAATACTCATCCTGGACTCTTAGCTAGATAGGGATAAACACCCTAAGAGTTTTATCTTTATCCAGATTGAGCTCCTCCTCTATTCTAGGACTCTTGCCCCTTATCTGCTTATCTCAGATTCCGGCATCTCCACAGATAACCTCGGCCTAGCCGAGATCACCTCGACATCATGACCAGGCCATGTGGCACCTCGGCTGACACTTCGGCGTCACCTTGGCCACGTGCTATCATTCATGAAAGATGTCCCTACACTAACTACTTCCTCCCCTTTTAACCTTTCTCGATGCTCCTCATTTGACAACTTCTCAAAATAGTTCTTACATCTCTCCTTAATCTCTTCATCCTTCACCAATACCTTAGAGTAGTCAATCTTGATGCACTTAATTTGATTAAAATCTCTTATTTTCATCTCTCTTATCTTAGCAAGTTTGTATATTGTCTTCTCTCCCTTTTTACTATCTCATCTAGTGTATAGTTCATCATAGGGTTTGTAGTTCTTAAGATTTTCCTCAGTTCTATCATTCTGGCACTTTTTGAAGAACTATTTTTTCGTCTTTAATACCTCTTGAACATCATCCCTCCACCACCAAGTTTTCTTAGAGTTGGGTCCCTTTCTTTTTGACTCTCCAAGGACTTCCCTTGAGATTCTCCTCATATAATTGGCCATCGAGTTCCACATAGTGTTAGCATTATCTTCCAAGTTCCAAGTACCTTCTTCATCCATTTTATTCTTAAATATTTTTAGTTTATCCCCTTTTAGGTCCCACCATCTTGTCCTACGACACCCACTATCCTTTCTAGCCTAGTGTTGTCCTTTAAAGCATAAATCTAGTACCAAAATCCTATGTTGAGATGTCAGGCTTTCTCTAGGAATCATCTTACAGTTGTTGCATTTTAGACGGTCCACTTTTTTAAGAAAGTAATCTATTTGGCTCCTAATTGACCCACTCTTAAAAGTTATCAAATGCTCCTCTCTCTTTTTATACATATAATTGGCCACCACCAAGTTAGAAGCCAATGCAAAATCTAAAATATTATTTCTAACCTCATTTCTATCATTAAAACCATACCCACCATACACCCTCTCATAATTTAATTTATCTATTCCTATATGGCTGTTAAAATCTCCATCTGTAAGAAGGTTCTCTCCTACGAGTATCTTCTGTAATATCTCATTCATTTGGTTCCAAAAATCTTTCTTAGTCTGATAAGCTAATCCTACTTGGCGGGGATATGACGTTTACTATATTCTTTCCAATAACTAGTTTAACTAATATAATCCTATCACATTTTCTAATGACCGCAACTATATTTTCTACAAGACCATTGGCAACTATTATTCCTACTCCATTCTTGTATCTATCTTTGCCATTATAATCAGTGGTGGAGCCACAGTGGGTCCAGGGGAGTCACGTGTCCCTCCTGAGTTTTGGAATAATTTTTTTTTTTTAAACAAACATAAAGAAAATATTTTAAATAAAAAAAATTATAAAATATTATTTAGAGTGAAATATTAATGACATTTTAAAATTATGAGAATAATAATGGTTGTTTTTTATTAAAAATAAAGATATTACGATAAGTCTTATTATCTATGAAAATTTCAATACAATAGTGATGTCTATCATTATTGACATACAATTATAATTAATTTCAATGAACATATGGAATTTATTGAATTATTAGTTACATTTGACATGTGAGGTTCACCCTCTATATGTTTCTTTACTATTGGTGGGTGATATCATATGTCAATGATGACGTGGTATTACTATTATATTGATTTTTTACTAAAATTTTGTATAAAAAATTACTTTTTAATTATATAATTTATTTTAAAACTTATATTCATGACTTTTTTTTTTATATTATTCATGATATACTAATTACAAATAATATGTATATATATATATATATATATTTATCTTTCTTAAAATCAATCGTAAAAATTTATGTGAAATATTTTTTGTAAAAATTTTCAATATTATAATTAATAAGTGCTCCCTCTGATTTAATTTATTAGCTCCGCCACTTACTATAATATAGTTTAAAACCGGTATCCTCTATTTTCCCTAACTTTCTCACTCATCGACTTAGTTTCCTATACACAAGCTATATTAACTCTCATCCTAACTATGACATCTGCTAATTCGAAAGTTTTATTAGTTAAGGTTCCTACATTCCATGTGACTACCCTAAACCTATAGTCTTATACTAGCTTCTTTATCCACACTTATCCAGAAAAACACAGAAACTTTTTTCCATTTTTCACTACGCCCAAGCGTCGATGCGGCGCCCCTTACTCACTTTTCGAAATACCTGGAGGCAGGTGCAATGCGTCACTTAAGGGGGACCGACCTAGTATTTAAACTGAAAAAACTAGAAATCCCCTAGATGTTGATTTGTAATTATGTATCAATTTTAAGCAGTATATAACAATCCTAATCAAACAATCAAGACAAATCGACACAACGATTTTACGTGGAAAAATCACAATTGGACACCTCCAACTGTGATTAAAAAACCACGGGCAACAGTCACAAAAACAATCCACTAAGAAGATTTAAAGGAATTATACAGGTATACTCTCAATTACCTAGCGAATCCACGCCTAATTAAACCAACCTCTATGTGCCTCTTCTAACCCCGTCTTCACCTCGGAATTGTCTTTATAATGAGCCACTCCAGAATCCACCGAAACTTCAGGCTCGAATTCTTCAGAATCCACTGAAGAACAACTCTCTCTTTTGTATAACAAACAAAACCTTTGACGTACTCTCTTTTAAACCATGAGTTGAATACTCAATAAAAACATCAAAGAAAACCTAACAAAATATCTCCAGATATAAACCTTAAGATCCAAAAAGAAGATCTGGAGAAGTAATCCTAAAATCTGACCCAATACGCGAATTTATAGAATCTATCCCGCGATCTTCGCTCGAGCGCCCAACAGCCCGCTCGAGCGGCTTCAGCAAAATATGCGTGTGATATAACAGAGGTCCGCTCGAGCGCTAGAGAACCCGCTCGAGCGCGAAATCACACAGCTCAGTACTTTTACAGGCGACCAAAACTGCTAGAGCCAGGGATTCTCCGCTCGAGCGGGGTAATGTCCGCTTGAGCGGACAGGCAACTTGGAATGCATTTTTGCATTTTGCTTCGGTAGCGCTGCCCCTCAACCCCGCCTGGGCGCTGCCCTGGACCCGCCAAGGAGCGCTGCCCCCTAGACCCCTGCGAGCTGACCGAGCAGCTCGATCCCCGTCATAATCAGCGAAATGGCAATCTTGAAAGCATTAGCATCACAAACTTCTCTGAAAGGTACAATTCGGGTTGGATTCGCATCTAAACACTCATAGTCTCACTGAAATAAAAGTGCGAAAATAAATACAACTGAAAGAAGTTTTGTCAAACGGGATTGCCAAGAATAAAAACTTAACATAAACGATTCAAAGTAAGATTCATTTCATAAGGGATCCAAATGATTTTTTTACGTGTTGATTGTCGACTACCTAACATACAACTCTCTTTCTTTACTCGAGCTGGGATTAGCGGAGTTGTTAAATAGCATCGGTAGAGTTATGGGGAAGTTTGTTTAAAAGAATTAAAAAAAAAAAGAAATGGGCTGGTAAGTAGTTTATTTTATACTCTATATTTTTTTAAGAAGAGTTTGACTCTTGTCTAATTTCTAATCGGATTGGAAACTGTAGTTGACCCATAATAGGCTCAACTTTGGGCCTATTTTAAAGATTGACAGTTTAATATGTAAAGTTTGTCAAGTATATTATTTTTGTAAAAAATCATATTGAATGAATATTGATAACCACTTGATCTGATCATATTTGTATCAACAGTTTATTTTAAAAATCATACTTCTTATTGATACAAATGTGATGTTGATACAAATGTAATCTAATTAAGTGGCTATCGATATTCGATTAATAAAATTTTTTTACAAAAATGATGTACTTGACGAACCGTATACGTTGAACGTTTTGAATTATTAAGATAAGACCTGATCTGGGCACATCATAAGCCAACAATATTACCCGCCAATCCATAAGTGAATTGGAGAGACGCCACTGCTTTTTTAGAAACAATAATGGAGACCATACTGAAATCTAGATGTTATTGTACTTCTTTCATGATATGGTTTTTTAATTTATGTCTACTTGGAGATCATGGGTGTAGATGCTGCAAATAGTGTAAGATTTCTAGCCTTACATTTTTTTTTTTTAAAGGAAAAAAAGAAAAAAGAAATAAAAAAAGCTATGTGAAGGAACAAAACATGAAATCTATGATTGTTAGGGAGAAGATTGAGTTTGTTTGAGGGATAAGGTTGTGACATGAGTAGTGAGTGGTCTGTTTGGTATCGATTTATTTATTTATATTTTAAGTTAAAATTGATAATCAAAATTAAAAGTATATTTGGCTTGTGTCTCAATAAGTTTATTTAAACTATTTTTGCTTCACAAGTTGTAAGTAAAAGTTACATTAAATATTATGCATAATTTTTAAAAATAAAATAAGCTATAAGTAGCTTTATAAAATGCACTAAACAACAGTGCACAAATGTCTGATTGCTACATTTTAAGTAGAATGACACATTTGGCAAAAGTTGAATAAAATAGTTAGAATGATGTAATATTGTCACATTTAAAAATGACACATTTGATAAAAGTTTAATAAAGTTATAGTGCACAAAAAAGTCTCATTGCCACATTTTAAGGAGAATGACGCATTTGACAAAAATTTAATAAGATAATAGTGCACATATTAAAATGACGTCACATTGTCACATTTTAAGAGTGATATATTCAACAAAACTTTAATAAGACAATAGTGCACAAATGTATCATTGTCACATTTGAAGCATACCCCACCTTTGAATTCTTTAGGAAATATAGTGGAAGGACCTCACGGTATACATTTTTAAATTCAATGGGACTTAATAGTTTACAAGAAAATTTATGGGACTTTTTGATATATACTTTTCTGGATAAGAAGTTCAGGGTAAATTTTCCTAAAAAGAATAATATAACTTTTTGTGATTCATTCATTTCTAATCAAAACCTCCATCATTTTTATAATTTTCAAAATAATATTGACACATTATTGCTAATATGTTTTTTTATAATATTTTGTATCGAAATCATTTTTCACGGTAATATTCTTCACCAAAAAGAAAAATGAGTGCCCAAAAACTTTACTATTTATATCATGACCAGTACCAAATGAACTAGGCTTTGACTATAGAGGATTATGAATTTTCTTTTCAAAAAAAAAAAAAAAAATCTAATAAATTTTACTTTTTCATAAAATTTTTAAGGGAAAATTATCAAAAAAAACAAAGAAAAGAAGGGCATTATACATCCATGGTACCTTTCAAAAAAATTATAGATTCATGAAAAGTTTAACACTTTAATTATTAAAGTACATAAACTTTACCATTCATCTGATTTTTTTTTTTTCCCAAAAAAAAAAAAAAAAATCCACTAAGATTATAGCCTTGTATCAAAACAAACCTTAATTTTTAAATTTATTAATTTAAATCCTAATATTTTAATTTATTTTCAATCTAAACCATCTCCTTATCTTTGTTAAGTAAAACTGACGAAAAAAAAAAAATATTTTAGTTATTAAATTCAATAGAAAAGAATATTTTAGACAATTTTTATACACTTATATTAAGTATAACGATTAAAATATTTTTTTTATTCAATTTTACAACAAAAATAGACAAATAATTTAAATTGTAAACAAATCAAAAGATTAAAATTTAAATTGATAAGGTTAAAAATTTAGAATTTATTTTACTGTAAGACTCAAATCTTGAATTATTTTTTTTTCCTTATAATTCCCCAATTTTTTAATAGGTCTTATTAATATTATATCAGAAAACTTGGTTCATGTATTACTAAACTAAAAGTAAATTTCATGGAAATAAAAATTACTTTATTTGGTTTTGAATTTTCAAAAATAATTTTTGAATTTTTAATTCATGTTTTTTTGTGTAGTGAATATTTTTAATATATTTTAGTTTTTTTTTTATTTTAAATACATCTAATTTAGACATACTTAAAAATATAAAATTTGTGAAATACATAAAAATACATAACAAGTACAAAAATTCAGTAAATATTTTGCTAGGAGCACCAACACCACATAAGGAGCACCTCATAATATTTTTACTCTTCGTTTGGTTTATTGGAATGATATGATATGTAATATAATAGTCATTTTTTCAGTATTTTTTAAAATTTTTTTATTTATAGAATGATCATTTCGTACAATAGTAAACAATGATTACGTTTATAATGTATTTTTTTTATCATCATTTTAGTAAATCAAAAGTAAAATAAATATTTTTATGAAATGAGAATGTAACCACCCCAAACTATCATTTTATATTTTTATTATTTTATATATAAGGTATCCTACGTAAGTTTATGCATATCAAACAAAGTTCCTATAACCCAAACAAGACTTCCAAAACAAATCCCAACTCCGAGGCCAAACCATTACGTTGTGTTTGGTTGGGAGATTTGATGAGGGATTTAAAAAAGGAAAGGGAAAAGTTAGGTGAAATGTAAATAAAATACACTTATATTTCACCTAGTTTCACACACATTTTCCCTTTCCCTTTTCCTTTCCAAACCTCTCTCCAAATCCCAACCAAACACAACATTAGGGTTTTCACATCTCACTCTTTGACAACTCTTCGACAACTGTAATTAAAATAATTCCACTTTTATAGGTAAGATATTTTAAATAATATTCACAACTTAATATAAAATAATAAAATATATAAATAAATAAAAAACAACGTTAATCAAAATAATTCTACTTTTAGTGGGTAAGATATTTTAAATAATATTCACAACTTAATATAAAATAATAAAATATATAAATAAATCAAAAAGTCTGTGTGTAAGTGATAAGAGTTGTGCCGCTTGTAAAGTTTATTTGGCATTCTCTAAATAAATACATTTATTTGGATCATACCATTTTTTTATTTTTTTATATATTTTTTTTATAAAAAATTAAAAAATATATTTATTTAAATCATTCCAAACAATTCCTAATAACAACTCCGATTCGTAGCTCGAATATAGGGGCTCGAATTTGGCTCGAAATTAGGGGGAAGAAGAAGGAGGAGGAGGAGGAGGAGAAGAACTCGACTGGAGGGGCCAACAAAATCGGGCGGAGGTGGAGATGGAGGTGGAGGCGGAGGCGGAGGCGGCGGCGGGCGGAGGCAGAGGTGGAGGCGGGGCTGCGATGCCGACGAGCGACGAGGGACGAGCTGCGAGATCGGCCGACGAGCTGCGACGACGACGACCTGCGTTCTCGCTCTCGCCTCTGTGTTCTCTCTCTCGCCTCTGTTCAACTCAACGAAGAAGAAGAAAGAAAATGAAGAAAGGGAAGAAAAGAAAAGGAAGAAAAAAAAAAAAAAAATCAAAACCCAAAACGACGTCGTTTTGGGTTTTGAGCCAAATTCGAGCCCCTGATTTCGGGCCCTCAAACATTATTCAGGAGGCAAAGAACAAAGGGCAATCAGGAAAGGCTGCGCCCAAATACATGCCTTTTGACTATGAAGCAACTCTTACATAGACATATATTTATGATCGGTGAATTACACAAACAGTTATTATAATTTAGGACTCGTATTATTTTAGTTTTTAATTTTTTAATTGTGATACGCTTGATCATGAATTTTAAATCTTATTTTAAATAAGGACAATTGAAAATACTATTGCTTAATTTCAAGGATAAAATTATCAATTTGATAAAATATAAATTAATTTGACAAAAATAAATGTCAAAAAAATGTTTTTAAATTTTTAAAAACTATTTCTACCCACAAAATAAAATTATGTAAAATTGATAAATTTTTTAGACATTTATTTATTTATTTATTTATTTTTACCAAATTAATTTTTATTATGTGTTTGGATGATGATTATGTAATGGGCGGTTGTTAGAATTTTAATGTGTAATCGATATATTTAATATATGACATATTTTTAGTTTTGGATTTTTTGATTTAATGGATTGATTTAATAATGATATCAAAGTTGTCGCCATATTTGATTTATAGAAAAATAGAAAATAATTTAATGAAAGATTAATGATTCAGGCCTCGAAGAGAGAGAGAGAGAGAGAGAAGAGAGGGGAAGAGGGCTCGCAGTCGCCGCCCGATCGTCGCCCGGCGTCCTCGCAGCAGCTCGTCGCAGCGTGTCACCCGGCGTCGCCTCGCCCGATCGTCGTCTCCGGCAGCCCCCGCCTCTGCCTCGCCTCGCCTCTGCCTCCTCCTCCCCCTGTAATTAGGGCCCTCTCCAGTACTCCTCCTCCTCCTCCTCCTCCTCCTCCTCCTCCTCCTCTCCTTCTCTTCTCCTTCTTCCTTCTTCATCTTCTTCGTTTCTGATTGAACCAGAAAAAAAAAAAAAAAAAAAAAAAACTCATTCGAGCCAAATTCGAGGCCTCTATCACGATTGTTAATGAAAATAAAAACCACTATCCATTACATGATCATCATCCAAACACATAATAAAAATGAATTTGGTAAAATAAATAAATGTTTAAAAGATTTATCAATTTTACATAATTTTACCTTTAGTGTGTAGAAATAATTTTTAAAAATTCAAAAATATTTTTTTGACATTTATTTTTATTAAATTAGTTTATATTTTATCAAATTAACGATTTTGCCCTTAAAATTAAGTAATGGTATCTTCAATTATCCTTATTCGGAACAAGATTCAAAATTTAGGATCAAATGTGTCACAATTGAAAAGTTGAGAACCAAAGTGATACAAGTCTCAAACTATAGGAATCGTTAATGTAATTCACCCATTTATGTTTGTTAGCTTCGTTAGAAACTTTGTTTGTTTGAAACCATTATTTTTTTAATTTTTAATTTTTAATTTTATATTTTTGTTATTTTCTTTATTTTTATTTTTATTTTTATTTTTTTAATTTTGTTTGTAAATTTGTAACAATGAAAGCTTTGAAGTACCTCACAATCACTTATCCGCACTCACGTGTTGATTTTAAGATAAATTTAGAATATACTTTTAAGTGATTATTCTCGATGCATGCGTGGCTGGCCTGTTTGTCATTTGTTCGCTTCGGTTTTTCATTACTTGTGGAAATTTTCCTTCATTGAAATCTTGTGAACATATAAATGTGTATCTAACCGGGGTTGAACTGGGTGATATGGTATATGTGCAAGACGTGGTAATGAGGATATGAAAGTGGCATGTATTGCCGAATGTTCAATGTGCGTCCTAGTGTTAGTATTGTGCGAACTGGATTTTCGAACCATAACATGACATGAGAGGTAATTTTGGCTAGGGGTGAGCATGGTCTGAATTAGACTGAATTGGGATAAAACCAGAATCAATCATTATCTACGGTTCTTAAAAAATTGGAACCAAGCCAATCCATTTAAATTGTGGAACCAATCCATTTAAACACGGATTGGATCGATTTAGGACTACAGATTCACATAATTAAATAATAAAAAATATATATAACACTTTAATTTTATAAAAACATAAATATAGCACCATATTAGTTTCACAATAGAAACATGTCTTTCCATAATAGCGACATATTGTTCTAAAATTTAAACAACCATAAGAAAACTGGTTCAACCATAAGTATTTAGACAATTACAAATTAAAACTAAAAACTAACAAACAAAAGTAATAAAAGAAGATACTATGTGGTTTAGATTTGGATTTAGGTTTTATATGGAATAAGAGAAGATACTATGCGATAGGGTGTATAATAAAAATATAAACTATTTATATACGGTCCGGATCGGTTCCAACCGTGGAGTTCAATCTGTAACCAATCCGTGGACTACAGATTTTTAATTTTTCAATCTGGAACCAAAACACGAATTCAAAAAATCAATCCCGTGGACTAGATTTTTAATTTTTCAATCTGGAACCAAAACACGAATTCAAAAAATCAATCCAAACCTACCGGATGGAACTGGACTGAATCGGATTACGAATTTCGTGGATTCCTTACTCAGTTCTAATTTTGGCTCCTTAATGGATTCGGCTATGGCATAAGGGAGGCAGTGAAGGTCTCACACAGAGAGAATATCCATGAAAGGCTGTTCCCTTACAGTAGACCGACGATGTTACGGCTTGAGTATATAATTTGAGGCATAGGCATTCCTAGTCTTTACTTATACGTTTTAATGTACCAAGTCGGAGTCTGAATAGCCCAAGGCTAGTGTTAGTGGTTGAGTAAGAACGACATTCCATGGAAAATCGCCTATAAATAACTTAGTTGACTGAACAATTGAATAGCCCAAGGCTAGTGTTAGTGGTTGAGTAAGAACGACATTCCATGGAAAATCGCCTATAAATAACTTAGTTGACTGAACAATAGAAGAACTGGAACTTATAAATTACTTTCATACTAATTGTTGTTTCCGTTGTTTATCGTTAGGGGAAATTACATTATTAGCCTCTATACTTTGGCCTGTGTGTCATTTTCGTCCCTATAATTTCAATTTGATCAATTTTGACCTTGAACTTTTGATTGTCTCAAATTGGTCCAATTGCTTCCAATTATTAGTATTTTTTATTACAAATGCGCACATAAGTGACATATGTCATATTTTTAAAAGTAAAATTGTAGATTTGATCAATTTAGTGACTTAACCTTAACTAATTTAATGAAAATTTTCTTTCAAAAACTCCATCAAGATTATTAATTGGACCAAATTGAAGCCAAATTTAAAATTAAGAGTCAAAATTGAGTCAATTGAAATTGTAAGAACTAAAATGACACAAGCAAGAAAATATAGGGACTACTAGTGTAATTTGTCCTTATCGTTATTATGCTTATCGTTATATTACTCTTGTTCCTTCTCATTTGTTATAATAGTATTGCTTGTATCTATGAGTGCTTGTGTTATATTGGGGCAGATAGTATTGGGTAGATTGTTTCTATTGGTCCTCGCAACTCATGGCATCCTATGACAACCAGACTAATGAACCAAGGTTAACTTAGAGTCATCCAAGTCCCTGCTAGTCTTTTTCCCTAATTTTCAACTTCTTTTCTTAAATTGAGTACGATTAAGTGTTGTAATCGGATCATTTTGAACTTTGAATTTATTTTGTGGTGTACTATTGAATATCGAATGATTTAAGGTTTAAATTACATCCGGAGATGTCTTTTCCTATAAAAGTTCAATTTGGTAATGTAGTATGAGTAGTTCATCCTTAATCCTAAATGATGTCTGTAACACCCTACACATAATTCCCATCAAACAATTAAAAGAACAATCTCCACCTAACGCATGACACCATTCCATACAAAATGTTCATCTTTCTAATTGAACTACAGATTTTGTTTACAAAATTACAAAAGACATATCTCGGTTCAGTGAGCTAGAGAAGATTACAAAACATTTATATTGTGACATTCCGTTCGCAGAATGGGGTATAGACGTCGTCGGACCATTTGAAACAATAGCCAACGGCTATCAATACATCTTGGCTGCCACTGACTACTTCTCCAAGTGGGCGGAGGCGATCCCTTTGCAAGAAGTCACGGGAGAAGCCACTGCTCAATTCTTCCGTAACAATATCATACACCAGTTCAAAATCCCGGCGCGGATTAAGTCGGATAATGGACCAAACTTCAGGAACCAGAGCATCTACAGACTTGTCTAGAAGTTTAAGATCAAGTGGAAGTACTCCACTCCCTGGAACCCACAGTCTAATGGCCTAGCCGAGGCCTTCAACAAGATTCTATGCGACATCATAGCTAAGAGTACCCAGAGGCTCAGGTGATGGGGAGAGAAGTCAAGCACAGAGGCACTATAGAGAGAAAGGGGGGAAAACCTCCATGGTGGAATGTCCCCGGCCAGGGAAAAGAAAAGCTGTGACTGGCTTGAGGGGTGGTAATGAACTGGGGAAGCAAGCAGAGTCTTTCTCCTATCAGATTATCTTATAGATAAGAGAGTCTGATAGACCATGTCACGAACTAGATTTGAACCAGCACCTCTGGGAGTTACCCAGCGAACTATCGTTATTATTCTGATCGTGACTTTGGTTAACCGGTTTTGCCCCAATGAATGACTAAAGGGCATACGTCCGGGAGGGAGTTCTTTTACCATTTTGACTCCCCTTTGTCTTTATAGCCTAGTCAAATAAGTCAAGGTGCCAGAGGAGGGAGTAAGGAGTAGCAAGAGCATAAGATAGCAGCATTTAGTACAATAATACAAACTTTTAAAAAATAAAATTTAGAAAAGGAGTTCTCGATCACATCTCAACTTCAAGTTTACAAAAGTTTATATCTTAAAAACGAGTAGTCGTTTTCTTCTTCTTCTTCATTGATGGTTTTGGGACTCTTCATTTCCTGAAAGGTTAGTAAATAAGAATGAGCAATTTGCCTAGTAGAGAATAACTTTAACCAAGTATATAAACATTTGATTTAAATATGTATGACCTGTATTAATGCCCAAGAATCTATATTTATTTAAGAATTATTACACAACACACAATTCAACATCCAACCTCCACATTTTTCCGTCCTCACATGGATGGCCTGTGGACGCCTCAAACCTTTTCCAGTTTCGTCGTCCTCACACAAACCGGCCAGTGGACACCTCACAACACCCCCACATTTGTTGTCCTCATGTGAACTGGGCAAGTGGGCACCTCAAACACATTCACACATTCATCGTCCTCACACGAATCGGGCAAGTGGGTACCTCAAACACATTCCAAAACATTAACATTTTATGCACAACACCAACAATCACAAGGATTCTCCAATTTTACTTATCCATTATCCATTACATCAAAATTATGAACAATCCCTTAGAGTTCATATAAAAATTTGGGGCCTTTCATTTCAAATATTTATTTTCTTGATTCAAGTATGTTTACTCACTATTTTATAGTTGATTCCACAATCCATCATTAACTTCACACAAGCACTGTATCACACAAGGCCCATATATATATCCATCATTCATCTCAATAGTTACATACATCTTAAGATTCATACCTATTTAGACCAAAATATAAATATACAAGGGTAAAGGTATTCCTACCTCAAGGTTGTACGGCGAGAGATGAAGGTACACTCGATGAGCTTCCGAAATACCACGATCTATTTGGTTCAAAACGTAGCTCTTGGCATGGGTAACAACTTTAGTAAAAACCTAAAGTTCGATTCTTGCTCTTACTAGATGAAATCTAGGGTTTTCTAACTAGGGTTTTGGGAAGAGGGCTGTTAGAGAGAGGAGTGTGAGAGAAATGAAATAGAAAAGTGTTTCGATCGTAATATAACAATGATGTCCCGACTAGACAGCTTGGGCAAACTTTCCATTGCTCGAGCGAAGTGCCAAAATACAAAGGGACCGTTTGAGCGAACTTTCCACTGCTCGAGCGGTAAACGCAAGGTCCTAGAAGTTTTGCAGAACTACAGTGAAAATACTGGAAACTCACATTTTACGCTCGAGCGACCATTCCTTCGCTGAAGCGGTCTCGCCTGCAAACCTGCGAGATATTAGAAGCTACAAATTTTCGCTTAAGCGACCAAATGACTGCTCCCCAAAAACAGCTGTTACAATGTCCTTGAGAAATTTGGGACGTCACATGCCACCGGCCACCTCTCACAACTCAACCACTATTTCTCCTCTCTCCACCACCATACACTACCACTACCTTCATTATTTATGACCCCACCCTCTTTCTCTTCCCCCTTCATTTTTTTCCCCATTCCTTCTACCAATGGTGTTTAAACTCACCACTTGATTCCCCCACCAGCCACTAGACTATGATTGACAACACCTAGACTTGATTGACAACCCCTCTACTTCTACCAATGACACATCCATTGTAATTCTTCATTTTTGGCCGATTTGAAATTAGATTTTGAGATTGGGTAGGCTTGGTGACAGAGCTGACTCTAACTTTTTCGATGGTCAAAGCGAACTGTCAACATGGGACCTTTCATACATATTTGAAAAAATAAAAATTGTGTCTAATTTTTTTTTTGGGTATTTGATGGTACTCATAAAAAGGTTACTTCTAGTATATATGTCTATTAAAATTTACTTAAATATACATTAAAGTTTACAATAAGAAAAATGACCAAAATAATCTAAACTGGAATATTAAATAAAAAGTAAACAAACTGTAACAAAAATCACTTAAATATAATTCTTCTGGCATTTTTAACTGTAAAATTATTAATCTAGTTCGTATAAACCAACTTATAAGTTAAATCATATTCGATGGATAAATTACTAATCCATTTAATTTTTCATTTGACATAGTTAAGTAAAGGTAAGATTTATTCAACTTTAATTTAAAAAGAGTAACTGCAAGTAGTATAATAAATCATATTCTATATAAAATCTATCAGCAATGGTTGGTGGCCTGAAATTCAGTAGCTCGAATGGCTCGAAACTGTCAAAACGACGTTGTTTTGGGCGCAAAACGACGTTGTTTTGGGCGCAAAACGACGCAAAACGACGTCGTTTTGGCAGTTTCGAGCCATTTGAGCCACTGATTTTGTGGCCCTCAAACATTTTTCAAAATCTATACATTTGGAAAATAACCATTCAATAATTTCAAACAATTCACCACCTCAATATGTTATTTGGTTTATTCTGATTAAAAAAAAAAAACTATCTATTAGTTTTAAATAATTTATCATATTAACCATCTATTAGTTTTAAATCATAATTGAATTTTATTGAGGCCCTTTAAATTTCAGTGGGATTTTTCATTTTATTGGCTAATATAATAATTAACAAAAATTTGGGGCCATTTTTTTAGTCAAAGTGACTGCTTCTCCGGCTTGTGCCCTGGCCGGCCCTGCTTGGGGATAAGTTATAGAGTGTAGATGGTTTTGAGATTGGGTTGGGTTTGGGTTTGAATTTAGGGACCAAAGTGCTAAACTTTTTAAATTCCAAAATCTGTCCCTTAATCGTGACATGAGTTGCTAATTGGATCAAAGTGGGAAATAACTGTTAGTTTAGAGATAAAAGTGAGACTTCTTTTCTACCAAAATGAAAAATGGCCCACTTTAGGAGGTGAAAGTGGAACTTACCCAAAATAAAATCCTAAGCTAACAAGAAGGAACTTGTGGATATACTCAGCAAGTGTGGGAACATAACTTATCTATTGATGATCATTAGGTATGGTATACCAATTGCCAAATCAACAACGCAAATGAGAAGATATTAAGTAGATAAACGAATATAGATAGATATTTACCTTCACAGTTTAAACCAGACATTAACTGCCAAATTGTTCTTCTTTTTTGTTTTTTTCCTGGATTCTTACTGCCCATCTTCCCATGTCCTCCTGTACTTCCCATATCTTGCTTTCTCTTTCCCAGTCCCATAATTCACTGAGTGCTGAGTGCTTATCTCCCTTTATCTTCACATACAATCCAAAGTCACCAAACAGAAAATCAAATCTCTTCGTGAAACAATTTAACATAATGCAACGCATTGAAGAAAATTTTAACATTAAACACCCCCACTCTCTTTCTTTTGTTGTTGGGGGGGGGGGATTTACCATTTGAACAAGTAACAATAAACCATAGCCTATAGTCATGCACAATGAATTGAAATTTTATTACTTAAAAAAAAAAAGAAAAAAAAAAAAAGTAAGAAGAAGAAGTTAGGATATCAATAATTTGCTTCAAAATTTACACGTCTCATTAGAACACTGATAAGATTAGTTTTACCCCAAACAAACAAAAAGAACAAAGGAAAAAAAAAATTTTAAAAAAAGGCTAAGGTTTGACCCCAGTAACAAATCAAACCCAAACTTTAATTATTTCAATTTAAACCCTCAATTTTTCAAATGGTATCAATTCTAACCATCCATCAGTTACCAACCCTCAATTTGGACAATTTAACCACTTTTTGTCAGTGGTTGGACAGCAGTAGTGGCTGTGGACTACGGAAAGAATGAGAGTGGTGGCAGTGAGCTGAGGAATGGGAATAGTAGTAGTTGATGGGAAAAAAAGATGGGGCAGTGTTAGTAGATTGGGGAAGAGAAAAGGATTGGTAATAGCCGACGGTAATGGTGAGAAGTAAGGGTTGGTAATGGCTATAAACAGTAATGAAGGAGAAAAAGTGACTTAACTTCTCTAAATTGCCCAATATCCATTAGTTATAACTAATGGATACAAACATATGGTTAGCATTGGTACAATTTTAAAAGTTGAGGGTCTAAATTGAAACAATTAAAAAGTTAGGGTTAGATTTGTTACAGAGGTCAAACTTTTTTTTTTTTTTTTCAAAGAACAAAAAAAGCCAAAGAGAAGATAAAAATTCAATTGGGTAAAATACAAGAATATTTTCTGGTGCATTTATTATATGACATCAGTGTATGGCATTACTCAACTTAGATATGAATCCATCTAATACAGCTACTTTTAATCCATCATATTTCTTACATTCTTTTCTTACTCTTTATCACAGCAATGGGACCCACATTCATAAATGCAAATGGGATCCATTGACTTGTGTCTTTGAGTGAGAAAAGAAGATAAGAAATAAGATTATTTGTAACATTTTCCATTAATAAATGCAGATTGGTCCTGTTCAAGCAACGCATTGAACTCTATATTCCTGATGCCAATATTGCTAGAATACAAAATAAAGTGCTAAGTTACCAATTTTCCCAAAGCCTAAGCTATTAGAAAATGGGCCCAACAATGTATATCAAGCTATCTAACACTGTGTCTCTCATGCAACCCCGTTTTGCAAGTGGAGAAACAAACAACAAACTAAACAGAAAGAAAAGCAAATAGCCAAACGGGGAAAGAACACGACATGCTAATTGAGAGATTTGAATCTAAGACCTCTCTCAACTTGAGCTCTAATACCATGTTAAATTACCAATTTTTCCAAAAGCCTAAACTATTAGAAAATGGGCCCAATACTTAGTGGGAATGCACACTCAATACTTAGTGCACTTAATCAATCACTGCCTTGCCATGGTTTCAAAGACGGTATCAATAATGGTATCAGTCGGTGTAATAGTCGTGGTCGCGTGTAACGAATATCATGGCATTAGCCACTGTGTAACATGAATCGAAAACTGAACTCATAAATTATTTTTAAGCACTAGCAAAAGTTAAGAAAACTCATTGCTAAGTATGTTTTAACCTTAATAATCACAATTTGAATGTTTGTAATCGCTTTTAATCAACCATTGTAGGACCTAAAACATGTTTTCGTAAAAAATATTGAATTTTATGTTGTTTTGAAGGCCAAAGAAAGGAGAATTTTCATGTAACAAGGAATTTTACTATCTAGGATAATTATAAATGCTACTAAAATAGGTAACTCATAACAATAAAGCAAACATAATTCAATATATGTTGGTAGTACAATGATACTCATACAAGTTACAACAATAATTATAACAATGATAATATTCATGGTCCATGCTCTAATATAGTACTAAATAACTAACTAATAACTAACAACTAACATATTGACAACACTTCTTCGATGTTCACAGCTCAGATCCAAAAAAATGGCATGGAGAATACTGGTGATTCCCACTTATGTTATCATCATCATCACAAGCACGCTGATGTGGTTGGTGTTTGTAGAAATAGTTGGGGTTCCCATTCCAATATCTTCTACTATTGGTAAGTCACTAGTTTTCCCAACACCTTCCCTCACACGTGCAACCCTGTCTTGTAC
Source organism: Camellia japonica (assembly GCA_030407325.1). Lineage (NCBI taxonomy): Eukaryota > Viridiplantae > Streptophyta > Magnoliopsida > Ericales > Theaceae > Camellia > Camellia japonica. Next base: position 117,297,055 of record JAPPVO010000017.1, read on the forward strand.
ATAGAGTAGCAAATAGAGAACTAAATAGCAGGAGAAGCAAACAATTAAACAAAGAAGAAGAAACAAAACGGGGACAAAATACCAAATGCCAATGGAGAGACTTGAACCCGAGACCTCTCTTAACCTAAGCTCTGGAACGATGTTAAGTCACCAGTTTTCCAAAAACCTTAAGCAATTAGGAAACGAGTCCAACAATGTTTACCAAGTTGTCCAACACTATTGCCACCGCAACTATCACTGGAATTCTCAGGATGTTGATAAACATAACCACAAGGAATGGGTGGCCCAAATATACTCTTTGAGGTGAAGGATAAGCTACACGAGGTGAAGGACAAGCTACATGAGTTGGTTGGTAGTAGTGGGATGGTGGTAGAGGCAATTACAGAGGTAGAAGCACACGAGGTTGAGGATACATGGTAGGTGGGTAATGTTGAGTCACCAATTAGGTTCACCAATTACAAGTTTTCCAAAATGATGCATGACAAGATGATTGTCATAGCTACCATCTAATGAGCGATGACTGCATCTTCTCATGTCAGCTACATTAGTGGGTGATGAGCCTTGTGGAACTTTCTCTAATTATTCTCCAACTTCATTATCACAAAAGTAATGCATCTTAGATTCCCCATGAAAAGGTGTATTGCTTCTGTATTACATCAGAGGGTGAATTGGTATCAGTGTGACTACTATTAAGCAGACTCAAAACACCATCACCATTGAATCCTCTTGCAAGACTAGTTGCATCATGAAGATGATCATCATCAAGGTTTAGCCAATCAAAATTGTCTTGCCCATCTAGTAATGGTTTTCTCTCTTCTAACCACAGAGCTAATGGGTCATCTTAGAAAATCTAAATCCAAGTTCCCTAGTGCCAATCAAAAAATAAAATAAAAAACCTAAATCCAAGTTGATTGGATTCAAATGAGCTTGTGTCCCTTTGGTTTTTCCTTGTGGCATGCCAAATCTTCAGCATATATTGTAATAGACATAGATAAGTTTGTTTAATTTTTTCTATTTAAGAAGATTCCTTATCTTTGTATGTATGAGACTAAAGGTGCTCCAATTTTGCTCACAATTGGAGGTTGCTCTAGTTTTCTCAACACCATGTCCAGACACTACAACTTCATGTTGCCCATCACTGACATTGCCTTCATTAGAGGGTGAATTGGTATCTGTGTGTGACTACTATTAAGCGGACTCAAGACACCATCATCATCGAAAGCTTCATTAGTGATGATTTTTTGCTTTCTAGGTGTGGCCTCAATCTTTGTATTATGTCCTTCGTTTTTCACCCGAACTCTTGCAAATCAAACTCCTCAATAAATATCAACAAAGAACATGTCGTGACCAGTTAGGCTTGGTTTACTTTGTAATGAATGTAAACTAAAATAGGCTGCGTTTATATCTTCAACATATATTGTAATAGATATTGATAAGTTTGTTTAATTTTTTGTATTTAAGCCGATTCCTTATCTTTGTATGTATGAGACTAAAGGTGCTCCAATTTTGCTCACAATTGGAGGTTGCTCTAGTTTGGCTCAACACTTCAATTGCAATTCTTTGAAGTTCAGGAGCAGATGTGCAATGATGGATCCACCATTCAAATACATTATGTGGGAAAAACACTAGTTAAAAACTTCAACAAGTAATATCAAACTTAAAAGATTAAATAAATTTGAGCAATGTCCAACTACTACCATTGTATGTTGCACCACTCTTTGAGCTATTACAGTACCAAATGAATCTTGTTTATCTCAAGACAGTAAAATCTGTAAATTTAATTAATATTGCCAACATTTTTACTAAACAATATTATTCAAAATTTCAATACATAATAAAATTATCAACTTACCTGATTATGGCTTTAATTTTATCATTAAATCCAATCTTTGTATCACTTTCTTAACACCATCCACGATTTCCCTATGGTTGGATAGGGTTTCACTATATTGAGATTGGGGATTGAGAAAATAACCCACCAAGTACCAAAGTAAGTAACATATTGACAAAATTCATAAGAGTTAATAAATATTAAATGTGAAAATTTAATTAACTTATGAACTGCATGTAAATTAAATGAAGTCGAAAACTCCGCTTTTGTTAATGATCTTCCAATAATCTTTGAAATACCAACAATCTCTTTGAATGGCTAGTTTTGCCCTACTGATAGCTTCATACAGAAAGGGGGTTCTTGCACTTTCATAATTTCCCTTACTTTACTCCAAAATTCCCTCTCAAGTATGATCTTTCTAACATCACAACCCTTTCCTCTTTTTTCTTTCCCCATTCATAGTTTCTCCAGTCAGTAAAATTGAATATATCTTCCAAGGCAATCGTATGCCTCACAAAACTCCCCAACGGAATAAAATTTGTGGCAAAATGTGTGATGGTTGGCTGTAATAATTCTCTACCATTGATAAATCGCTCCATTAAATCATTAAATCAACAAGTAGTCCTTGTCCATCCATCACACATTATAGTCACAACTCTCTCCTCCCAAAGATGCTTGTGGGATTCAATCCATTTCTTTAACTCTTTGTCTACATTTGGTCCTACTTCACTAGCAACAACCAACTACATTGGTAAACATTCGACTTATTTCCTTCACTAGAATCTAATCTTGAAATAGTCGGGAACCGATTTTAGTAAATATCGCATCACGTGATTCAATGATGAACCATTGGGCTCTATTACCAAAAACCTATAGGCCTTACTATACATAGCATAGCCTAGGAATATACATTTAGTTCCTTTTTCACCTAAACTCTTCCTTTTAGGTTCATGCAATCAAACTATTGCCCTACAACCCCAAGTTCTCATGTAACTTAGGTTAGGTTTCTTAGTCTTCCAAGCCTCATAAGGAGTAATTTCCTTCCTTTGAAAGGGATTCTATTGCATATGTGACAGGCAGTAAGCAAAGCTTCACCATAAAAACCATAACTTAAATTAGATTAAGAAAATATATCATTAATCATATCAGTTGATGTCCTATTTTTTCTTTCAGTCACTCCATGCTGTTGTGGTGTGTAGAGTGCAGATATTTCTCATGAATTATACCAATACTTTCATAATATTTAGGAAAGTCAGATTCACTGCCACTATTAGACCTAGTCTCTTTATTTTAACATTATATTGATTGTCTACTTCTTTTCTAAATATCTTGAATTTATCAAGAACTTCATCTTTAGAATGCAACAAATAGATATGAAAAAACTTAGAAAAGTCATCAATGAATGTCACAAAATATTTCTTCCCTCCTCTAATATGGGTACTATGGGTGTCACATGCATCACCATGCACAAGTTCAAATAAAGATGTGGTTCTATCTACTTTATGAAAAGGTACACGAATTATTTAATTTGCATACAAGTTTAACATTTTTCGACCATGTCAAAATCATACTTGAGAATTAACTCTAAATTAACCATATTATTAATTTTCCTAGTATTAACATGTCCTAAACGAGCATGCCACAAACAAAGAGAATCAACAATTTAAGCAGAAACAGATGTATTATTAATATTGAGTTTGAACATGCCCGGATACAAATAGCCCTTCCCAACAAAAAATTGACTACTGGACAATATAAGCTTGCTCAACTCAAAGACTAGTTTGAAACACATCACCAAGAATCAAGACTTTTTTAGAAGTGAACTCCAGATCCACAGTCCCTTTGCCCTTGAGTGCATCGGTTGAAAAATTGCCTGTGTAGAGAACTGTTCCATCACTCACTTTGTTCATAAGTGGTGAAAAGATTCCTATCATTGAGCATATTCACCTCGGATACATCAACCACGAACTTGTTCTTGGCACTTGATACTTTTGGCTTCTTCTTGTATGACTAACATTCACTCTTGAAATGCCTAGGCTAGCAAGCACCTTTCGGCTTCTTTGAGTCTTGGTCTGGGTGAGAGTTGCGTTTATCCCTTTGTTGGACTTTTTGCCATCCCCCCATGTGAACCTTGGAATCTTGAGCCACTTTGTTATCTTCTCTCAAGAAGCCTTGACTCTTCCTCTACTCGGAGGTTTTGAGCCAATTCTTCTAGAGTAAGATTTTCCTTCTTGTGTGTCGGGCTCTTCTTAAAATTCTTCCAAGACAATGGCTAATAGGTGTTGAAATGTGCACATTTGAGCCCCCTAAAGTACACTTGTTAGGTCCTTCAATATTGTTACTTGATGGTTTTAATGTGTTTGCATACATGCAGGTCACTCAAGCTTATGAGATGAAATTGCACTTAATTTGGTATTTGAAACTCGAGAACTTAGAAGATATAAATAATTTAAATCAAGCAATAAAAGACCAACCCAAAAGATTTGGGACATATGTCTCTCGTCCAATATTGAATTGAGGTGATTCAAGTGTCGTTGGAAAGCTAACTTAAAGGATTACAATTTTTTGAAAAAAGCCCGACAAGCTGAGCCTAAAAAGATGGGAATAATTCTTACCGAGTTTCCCATTTGTTTTGGGGAATCCTAACCTCTTAGGTATTACTTAGAAGTCTCCAATGTCTATAAATAGAGAACCTTATTCATTATTAGGGTTGTTAAGGATTCTAGAGAGAGAGGAGGCTAGGAAGAAGATCAATTAAAAGGCTTGAAGATGGAATCAAACACCACCGTGGCAATTGTCTCCTCAACCATGAGTAGTTAATCCTTTCTTCCTTAGGGTGTGGATGAAACTCTAATCAAGTAACATTGAAATTCTTGTATTTTATATTTGAATTTGATTATTTATTCATGACAATTGTACAACCTTGAGATTTGTTTTATCAAATTGGTTTTAAATGTTTCATTTAATGATCGTGTTTAATTTTTGTGATCTTGAATACAACGATTATACAATAGTAATATTTGCACATATTTTGATTGTTGAGATGATCCTTGCCTAGAGAAGATGAGGCGTGCCAATGACCGTAGAGTAGCATTGACAATTCGTGCTAATCGAATATGGGTCATCCCTGATTTTTTATACAAGAATTTTCTTGAAGATTCCATTGAGGCATGATTCATCTTGCATATTCTATTTATAGACATCGGAGACTTCTAAGTAATACTTAGGAGGCTAAGATTTCCAAAAATAAAAAGAAAATTCGGATAGAATTATTCCCAACTTTTTAGGCTCAGCTTGTGGGCCTGTTGGGCCTGTTTTCAAATAAAATTATAGTCCTTTAAGTTAGCTTTCCAAAGCTGCTTGAATCACCTCAATCCAATATTGGACGAGAGAGATATGTCCAAAATACTGCAGGTTGTGCAGAGTGACTCCTACGGCAGGATAGCAACAAATCTACCTTTTCTTTCTTCATACCTTGGTTGGGATTTTATTGCTTGATTTAAATTATTTATATCTTCTGGATCTTTAGAGTTGGGTTGGAACTTGGCTCTCAGGTTTCATATACCAAACTAAGTGCAATTTCATCTCATAAGCTCGAGTGACCTACACATACGCAAACATATTAAAACTAAGTAACAATAATTGAAGGACCTAACAAATGTACTTTAGGAGGCTTAAATGTGTACATTTCGGCACCTATCAATGGAAATTTGCCTATTATAGATGAGACACTACAATAGACACATTCATATTCATATTCTTCTGTCGAAACTAACTAAGAATGTGTTGTATCTCATGTAATTATTCCATGATGGGTTTATTATATACCATATTATAATGCATGAAAACAAGAAATTTCTTATAGGCAGGATCTTTAGTAAGGTACTTGGACTGTAATGTATGCCAAAGTTGCTTCACAGTCTCCACATGCTGGTACACATCAAACAATTGAGTCTGACAACGCATTTAGAATGTGCATTCTGCAGATGTAGTCATCATTTTTCCACTTGGTTTTGATACGGGTTTGTTCCACTTTCTCGTCATCTTGTTCCCTGTGTTACACGGACTTGGGTGTGGTGTGTATCTAGGAGTTGGACGCTTCAAAATTAAAAATTGGGGATACGTGAATATGGATCCAAATTTGGATACGGATACAGGAATAGGTTAAATAGTTATTTTTAAATATATTTATTATATGAAGATGAGTTAAAAAAAGTTAAGAAATAACAAATTTTGTTAAAAAAAATAACAAATAAAATATAAATAATAATAAAATTATTTTAGACATAAACTAAATTATATTATATATGATAAAATAAATTATTTTTATTTTAGACATAAAAATTATATCATTTATGATATATTATATTAAATAATATTTTTTTGAGTGTATTATATAATATGAATACTATTATATATTATTATATTAATATTAATATCGTTTATAAATACAAAGTAGAGAAAGAGAACAGAGAGGAAGAGAAGACAGAGTCAAAGAAGAAAAGAGAGAGAGAGAGAGAGAGACCAAAGGGGAATCGAAGCCCTAGGGTCATTTTTTGGGTGGAATCAACTTTGAGATGTTGGTTTTCAGATCTCCTTCGATTCGGTCTAGTTCGCGACTAGGGTTCGTGCTTCGATCTTGCTTCGCAAAGGTGAGTTTCAACCTCTCTCTCTCTCTCTCTCTCAAAAACCCTTCTTTCCCCTCTTATGTCAGCCGTGTCTGAGAAAACCATGCCGAATCTGACACATATCTCACACCCGCACCTGTGTTGTGTTGTATCGACACAGGTACTTTGCCTTAAACCGGCGAGTCCATGGAACATAGCTTGTTCCTTTGGGTATGGGGTGGTCACATATAGCACTTTGAAAGTGGTGAGCAAAAAATGCATCCTCTTTTGTCAGCGCCAAAAATTCCCTCCAACGAATAGTTACGGCTTCATAAAGTCTCGAGTCTTGAGTCATTTTTTGAACAAACATCGCCATGGTAAATATTTTCTTTAGATTGTTATAAAAATTGGTGATCGACTCGTGTCTTCAAGAATCTCTAATGAAATGGCTGCAAAATTCTAGCTTCAAGTCGTGTTACAACGTCGCTTTCCTAAAAACAAAATTGCCTCTCACCAAATGGTGTGCACCGGGTTTACAACAAATTTGCCTCCACAATACAATGAAATTTGATGCAAAGATTAATCTACCAATAGCTGAACATGCGACAGCGTAGGAAGCACGGGTGTGGGTATGGATACAATACAGGTACACCGATACGGCAAATTCTTTAAAAAGTAGGGTGCGGTACGGCTGGGGTACATCAAATTTTCTTTTTTTAAATTTATAGCTAAACATCCAACATACAAATCAAAGTTTCAATATCAAAACTAAAAAGAGAGCAGCTTATCATAAAAGTTATATAATTCTTTCTTTTTCTTTTTTGATTATCTAAAATAAGATGCACTTTTTCTTTTTTGATTTTCTAAAACAATGCAAAAGAGAGCAAAACTATAACTCACGGGTAAAGGGTGTTGGAAACAAATTACTTGATGATTTTCGAAGTTGAAAGAAGAATAATAAAGGTTGTAACAAATTCTAGCAGCTGCAAAAAAATAAATAAATAAATAAAATAAAATAAAAAATCACCCCGTCGTACCCAAAATGTATCCAGGTCGTACCCACGATATACCTAAATGTATTTGTCGTACCCAGCATGTATTCAGCCTACCCAGTACGCATACCCGCACCCGGTACTCGTACGGCACCATATTTGGAGTACACGTGCTTCATAGGCGACAGTAGACTAGAATACTCTTGATATGATCAAGATTATCAAGATGATCAAGAGAACCAAGACAACTGATAGTCAAGTATGCAAGAAATGATTATTAGAAATAAAGAAACCAAAAACTTGCTTTTAGAAAACTCTTGATCAAAAGTTCAAGATTGAGAGAGAGAGAGAGAGAATTATAATGTTTTGGATGTGTTGGAATGGTTGGATTCATAGCCTATTAATAGGCCTAAATGCACCTAATCAGATGGGACATGTCCCTTGGTCGCATCCGATCCATATGTACCTGATTGGATGAGACAAGTCCCTTAGTCGCATTCGATCAAATGGGTCATGCCCTTGATCACACCCGACCACATGCATCCTAGCACTCATTCCACAGTTCTATATTCAAAGGAATATTCTATGGACCACTTTATTAAGTGATTTTTGTTTTCTTCTCTTTCCAATGGGGAACAAGTTTTCTTTCCAAAGAAAACAAGATTTTGAAAATACCCAAAAAACTTTAACTGTTAATTTTGAAAATTCTCAAACATTGATTTGATAGCACCAAGTTCCATGAAATTGATGTTGATACCACCTACCAAGCACTCTTAGGACGAACATGGCTCCATCAATATGCATCAATTCCCTCCACCTACCATCAATGCATGAAGGGGATAATGGTTAACAAGGTGATTTGCCGCCTATGGATCATAGAAACCATTCCAAGCCCAAAAATTTCCCTCCACCTACCATCAATGCATGAAGGGGATAACGGATAACAGATAACAAGGTTGGGTAGCCACTTGTGGATCATAAAAACCATTCCAAGCCAAAAAAAATTGCATGGAAGATACTATTGCACGGTCTTAGATCGAACTACACTCTCCCTCACGCCTAGCATGCTCACTCAACAGCACTTGCGGTGTGCAGGCTAGGGACATGCACCCAACCCATTACGGTTCTGATACCATGTTACACGGTCTTGGATAGAACTCAACCCCCAAAACTAGCTCTTGAGGTGAGGTTGCTCTCACGCTTATATGCTTAACATTACTTTAGCACTTAGAATGTGGGGCTTTTTCTTTTCCTTTGGAAATCTCCATAGCCACTTCATAAGAAGGGCTGACTTGGTTGAAGTCCACCTCCTTCTTGCTTCACAGATACAACCTTTTACAACAACGTAGCCCAAGCCAAGTCTGCTTCCCCTCCAAGAGGTATTACAGTGTTTGTAATCGTGTTGGGGGAGGCCAGAACAATGTGATCTAGGAAGATGGTAAGCACTTAAGTGGAATGGGATCATCAGACGAGGAGAGAGATGAAGCACTTTTAGAAGAGAGAGGGTGATCTTGGAGATCTTACAAGTTGGAAGGGAGCTATCTGGGGGGTATTGATGGGATTGTTTAGAGGAGAAATCCTTGTGCAAGGAAAGTTAGAAGATGTCCTAGTATCGATGTCTTGATTAGTCAATGATCTTTTGTCCTGAACATATCAAGATGATCAGCAGATCTTGACAACATCAAGGATCAGGGCATCTTTTGCATGACAGCGTCACGTGGGCATGCGATGTCTACACGGCATGGTTATAGTTATAGTTGCAGTTTGGGTACATTACGCAAGATCCTACATGTAGGTCAATGGAGATCCTTAAGCACACTTGTTAATGCCTACATATCCCAAGTTATTATGTTCAAACTTATAATGTGCTTCATGTGTATTCAAACTTATAATCGTGCTCCTTGTGTGTCTAACCACCAAACATATTTGACCTCCATGCGTTAAAGAGTGTCAGGTCCGACATACAAATTGTGAGAACCGGTATTTAATTATTTTCATAAGTGCATTATAAGTTATGGGTAACAAAATTTCTTTATCTAAAAACTATTTAATAAATGTTTTATTGTATAAGTTAGTTGAAAACTATTCCAATTTAATCACTAGCCAAAAATTGCTAAGATTAATAATTTTGTGGATAATCAATATTTTATGTTTGTAACTATTTTTATGAATGTTCTACTTAATAACTACCCTTACTAAATATTTTTATTTGAAAATCTACTTCAATTAATTTCTAAATCCCACACACACACATATTTATACATATTTACAAATTATCATTATATGTAATAAAAACTAAAAAAATAAAAAAATGAATGTGTTAGGTGGCTAGTGGGGGAATGACCACCCCACCACTTGTGGCCTTGCATTGAGGGCTAGAAGTAGGACATGATTAGAATTCTTGGTCATAGGAAATTTGATGGGATGTATCCCATGAAACACTGATGAAGTAGAAGAATGCTTGAGGTTTGTTTGTAATTGCATATATGTAATATATGTTTGGTGGGGTCTTCTTTTGGCTGGGCTGAAATTTAGTGATAGAAAAAGGAAGAAGGAGAGAAGGAGAAGAGGATGCTAGACTTTTTACCACTTCACTTCATTTTTCATTGCTAAGTAAGAAAACCCTCAAACCCTCTCTTTCTTTTCTTAAAAACATAAAAAGTTTTTTGTGTTAACAATATTGAAATCATGGTAAGATATGACACTAGATTTATGGTTGCATGTGTGATTTGTGACATGCATTAGGTGTTTGAAGATTTATTTTTTATTTGATCATCTTTTTCTTAAATCTATCCAGATCCTTGTACAAATTTTTAGACATTTTTATAATCAAAATTTCGCGATGATTTCTTCTAAGTTGTTAAGCATGATGTCTAGAAAACCCAGAAATTTTGGTATAATTGTTTGATGTCTTATACGAATTTATATGTAATTTCTTCTAAACATACATTTTGGGACAATTTTTATCTATCTTCAAAAAATCACTAAATATACTATACTGAATCAAATCTAGTATTTTCTAAATGAATAATGAAGTTTGAGAAGTCTACTTTCACCCAAAATTTTTGGATTATGATTTCAACTTGGATACTTTAGTGTGGAATTATTTTTAGAAAATGTGTCAAATCTGTGTCTTGTTTCTTCTTGTCAAATTCTTTTTTGTAAAATGACCATAACATGTATACTAAACACTGTTAAAAATCTCATGAATTTTAGGATTTACTAAATATTTTATTTGAAATTTTATTCATGTAACTCTGAATCTGAAATTTTGGAAAACAAAATAACAAGTGCCCAAAAGTGCAAATTATAACTATTTAGGAAAATTAATACATGCTAGTATACTTATTTAAGTCTTGTACAATATTAGTTCATGCATGTGTGATGTTATTAGTCAAAATATTATATCATGTTATTATTTAAATTTTTATGTCATATCATGACTTGATTTAACTGTTTACAATAATAAGTACATTTGATTAATTATTGTAGAAAGTGTGTGTTAATATTTCTCTTTTATAGGGTGTAATAAAATGATATAAGAGCATCTCTAACGGCAAGCTATAAGAGTTGCCAAAGCCAAAATATAATGCTGTTCCAACGGTCTGTTAAAGCCCCTGCCAAATTTGGCACAAGGTTTGGCAATGCCAAATTGCCCAGCTCATCTTTTTGACTATATCTCACCCTTCCATAAAGATTTTGGTTCAGTATAAACTATTTAGTGATTTTTCAAAAATAGATCAGAAACTGTCAAAAAAATGCAGGTTTAGAAGAAATTACATATAATTTGCACAAGATTTCAAAAAATTATAACAAAATTTCTAGGTATTCTAGACATCATGCTTAACAACTTATTAGAAGGAACCATCTTGAAATCTTGATTATAAAAATGTTTAAAAATTCGTACAAGGATCTGGACAAATTTAAGAAAAAGACGATCAAATCGAAAATAAATCTTCAAAAACCTAATGCATGTCACAAATCACACATGCAACCATAAATCTAGTATCATGATTTCAATACTATCAACACAAAAAACTTTTGATGTTTTAAGAAAAGAAAGAGAAGGTTTGAGGGTTATCTTACTTGGCAATGACAAATGAAGTGAGGTATTGAAGTGGTAAGAAGTCTAGCCTCCTCTTCTCCTTCTTCTTCCTTACTCTATCCTTTCTCTAACTAAATTTTAGCTCAACCAAAATGAGAAGACCCCACCACACATATTAGATATATGCAACTATACACAAATTCTTCCTTGCTATCTTTTCTATCGCTAAATTTTAGGTCAACCAAATGGGAAGACCCCACCACACATATTAGATATATGCAACTATACACACCCTACGCATTCTCCTACTTCATTAGTGTTGCATGGGATACATCCCATCAAATTTCCTATGGTCAAGAATTCTAATCATATCCTACTTCTAGCCCTCCATACAAGGTGTCACACGACTAATTTTCAATCTATAAAATTTTACTACGATGACACTAAGTCCCAACATTTAGTCTCAGCCAATGTATGCAACTCACACACACAAGTTAAATTTCGTAAAGCATACAAGTCAAGCAACACAACAATTACGGGAAAACCCAACCTTTATAATTGCACCAACAATTTACAAAGGAAAGCCAAATGCCAAACTCTCAAACACTTGATGAATTTGAGTTTGCATGGCTATACCTATATATAGGCTTAATCAGAACATTTGAAATTCAAACGGGCTACAAAACATAAGGGATACATGCCATCTGGCATGGCAGTTGACACCCCCAACTTCTAGGGTCAAGACAGATATGAAACTGTCCTACAGAAATAACTGTCACCAATTGCTCCTTTACTTCAGCCTTGTTCCTTGCCAGCATGTCTGGTTCTATGCATAACCACCCACAACTGTCCTGTTAGAATAGTTATTTTTAGTTATTTTTGTTCTCTTGTTAATATTTACTTAAGTTGAGGGTACGATGGTCATATTGCTTGTTTAGGGTTTTTATATATATTTGAGTGATGTAAAGTTGAGACAATTAATTGTTTTTCAATATATACAAAAAGTTCTCTTCTCTTCTTCTTCTTCCTCCTAACTTTCAACCCTAATTTCTCCATTTTACATTCTAACTTGGTATCAGAGCAATCTCTTCTTCATTAGAAAGGTATCTCAGATTCTAACGATCGATCTGAGGTGATCGAGACGTGCTGATGTCATCAGCCGTACGATGACGTCAGCATGACGTAAGCACTGTACGGATGGGTCCTTCACCCTAGACTCGAAATTGTCTCCTGAGATTTATGGTGATTTTTGTGGATTTTTTTGATCACCCCTGATGTGAGTTTTCGATTTTTGAAAGTATTTCGTGTTTTGGGACTGTTTTTTTGAATCTGCCTTTGGGACTATTTTTTTCTGGTTTTTCTTGCTGGGCTCCCTTCCCTAGGAGCCGAAAATCATCCCTCTAAGGGTCTTTGATCTTAATTTGTTGTTTTACTACTGCTGGATTGATATTATGTTCGATTATTTGCTATTTCTGGTCCAATCACCTTGTTTCTTTGGTTCTACCTATTGAAGGTTCTTATACAAGGGCTGAAACCCATCTAGCAAGGGATATTTGTCCTCTCTTTATTGATTGCTAGAGTTGAGTTGCTGTGTTGGTCTCATTTGGGTCCAAACTTGGTTGACAGACTTGTATTCTCCTCTATTTTGACAGTTTTTTGTGTGGTTGATCATTATGGTTGAGATTGAGGCTAAGGCTATAACTATGGGTAAGGATGATGACCTGCCTAAATCTATCACTACAAAGAAATTGAATGGTGCTAATTATTTGGCTTGGGCCCATGCTGTTAAGATTTTCTTATGAGGTAAGAAGAAGTCCCGCTATATTAGTGAACTCCCTCCTCCTACTGATGATAAAAAGTATGATGATTGGTGTTGTGAGGATTCCTGTGTGATGGGTTGGATTTGGCATAGTCTGGAACCACAGGTTGCTACTACCGTAGAATTTTGTGATACTTCTAAGGCCATTTGGGACTCCCTTGCTGAGTCCTTTTCAAATCAAAGTAATGTCTCTCGGGTCTACGAGTTATATGCACAGATTTTTGCTATGCGTCAATCTGGTCGGTCTCTCCTGATTATTATAGTAGTCTCAAGACTTTGTGGGATCAGTTACTGCAGCATCGACCTTTCACTACTGATGTGACCAAGCAGAAACAACATTGGGAGGAGTTTATGATGGCTTCTTTACTTTCTGGCTTAGATCCTGAATTGCGAGGGTTCAAAGATCAGATTCTTGCCAGTGACACTCTACCTTCTGCTGCCAATGCCTATTCTAGATTGTTCCGTTCTTCATTGGGACAAGCACAATCCACTACTGGGTCCTCGTCTTTATCATCTTCTGCATTGGTTTCTAGTAGTGGTGATCAATGGTCTACTCGCGGGGGTTTTCATAGTTCTTCTGGTTCCCGGAGCTCTTCTTCTGGTTCACGGGCTCTCGTGGAGGTGGTTCTCGTAGTGGTGGCACACGTGGTGGTTTCCGTGGTGGGAAGTAGTGTTGGACCTGGTTCTCGTACACGTGGGATCGCAAGTGTACTCATTGTGGTTCCCACGGTCATACTGAACCTTGGTGTTGGCAGAAGCATGGCAGACCTGATCATGTCCATCAGGTTATGGTGTCCCATCTCACAGTCTTCCTTGTTGTCCATTGGCTCGGATGCTTCTCCGTTACTTCGCATGAGACACTCACTCAATTAGTGAGCTTACTGCCCTTGTCCAGTCTCTCCGGCCTAATTACCTTCATCCTCTACTGCTACCATGGCTAGTTCAGGTAATTGCATGTGTGGCCAAGTCCTCTCAGCCTTGGCTCCTAGACTCTGGTGCTAGTTCTCATGTCTCTGGTAATTCCTCTTTTTTTGATACTCTTCGACCTGTGATCATACCATTGTACTTGCTGATGGATCTTCTCGGCATGTCTGTGGTCAAGGTCCTCTTCATCCCACTCCATCCATGTCCTTACCTTCTGGTCTTTATGTTCCTAAATTTCCATTTAATTTGCTTTCTGTTAGCCAATTGACTCAAGCTTTCATTGTTCGATAACATTTCTCCTACTTCATGTGTTTTGCAGGGACCTCCAGACCAAGAGATGATTGGTTCGGGGCATGAGAGGATGGCTTTACTTTTTGGACGCTGAGACTTCTTCTCCTCCTCATCTGCTTGTTAAGTGCTAGTGTATCACCTCTTCAGTGGCATTTTCGCTTGGGTCATCCCTCCTTGGCCAGCTCAAGTTAGCTGTTTCGGGTTTGAGTCATGTTTCTTAGATTGAGTGTGAAGCCTGTCAATTTGGGAAGTATCATCGTAGTTCTTTTCCTCGTCGTAGTGTTAGTCGTGTGTCTGAGTCTTTTGCTCTTGTCCATACAGATATTTGGGGTCCTTCTAGAACTCCCACTGTTAATGGGTTCTTTTATTTTGTTATTTTTGTGGATGATTACTCTCGGATGACTTGGTTGTTTTTAATGAAACAAAGATCTGATTTGCCTTCTATCATCTCTAAGTTTTATAATGAGATCTTTACTCAATTTGGCAAACGTATTAAGATATTTCGGTCTGATAATGCCTTAGAATATGTGCAATCTATTGTAACTACCTTTTGTGATGCTCATGGTATTATTCATCAACTAGTTGTTCTCATACATCCCCACAAAATGGTGTTGCAAGCGGACGGAACACCGCCATTTGCTAGATGTTGCTCGCACCCTGATGTTTAATATGCATGTCCCCAAACAGTTTTGGGGCGATGCCGTTCTCACTGCTTGTTTGCTTATCAATCGCATGCCCTCAAGTGTTGTACACACATCTCCCTATTCTCTGTTATATCCCACCACATCTCCTTTTCCCTTGCCTCCCTCCTCGCATCTTTGGGTGTGTAGCCTTTGTCCATGTTCTTGACCCTGGGTTGGATAAGTTATCTCCTCGTGCACGCAAGTGTGTGTTCTTAGGTTATTCTCGCACTCAAAAAGGGTACCGGTGTTATCATCCTGAGTCTCGTCGCTACTTTGTCAATGTTGATGTAACTTTTTTTGAGTCTACTCCATTTTTTTCTTCCTCTGGGCAACAGTTATCTACTGATCTTCTCTCTTCTCGTGAGGGGGAGCCAGCCTCTCTCACTCCTACTCTTCCCTCTTATGCTCCTTTCCCATCCACTCCTCTATCCTCTCCATCTCCTCTCCCTTCTACCCCTCCTTTGCAGGTTTATCAACGGTCTCAAGCTCGTCGCCTTGTGTCTTATGGCCCGACCAGTTCATCTCCTTCGTCTGAGGCCCCTGTTCCACCTGCTGCTCTACCATCTGATGACCTTCCTATTGCACTCCGCAAAGGTAAACGCACTTGCACTCAACATCCTATTGCTCATTTCGTTTCTTATGATCGCCTCTCTCCTGGTCTTCACTCTTTTGCTTGTAGCTTGTCTAGTATTTCCATTCCTCGCACCTATCTGGAGGCTATGTCCATCTCTAGTTGGAAGTCTGCCATGGATGAGGAAATGCATGCTCTTCATCAAAATTAGACCTGGGACCTTACCCCTCTGCCATCTGGCAAATCTATTGTGGGTTGTCGTTGGATTTATACTGTTAAGTATCTTCCTGATGGAACGTTGAGCGACTTAAGGCTCGCCTGGTAGCTAAAGGCTACACCCAAACCTATGGTGTTGATTACTTGGAGACCTTTTCTCCTGTGGCCCGTCTTAACTCTGTTCGGATTCTTCTCTCTGTTGCCGTTAATCAGTCTTGGCCTTTATCAACTGGATATCAAGAATGCTTTTCTCCATAGTGATCTCCACGAGGAGGTCTTATGGATCAGCCCCCTGGCTATGTTGTTCCCGGCCAAGAGCATCTTGTTTGTCGATTGAGGAAGGCCTTGTATGGTTTAAGCAGTCCCCTCGTGCCTGGTTTGATCGCTTCAGTGCTGTTGTGCTTGCCTATGGCTTTCACACGTTCCACTTTTGATCACTCTGTTTTTGTTCGCCACTCGTCTACTGGGATATTGTTCTTATTGTCTATGTGGATGACTCATCATTTCAGGGAGTGACTCCAATGGTATTGCTGATTTGAAGCAGTATTGGGTCAACAATTTCACACACCAAAGACTTGGGCCATCTTCGGTATTTTCTTGGGATTGAAGTTGCCCGCGTCTTCTCAGGGCTTGTTTCTTTCTCAACGGAAGTATGTTCTTGATCTTCTTACTGAGACTGGTCTCTTAGGCGCTCGTCCCAGTGATACTTCCATGGATTCTAGTATCAAGCTTGATGGACACTGGCGACTTTCTTTCCTGATATTGGTCGTTTATCGTCGGTTGGTTGGCAAGTTAATATATCTCACTGTCACTCGTCCAGATATTACCTATGCCGTGAGTGTGGTCAGTCAGTTTATGCATGCTCCCCGCCAACCCCATTTTGTGGCTGTGTGTCGTATCTTGCAATACTTAAAGCGTGCTCCAGGTCGGGGGTTGCTCTATCGCCCATCTTCCTCCTTGTCTGTCACTGGCTTCAGTGATGCTGATTGGGCTGGTAATAAGACTGACCGCCGTTCCACCTCAGGCTATTGTACCTTCGTTGGTGGTAATCTTGTCACTTGGCGTAGCAAGAAACAGCCTGTTGTTGCTCGTTCTAGTGCCGAGGCTGAATATCGTGCCATGGCTCATACTGCTTCTGAGATGCTCTGGGTTCAGTCTCTTCTCCACGATTTTGGCTTTTTGTTTCCACTCCTATGAGCATGTTTTGTGACAATCAGGCTGCTATCTTCATTGCCAATAATCCTGTGTTTCATGAACGCACCAAACATATCGAAGTTGATTGCCATTTTATTCGTGATCTCTTACTCCGCAAGCAACTGGTGACTCCTTATGTTCGTTCTGAGGATCAATTGGGTGATATTCTCACCAAACCTTTGGCTCGGCCTTCGTTTCTTCGTTTGTCTGCCAAGCTGGGCCTGTTCGATCTCTATGCTCCAGCTTGAGGGGGAGTGTTAGAATAGTTATTTTTGTTCTCTTGTTAATATTTACTTAAGTTGAGGGTACGATGGTCATATTGCTTGTTTAGGGTTTTTATATATATTTGAGTGATGTAAAGTTGAGACAATTAATTGTTTTTCAACATATACAAAAAGTTCTCTTCGCTTCTTCTTCTTCTTCTTCTTCTTCTTCCTCCTAACTTTCAACCCTAATTTCTCCATTTTACATTCTAACTTGTCCCTATATTTTAGGAAGGCTTTGTCTTGTCTTAGACAATTTTGAATTTCTTAAGCCACTAGCTAAACAGAGCCTGAAGTGCCATCTGTTGGCCTTGGTCAAGTCTAACCGCCTTGTTACCTAGCCAAGTTGTGCACCACGCCTTGTTGTTTAGCCCCGTCAAGCCATCTGATTATGTTAAAACCCCCAAGTATGCTGCAACCTAGCATTAAGGTCATATTAATGCCTCGCACGTGCCATGCTGCCCATACTTTGGCCAAGGGTTGAATGTCGCCGCCGAACGATACAACTAATTGCCCACCTTGTTATCTTGGCATGCCTCCCTCATGCCGCGGTCCAGGCCTGGCATAGGTGCAAGGTGCCACCAAGTGTCAGGCAGCCAGGTCCCAAATTTCAAGGTGCTAACAGACCACCCCCACTGAAAAGCCAACGCCCTCGTTGGTTCTTCAAGTACTCTTCGACTTGTTTTTCAAACTGCTGTAATGTTACATCTTTTTCCCAACTTGCATCAGATTCTGGGGAACCCTTCCATTTTACCTAGTAATGAGTCCTTCGGTTCTTTTTGCTCTGTCCCTCGGTCTTGTGATCAAGAATCCGTTCTACCCTCTGTCAAACTGCTTTCTGATCACTGGAGATGCCCTTCGAGCCTGCGTCCTTGTCAAGTTAGTCTGATCCTCATGAAAAGGTTTCAGAAAACTAACATGGAAAGTTGGGTGGATTTTCAACTGATCAGGCAACACTAGCCTGTATGCAATTATTCCCACACGTTTTAATATTTCAAAAGGGCCATCGTATTTCAGAATTAGACCACCGTGCACTGCCTTACTGCTTATCTTCTTCCAAATTGAGGAGTAAGCTTCAGTAGCCATTTGTCTCCCATTTTGAACTCTAAGGGTCTTCTCCCTTTGTTAGCATACTTCTTCATTCTTTTGCTTGCTTTAGCCAAACTACCTTGTGCTTCCTCTAACAACTCATGTTTAGCTCTTGCAAAACGGTATGCTGCTGGACATCTACCACCAGAGCTTGTTTTAGCCACTTCGTGAGGAGTTAGGGTTGCTGCCCCGTGGCCAACTCGAACGGACTCATCCCGATTGCAGATGATCTATGCAAATTGTAACAAAACTGTGAACTATCCAACAATTCGACCCAATTCTTTTGACTTGCGGTCACATAATGTCTGAGATACTCCTCAAGCAACCCATTCATCCTCTCGATCTGGCCATCCATCTGAGGGTGATTTGCTGTGGAGACTTTAATTCTGAACCCAACAAATTAAAGAGCACTGTCCAAAATCTTCTCGTAAATCGGGTATCTCTCTCACTAATTATGTCCTCAGGCAAGCCAAAATATTTTACAACATACTCATAAAACAAATCAGCAGCAATATCAGCGGGACAAGCATGAGGAGCAGGAATGAATACAACATACTTAGAAAAACGGTCAACAAATACCATGATGGAACGCATCCCATTGATTTTAGGAAACCTGGAGATGAAGTCCATGGACACTGAAACCCAAGGCTTCTCAAGGACCGGCAATGGTTGTAACACCTTCTTCCTTTCTGTCTTATCAAGTTGGCACACCATGCAAGTCTTGACATAGGCCTCTACATCATCTTCCATTTTCAGCCAAACATATGAATGAGACAAGAGTGCCATCATGCATTGCTGTTGCCGATGACCGTCCCACTGTGGATCATACGTCTCTCTAAGAAGTTCCAATCCTAGTCCCCGAACACTAGGGACATATAGTCTATCTCCTTTGCCATGGAGAAGACCATCTTCAAGCCAGTACCGACGAACAATACTATTATTTACTTTCTGCACCAACCGTTGATACTCTGAGTCAATTACAGCACTATCCTTGATCATTTCCAGCAATTGTGTTTCAATGTTGGAAATGGCAACCACATATTCAACCATCTCTTTCTGGCTTAAGGCATCAACGACTAGGTTGTGTCGTCCAGGCTTGTGTCGCCACTCAAAGTCATATTCTTCAAGGAATTCCTACCAACGGGCCTGCCTTGGAGACAACTTTTTTTGAGTTTTGAAGAATGTATTGGCCACATTATCAGTAAGAACAAAAAGTCTAGTCCCCAACAAAACCCTCATGGGCCGAATAATTCTTCTAAGCAACATTCAATTTTTTGCTTTCAAAGGCCACAAGGTGTCCCTCTTGCCCAATACCGCCCACCCCCCCCCCCCAAGCGCTTTGTCTGAGGCATCTGGGAGCACTTCGAAAGGCAACTCAAAATTGGTCAGTCGCAAGACCGGTTCACTTGCCACCACCGCCCCTTTTAATTTGTCAAAGGCCTCTTGACAACTAATGGACTAGTGCCATTTGTGATCTTTCTGCAGCAAATCAGTGAGGGCAGCAGCCTTCTTTGAATACCCCTCGATAAACTTCCTATAGTAATTTGCCAAACCCAAGAAGGATCGCAACTCCGCAACATTGGTGGGACCATTCCGGAATAGCCTGCACCTTCTTTCCATCCATTTTGACAAGGCCTTGGCAAATAATATGCCCGAGAAACTTAATTTCTTTTTGAGCAAACTAACACTTTTCCTTCTATACATAGAGTTTATTTTCCCATAGTCAGGAGAATACTTTTCAGAGATGGGTCATCCAAGTAAACAACAACAAACTGATCAACATAATCATTAAAGACGTCATTCATTAAATTACAAAATGTCGCAGGAGCATTGGTAAGGCCAAAAGGCATAACTAAAAATTCAAAAGAACCATATCTAGTTACACAAGTGGAAGAACCATAACTAGTTACACAAGTGGTCTTTGCCTCGTCCCCTTCCGCAACCCGAGCTTGCCAGTAACCCGAGTAAAGGTCCAACTTTGTGAAGAAACTTTGTGAAGAAAGTGGCCTTGCTAAGATAGCCGAACAGATCAACCACCAAAGGGACAGGGTACTTATTTTTGATAGGCACCTTGTTCGGGGCCCGATAATCCACGCACATCCACAATGATCCGTCTTGCTTCTTTTGGAACATCACTAGGGCACCATATGGGGCTTTGGAGGGCTGGACTAAACCGGCTTCCAACAACTCCGTCAAGTGCTTCCTTAATTCGACAAGTTCCAATGGCGACATTCAATAGGGTGCCTTCGCAGGAGCCTTAGTGCCAGGCACCAATTCAATTTTGTGATCAATGGCACGCCGAGGAGGGAGATATTTAGGCAACTCTGGAGGCATTACATCAATGAACTCTGCCAAGACATCAGCCATTGCTTCCGGCACTCCAATGCTGCAAGGAATGTCTCCTCGCCTTCCTTAGCCCATTAAGCACTTGCACGGCTGACAGCATCTCATACTTCTTCTTTGCCCCATTTTTCTTGTCTGGTCGAGTAGATTCCTACACAAAACAAGGTTGATTCTCATCTGAAATCAACAACCCACCCAAATACGGCATCAATGCCACTTTTGCAGCCACAAAGAAGTCATTCCCAAGAATAACATCAAAGTTATCTAATGGGACTGCCATCAGGTTTAATTGTCCAGTCCATTCACCCATTGTTACCTTCACATCCCGAGCCATCCCATGCACCGGTTGGGCTGCAGAATTCATGGTCTTGATTCTACTTGGATTCTGGACAATCTTCAACTTTAGGGACTGCACTACCCTTTCGGACACAGTTATGGGTGGCACCAGTGTCAACCATTGCAAACACTTCAATACCATCCATCACCACCTTTATGTACATCAAACCGGATAAGGGGGTCCTCTACACGAATTACATTCAGGAACTGCAAGGGGTTGACTCGAGTAGGGCCATCTGAGTCAGATCCTGCCTTATCGTCTTCAGTAACTATGGCACTTAACTTCTCCCACTTCGGATAGTCTTTGGCTCGGTGAGGTCCATCACAAATGAAGCAACCTGAGTTAGATTTTGTTCCCTTACTTTGTGATTCCTCGCCTTTCTGTTTGGGCTTGTAGCCCTCTTTCCCTTTCATGTAGCCCTCCTTCCACTTCTTGTCTCCCTTCTTCTCCTTCCCTTTATGTTTGGAAGATTTGGATTCAGAAGTGGATGCTTGACTCAATTTGTAGTCAAGTAAACCATTCGCAGTAGCCACGGCAGAGGACAAATCTTTTACCCCCAACCTACGAAGTTCCAATTGTGCCCAATTCTAAAGGCCCGACATGAAGTTGAACAACTTGTCTTTCTCAAACATTTTTTTGACGTCTAACATAAGCGAACTGAATTGCTTCACATATTCTCTTATTGATCCGCTATGTTTTAATCGCTTCAAAGCGTCTCTTGCAACCCAAGACAAGTTGCAAGGAAGGAATTGCTCCTTTAATTCCTTCTTTAATAATTCTCATGTCTCGATCACAGGATGAGCATCATCCTCCATCCTAGTGCGCCACCAAAGTTTTGTATCCCTAGAGAGATACATGCTCATGATCATGACTTTCTCCGCTTCAAGAACATGAGCAGCCTTGAAATATTGCCCCATATCCCACAAAAAGTTCTCAAGTTCCTTGGCATTGCGAGCACCGCCAAATGCCTTAGGGTCAGGGATTTTAACTTTCGAAGGGACATCACCACGACCCGAATGCCTACAGCGTTCTTGAGGATAGACAATTTGTCTTCCATATTCTGCATCTTGTCCTTCCAGGCATCAGCCATGGCAACCATGTCTTCCAAGGCTTCCTTGAACCAATCTGCCATCAAGGCCTCAAAGGCAAGGAAGCCAGAAGCCACGACATCCAATCGATCCGTCAAAGAGTGACTTTCATCAGCGGGTGCCCTCACCAGATTTTCCAACTGCATCACTCGTTCTTTCAAAACATCCATACCAGACACCATTTATGAGCAACCTAGTTCTGATACCAATTGTCACAGGGTTAATTTTTAGTCTATAAAATTTTCCTGCGATGGCACTAAGTCTCAACAGCCAATGTATGCAACTCACACACAACAATTACGGGAAAACCCGACCTTTATTATTGCACCAACAATTTACAAAAGAAAGCCAAATGCCAAACTCTCAAACACTTGATGAATTCGAGTTTGCATGGCTATGCCTATATATAGGCTATAATTAGAACATTTGAAATTCAAACAAGCTACAAAACATAAGGGACATATGCCATCTAGCATGGCAGTTGACACCCCCAAACAGGTACTCCTTTATTTCAGCATTCCTTGTTCCTTGCCAGTATGTCTGGTTCTGTGCATAACCGCCCACAATTGTCCCTATATTTTAGGAAGCCTTTGTCTTGCCTTAGACAATTTTGAATTTCTTAAGCCACTAGCCAAACAAAGCCCGGAGCGCCATCTGTTGGCCTTGGTCAAGTCTAACCGCCTTGTTACCCAACCAAGTTGTGAACCATACCTTGTTATCTAGCCAAGTCAAGCCATCTGATTATGTCAGAACCCCCAAGTATGCTACAGCCTAGCATTAAGGTCATATTAATGCCTCGTACATGCCATGTTGCCCATACTTTGGCCAAGGGTTGAATGTCGCCGTTGAACGACACAACTGATTGCCCACCTTGTTGTCTTGGCATGCCTTCCTCATGCCGCGATCCAGGCCTGACATAGGTGCAAGGTGCCACCAAGTGTCAGGCCGCCATCTCCCAAATATAAAGGTACTAACATAAGGCCACAAGTGGTCATTCCCCCACTGGCCACCTAACTCATTCATTTTTATATTTTTATTTTTTTTATTTTTAACATGGAATGATAATTTCTGAATATGTATAAATTTGTATGTGTGTGGGTTTCTTAGAAATTAATTGAAGTAGATTTTCAACTAAAAATATTTAGTAAGGGTAGTTATTAAGTTGAATCTTCATAAAAAAATAGTTAAAACAAAAAACATTAATTATCCAGAAAATTATTAATCTGAGCAATTTTTTGGCTAGTGATTATATTGAAATAGTTTTCAACTAATTTATATAATAAAATATTTATTAAATAGTTTTTAGATAAATAAATTATGTAAATGATACCAATTATAACTACCAGAGATGCCCAACCAAGGTTACATACCCACGTAGTGACATCTATGGTTTGTCCAAAAGGAACAGTCTGCCAGGGATATCCTCCATGTTGTGCCACCCACACGTCCACCCTTATTCCAAAATTGAAATACCATAAAAGGTTCAAATTGTTTGACATTGTATCTGGATAATTTTAAGTTTTTATTTATTGTTGTTTGAACTTATGTTTATGTATTAGAGTTGAAAATTCTATTTAAGATGGTAAAATTTTATTTAGTAAGTCCTATTTGTTTATTTAAAAAATAAAATAAAAATTGATGTTCCAAATTTTGGGGTGTCACAGAAATGCCACATTCTTAGAATATCAGTGTTTCGTTGCTCTATATAGTATTAACAACAATTATATGCTAAGATAATATTTCTTAAGATGTTTCAATTTGCCAGTTGTGCCGTTGAGCCACTATTTGAAGAGGGTCTACTAACCATGCACCGACAATAAATATAGAAATATATATATATATATATGTATATAGAAATGCTTGATGTCATATCATTCAACGGTTTAGCAGAAACATAGAAGATAAATTTCACTCACCTTCCCTGAGGAAGATGAAGGAAGCAATAATCCACTTCCATGATGAGGCCTATCAACACATAAATGAAGATTTTGCTTCAGAACCAAAAGTGCTCTCCATATCGAGAAAGCCAACTTCCACCATCCGCTTAAGTACTCTAGCTTGGAAGGTCTTCCCTCTGTTACTGGAAATAAACCTAAGTACTTCATAATTCTATAAGAAATTGAAATACAAGAAATTTAGTAGTACCGACACTACAAACCTGCTAGTGTCCCTGAGTGGCGATCGAAGCTCTGGTGCTGGTATGATCCCAACAAGCATTGCACATTCCCCCAAACAGAGAAGGGTTGGATGCTTCCCAAAATAAAATTTGGATGCCATTTCAACCCCATAAATACCATGTCCCCAATATATCTGTAATTTACCATACCCTTTTGTTACACTTGACTGCTTGAGAGCTCAAAGCCAGATACTGGCAGTGAAATGATAAATTGCTATGCAGTCAAACATAAAGGGTAATAAGAAATGGTTAATCTTGCCAAAATACAATTCACATTTGGGCTGGTTTGGCATGGTCTAATAAAGACAAAAAGCCAAAAAATTATTAAAAAATCTAAAAAGTTATCACTATTCACAACCAAAAAAAAATATAAAAAAAATAAATTTATACAAAAAAAAGTACAAGTCAAGTTCAACTTTTGTAATGAAGTGATGTGTTGGCTGCAGACTGCAGTGACGGTACAAACAATCAAGCGGATGCACCTCTCATGTCATGATACACAGGACATTGGGCCTGTGGGGGACCATCACGGGTCCCATTATGATAATCTGAACCGTTCAATGTGTAGAACTCGTCGAGTACTATATGCCTGTAAAAAATCACGTTGATTGGATATTGATAACTATATGATCGAATCAGTTTTGTATCAAAAAAATGGACGGTGAACAAATTAACGGTTGACAAAAAACTAATCTGATCAATAGCTATCGATATTCGATCATTGTGATTTTTTACAGGCATATAGTACTAGATGATTTCTACACATTCAACGGTTCCGATTATCAAAACGGGACCCGTAGTGGGCCCCCACGGGCCCAACAGTACCCATTTTGAAAGCAATCTATATTGTCCTTCAATCAACACTGTCAGTGCGCATAAGACGGAGGGATAATAACGTAATTTTGCTATTTTATACAATATTTTAATACACATTTTTTTCGTAAAAAGTCAAAAAGTTATCCCAAACAACCATATTTTATTCCTCTATTTTTTTATCCAAAAAGTCAAAAAGTACATCTATTTAGAACAACCCCAAACAACCATCTTTACGTCCCAATCCAGTGCTAGGAAATCGAGGACAGGAAAAATGTAACAATTTTATAAGCTCTATCTCTATATTGTGGTGATCATTTCATTATATTTGTCTACAAATCTCAAACAACTAAAATAAAAAAAAAAAAAATTGAGCAGGTGACAAGAGGAGCATGCACAATGACGCTTGTAATAAAGTCCTCAAGCTACTCAAACTCAGCCAGTTTACAGAGTCAACTCAAGCTACCAAACTAACAGAAACCAAGCTCAATCCTGACCTTTGAGTCACCAGCTAAAAAACCCAAATTTCAGCAACATCCTCTGGCCATCACGCTTGTTTACATGACATAACATTCAAGAATTCAAAATTTCGTCAATTTGCAGCCATTTATTGCAATGGTTCAGAGGCCAAACCTAATTTGAGAAATTTATAATCCGAAAACAATTCAATCACGATATATCTCTAAACCTAATTTGAGAAATTTATAATCTGAAAACAATTCAATCACAATGTATCTCTAAATGGGACCTTCACAGATTAGCAGATCCTCAAGCCACTGAAAGTTATCCTCAAATCCACTGCGCACAACTTTGGCCATCTATCTTATAGTTGGCAGAAAGCTTTCAAAACCCTCTCATAATAATAGAAGGTATACATAAACCTGGTTTATTCTTAAGATTGGGCACCCCAACTCAAAACAGAGAAAGAAATCAACTTGCAGTCCCACGCAGAAAATACACACATCAGACACATGTCCATCACTGTTCCATTGCTTAGATGCACATTAAACTTATTACAAGTTTAAACAAACAAAACTTGGATAAACTTATACAAAAAATAAATAATGTAAACTTATTAATCTCACCATCTCTTTAAACTTTAAAATTTAATGTTATGCTGTAATTTTTTCATTATCTTTAATGAAATATATCATGTAGTTGAACGCAAAATTCATATATTTACACCAGCATGACAAGCAATGTGACACATGGACACGTTGTAATCTGCTGCTTATTGTGTATACAAGCAATGGACACAGATAAAAAAAGAGTAAATTATAATTTAACCCCTTGTGGTTTACCCAAAAAACACAGAGCCTCCCTATAATTTCATTTGTAACACTTAAACCCCTTGAACTTTATACCAAAGTGGAATTTTGGATGGATGTAACAGAAGTTATAAAAAGTCTAAATTACCCTCACTTCTTTCCCTAATTTTCTTCTTAATGCCATTATAAACCAAAATATTTCTCTCCCAGTTTTCTTTAATTTTTATGTATTCTTTTCCTTTTCTTCTTCTTCTCTCATTGTATTGTTCTGCTCTTCTTCTTCTTCTTCTCTTATTTCTTTCTCATCCATGGCAAACCATACACTTCTCATACCATCATCAAATACATATCTCTCTCTAGAATTTAGACCCAAACAAATACTCATCTCTCTCTTTAGAATTTAGACCTAAACAAACATTCATCTCTCTCTAGAATTTAGGCCCAAACAAACACTCATCCCTCTCCCTAGAATGTAGACCCAAACCATAACTTTCTGCACCAAATCTAAAAAGAAAAGTGAAGTCAATTTTTAGAAACTCCAATGAACATCAAACAATGCTAGGAAAAGGCAATGCATTGTCAATAACAAAACCCTAACTTTTTGTAAATAGTCCATAGTTGCAAACACCCACCAAGCTCATCCCATCTCCTCCACTCAACCAACACCCACCACCCACCACCTTCCCCTCTCATGGCACCCATGGTGGTAGTCACCATTACAATTTGGGTCTTGGCTTAGTTAATTGGGTATACCTATGTATATAATGTATGTGTCTATAGTGATAAAGAGAAGATGAAGGATGATGGTTGCCATGGTAGAGAATGATAGACATGGATTTTAATTTATGGGTTAACTTCATTTGAGTTAACAGAATGATAGACATAGATTTTAGAGGAATAATGAAACAAAAATGAAAGGGAAAGATGGAGAAATGAGGGAGATAAGCTAGAGGGAGAGAGAAGCATTTTAGAGAGAGAAGCAACGTCTTTGTTTTCAAAAAACTTGGGAAGAAGAAGAAGATCAGGAATTATCCAGTGTGGTTGAGGGGGAAAATTTTGGTTTTATGGTCGTGCAACACACGCTCTGTTGAAACAAACGGTTTCGTCCGAAATTGCACTTTGGTATGAAGTTCAGGGGATTTAAGTGTTACAAATGAAATTATAGGGAGGCTACGTATTTTTTGGGTAAACCACAGGGGGTTAAATTATAATTTTACCCTAAAAAAAAAAAAAAACAAATTTACCTTATTAATCTCATTCCCTTGAAACAAATTTAGTGTTATGTTGTATTTTTTCATTAACTTTGGATGAAATTTAAAATATGTGTATATATATATGCCAACACAAGCAGCAATGTGACATGATGCAACACAAAATTTTAAAAAAAATTGTTGGATAATTTTACTTATTTTACTACATGTCATATATATGAATATTTCATTCAAAAATAATAATAAAAAATACAACATAAAACTAAATTCTAAATCTTGAAGGAAGGATTAATATGTATAAATTAACATTGTTTTCTAAATTTCATTCAATCAAATTATTTTGTTAAACCTTGTAATGTGTTTTTAATGTGTGCAATGGACAATGTTTGGACGTATGTCCGACCACTATTGTTTCACATGTGTCTAACACCAACACACCATCTTCCTAGAAATACATGTCCTTCTTTGTGTGAAAATAGTTCCAGCAGTGGTAATGCCCTCATGGCTAAATTACTGAAATGGCCTTTTTATTATCAAAATAACCATTTTGCCTCCTAAGAGCTAAAATCACCAATTTACCTCTAAAAATTATCAAACTAACCCCAAGTGACAAAATGGCCAAAATGCATATACCATTTTACCCCTAATGGGTCAAAATTATCATTTTACCCTTAATACACCCAAACTCCTCAAATAATCCAAATAACATACTTTTAATCATATTAGGCATAAAATAGCAACAATGAAACTAGAAACCAACAAATATTTCAAAAATTCATTAAAAAATCCAAATCATGCCATACTTTAAACTTTGTCCTAATCAACACTAAGCCATGAGACTTGCATCTCTTGGTTCTCAAAAGCAAGGGGGCATCTATGAGGTTGGACACTCTGTAGATGTCTCCACTAAAGTGGATCCATTGTCTCAAAAATTAGATCAACTGATGTTGGTTGGGCACATTCCACCTCCCCTCAATCTCCTACACTACAAAAGGCATGTGCCATTTGTGCTAGTCCTACTAACCACATGAGTGAGTGTTCATCAGTCCCTACTTTGTAAATGTCGCTTACAGTACGACTTGGGTGCCACACACATTAACTGAAAACAATTTTGAGAATATACTTAAATCTTCCTACCAAAATATGGCTTTGATACCAAAGGTTGTCCCAGTATATAATCTTAGTGATTGAAAATAGTTTAAATAGAAGACAAAAAATCTAACATTTCTTGATATCTATATATTTGGTATTGAATACGTTGATGTTCGCCTAATGCTTATGAGGCATAGAATTGAGACCAGATAAACTAGGATAAATTTTCTCAAACTGTGCTTCTAATTCTTTTAATAATTTTTTATTTGATAATAAAATAATCTATGCAAACAATAAAATCTATTAAGAATAGGCACAAAGATAACACAACCACACTTATATTAATAATAAGAAGTTACAACGAAATATTTAAATACATATAGAGGATCACACTCTTCTAGGCAAACAGGGCAAAGCATAAACAAATATAGAAACACTCACACTTAAGACTCACAGAAAGAAAAATACAAAATTCTTCAATATTTTTAGATGCCTTCTTCACTCTGAGCGGTTGCTTATATTGAGTATGGAAGTCGGATTTCAAACCATTTGATGTCTGAAGAGATAAGATTTTGCTGGTGAAGTCACATGGTGGTTTGAGGAATCAGCTTTTCATTTGGCATAATTGCTTTTTGCTGATGAAGTCAAATGGGCTATTTGAGGAATCTACTTTTCATTTGGCATTATTGCTTTCTACAGGTTCGCCAGGCATAAATACTTTTACAAGCTGTATTAGGAATCTTTGCTTTTTGTTGTTTGTCATTTTGCGAAAATTATTGGATTCACAAATTATTGAGATCTATGCCTTGGCAATTGTCTCAAAAGTCTTCATCAAGGTTTTGTGTTGGAAAATGGGTTGGACATGCTAGCGGACTGATAGAGGCTGTTTGTATCCTATTGGAAAATTGAGGGATAGTCACCAATATTTCATCAGAATCAAAAACAGTTTATTCTTCTACCATTTGGATCATTTTCATTTTCATTTTAATTGTTTTTTTTTTATATTTTTATTCAAGGTCCTTTTTTGATATTGAGGGATACCTATCCTTTAATTTTTGTTTAAGTTCAGTCTTAAAATTGAAGGGCGGGCCTGGCGTACAATTAAAGCTACCCCCTAGTGACCTGGTGGTCATGGGTTCGAGTCTCGGAAACAACATCTCCATTTGCGAGGGTAAGGTTGCGTACATCAACCCTTCCCCAGATCCCATTTAAGAGGGAGCTTCGTGCATTGGGTACGCACTTCAGTCTTAAAATTTTCATAATCGATAGACTTATGAGATTTTGTGCTTGAAGAAGCCATAGATGGTGCAGCATTGATGTTAGCTAATTTTTTCCTTTGCTCATAAAATTGGAGAAGTGGTTCAGGATAATGATCTTCTAGGATGGTATAGTTTTTCCACCACTTCGTTGCTATCTGCCGGGTCAAAAACATGGTATTATGAGGAGAAGATGTGGTATATTTCTATGTCATAATCCACAGGAGTTTGAAGTCAATGACAAAGTATAGAATCTTAGGGAAAGGAGGTTCAACTTCCTTTCGATAAATGAAATATGATTCTTGCTGAGGTTTAGGAAGAACTAGAAATTACCATCCAAATTGGAGCCACCATGGTTCAAACCATGTAGGGATATCAACAGTAGTAAACATTGAAGTTAGGTCCAAAACGAATCCACCATGAGTGGTGGAAGAAATGATTTTGGAAATAAAAACCTGAAACCATCCTAATTGATAATCACTATAATTGTAACTAGAAGGTTTTAAATTGGGGTCGACAAAGTGACATAAGACTATGGGATGAGCTCCTCACTCAGATTGAGAAATTATTTTATAAATATGAAGTTTGGAGTATTGGAGAAGATTTTTATCTTCTTTAGAATAGACATGCTCAACTGAAATTGATTTGGTTTCTTCTAAAATTTTCTAATAACACAGGCGAGAATGTTGGCCGAAATGTTGCAGGTAATGCCAATTATTGGCAAAATACGTGGAGATTAAGGTTTATGGTTTTATTTCTAGGTGTTCTCGAAGATATTGAACATGTTCAATAGTGAGAGGGACAATGGGATATGTTATGTCATGGGTAAAATAACCTTTGGTATCAGAGCCATATTTTGTTAGGAAGATTTAAGTATTCTCAAAATTGTTTTCAGTTAACTTGTGTGGCACCCAAGTCGTAGACGTTTGTAAGCTATTTTGGTCATTAGGCAAGAGGCCGTCATAGACCACCAAAGATTAGGCAGAACCACCACTTATTGACAGCTACATTTATCTGTTAACAATGGCAAGAATATTTAGGTCATTCTCTAACGTGATATCTGGCAAAACTCATTAATCAAAGTGATTTGGAAATAGAACCAATGGAAGAAAAACAGAATATGGTTGTGATACCAAAGGTTAACAATTGCCAAGGCATAGATCTCAATAATCTTTAAATCCAATAATTTTCACAAAATGACAAACAACAAAAAGCAAAGATTCCTGATAAAGCCGGTAAAAGTATTTATGCCTGGCAAGCCTGCAGAAAGCAATAATGCCAAATGAAAAGCAGATTCATCAAACAGCCCATGTGATTTCATCAGCGAAAAGCAATGATGCCAAATGAAAAGTAGATTCCTCCAACAGCCCATGTGACTTCGCTAGCAAAATCTTATCTCTTCGAACATCAAATCCTTTGAAATCCGACTTCCATGTTCTATATAACCAGCAACTCAAAATGAAGAAGGCATCCGAAAATATTGAAGAATATTGTATTTTTCTTTCTATGAGTCTTAAGTGTGAGTGCTTGTGTATTTGTCTATGCTTTGCCCTATTTGCCTAGAATAGTGTGATCCTGTAAGCTATCAAGCACGGCACGGACATGTGGACACGCAAATTTTTAAAAATGGGGAACACGACACGCTGGGGGCACGCTCAATATATATATATATATATTTATTTATTATTTTAAAATTAAAAATATATATTATTTTTATTTATTTACTTTAATATCAAATATCATTCACAAAAATATGGGCCAACAAAACATGCATCAATGTCCGAGTCTCGAACGCTTCATTATGAACCCGAGCACCGAGCTGGTCAAAACGCTGCTGGCTCGACTCCTGATACGCATAAAAGTCAATTTGCATAGATGCAACCGACTGCTGATAGTCGAGCTGTTAGACGTTGATTTGGTCGAATGTCGCTTGTGAATCATCCTGATACGCATGATAATCCGTACACAATCCTATGAGAAGCTGGTGGTGATTTTGAAGAGTACTATGGACCTGATCCACAGAGTGCTGAAGACGCAAGTACTCCTCTCGAGTCATGTACATGAGAGCTCCCTTTGGGGAGGCACGGGAGGGGCAGGAGGCGGTGGGCCATGCATGGAATCATCTGCCTCAGCAACCGGGACACCGCCCTGTTGTGGTATCCGGGATAAGCTATGTGTTGAATGTAACAATTTCTATGTAACAATTTCTACCTACTCCACCTACAATTTCTACCTACTCCACCTACAAATACTCCACCTACTCCACATTAGTTAGTGCTCCATTAGTTAGTGCTATAGTTAGTGCCCCATATAGTTAGTGATCCATTATGGTATAGTGCTCCATTATGGCTCCATTGTATCCCATTTCTCTCCATAAAAGAGAGCTCTTGTAAGAACATTAGATATCAATCAATAATATCAATACATTAATTTCCTTCATGGTATCAGAGCTATAGGTTAAGCTCTTAGTGTTTTTCGCCTTCCGGCGGGCGGCAACCTTGCCTTGACCGCCCGCCGGACCTCTACACATACCTTATTCCGCTGCCACTAAACTCAATTCAACATTCACCTTCAAGATCAGAGCTAAGTTAACAACTTAGTAATTCCGCCGGACAAACCCAAATTTCCTAATTTCTTCTTCCATGACAGCTTCTTCAACCACTTGCCTCCATCTGCTGCTATAGCTTCTGGGTATGGTGGCTTTGGAAGTTCAACCAGCATCCCCGGCAACTTCCCAATGAACCTGTCTGCTGCCCCTGGTGCTACAAAGAGTTGTCATTGCAAGAGCACAGTACGACTGGCTTAGCTTCCGAATCATGCATCCCACAGAGGGTAAGCAGTCCATGTTCTTCATTGTGAGTGTATGTCACTTCCAGGTTTCCGCTTTCAGTAGCTGCCCACACCTTTATTGTTTTATCCAAGGAACATGATAAACGAAAGTGATCCCAGCAAAGAACAGACATCACTACTGAATTGATGCAGGAGCTTGAGGTGCTGTTAATGGCTGTGTTGGAGGAGCAGAAAAACTAGCTGGTTGGGCCTGAGTTGAAGGTACAGATGATGCAGTTGAGGCCCCACCTGATGCCCCACCTGATGCCTTGTTCTTAGATAACATGATGACAACAAAACTATTTTCAGCAACTTTGTTTTCCTCCAATGTTGTCGAATCCTTGAGAACTTTACCCTGATGGATAAGCATCTACTGTGCAGCAGGGTAGACATCTGAACCCTGAACTGTTTCAATATTTTTCTTCACATCGGCAACAGTGTGTTGAGGGTTCACTTCGATTTCGAAGTGAGTGCCTTTGAGCGTCTTGACGAAGATTTTCATGTTTGAATTTGTGGGTAAGAAAATCGAGTGTCTGAATCCGATCTCTCGGTGCAAGATTGTGACTCTTAAGGGTTGCAGCTGGTTCAAAGGTGTTAGCAGCTGCATTAAATCTCCATGCCAATATTGTGCCATCCTGTGTACCCGCAAAAGCAAATCATTTTCCACAACCAGGGCATAGACTTGTCCAATAGGTCCAGTAAGACTCAGGTCAGTAGCCGTTTGGATATTCCATGCCTTGACAACATTTGGTATACCAACAAATACCCATGGGCCTTCACTGAGCATGCAACCTACTTCACCACCCAAATTTTATTATTATTATTATATTAAACACACCAAAACACCACCACAAACATTCCACATATCACAACCCCTTTTTTATTTCTGTCGGATCAAAACCCAATCACCATTTTACACCAAAAAAAAAAAAAAAAAAAAAAAACCACAAACAAATTCTCACCACAACAACAACCGGCCTTATTTTTTCGCCTCTTCAGCTGTTCTCTTCTTCTTGCCTTGTCTGGGCTTGGGCCTCCCTTGCCAGTGTTGCCTCCGTGTTTCCCACGCCGCCGAGCACGTTAACTTCCCGTTGCTCCTCAACCGTCACATATGGCGGCCCTCCAAATCTGAGCATCACGGTGGCCTTCCGCTTCAGTTCCTTGTTTTCTGCCTTCAGCACAATATCTCTGCTCGGGCATCTGTATACATGCTCTGGAGCAGAGCCAGTTGGGCTTTCACCTGCTGCACCTCATTTGTTCTACTTTGAAGCCGGTGCGACAGGTTTGAGACCGCAGTCATGGTCTCAACACATGACTTCAGTGTGTAATAATTCGCCTCAATATCCGATTGTGCAGCCATTCTTTGCTCCACAGACAGCATCGGAAAGTTCAAAGGCGCAAAACCAGGGGCGCTTGGTTGCGGTTCAAGGGCACCTGCCCCGGCCATCTCTCTTGTGGACTCGTTGAGGTCGGGAAAGAGAGTGAGACCACGGGACGAAGGGGATATGTTCTGGGTAGCTAAACGGGAAGAAGAGGCCATATTCAGAGTTGGTTGGAGAGTGTTTCAGAGATAACAGCTCTCAGAGAACAAAGATTTTTTTTTCCAGAAGTTTTTCAGCTGGTTTGTTATGCATCAGCTGCAGCCTCGCCTTGGTTTAAATAGGCAAGGCAGACACGCGCCTTACGCGCCTCTCAACGCCAGACGACAAATCGGCGCGCCTTTTGACGGCTCGCCTTTTGATGGCTGTCGGGCACATCTTTTGATGGCACGCCTTTTGATAAGATTGGGCACGCCTTTTAAGGGTCCGACAAGACTCTGTAAACTGTCCCGACATTGATTCCGGTTAGCTCCTATATGGGTCCGACAAGACTCGGTAAACTGTTCCGACATTGATTTCGGTTCTCAGCTACAACGGTTCGACACAGCCGTATAGTGTCTTCTACAACGGTCCAACATGACCCCGTAAACTGTTTTCTACAACGGTCCGACATGACCCCGTAAACTGTATTCTACAACGGTCTGACATGACCCCATAAACTGTCTTCTACATCGGTCTGCCATAACCATACAGTCTTCTACAACGGTCTGACACGACCATACAGTGTCTCCTATCCACTTTTATTTTATTTGTCAGATTATTTTCCTGTTTTGTTACTCTCTCCAAACTCAAGTTGGTTAGTTCCTATAGTGTCTTCTACAACGGTCCAACATGACCCCGTAAACTGTTTTCTACAACGGTCCGACATGACCCCGTAAACTGTATTCTACAACGGTCCGACATGACCCCATAAACTGTCTTCTACATCGGTCTGCCATAACCATACAGTCTTCTACAACGGTCTGACACGACCATACAGTGTCTCCTATCCACTTTTATTTTATTTGTCAGATTATTTTCCTGTTTTGTTACTCTCTCCAAACTCAAGTTGGTTAGTTCCTAACCCCCTTGAGTTTGAGGGGGGCTGTTGAATGTAACAATTTCTATGTAACAATTTCTACCTACTCCACCTACAATTTCTACCTACTCCACCTACAAATACTCCACCTACTCCACATTAGTTAGTGCTCCATTAGTTAGTGCTATAGTTAGTGATATAGTTAGTGATCCATTATGGTATAGTGCTCCATTATGGCTCCATTGTATCACATTTCTCTCCATAAAAGAGAGCTCTTGTAAGAACATTAGATATCAATCAATAATATCAATACATTAATTTCCTACACTATGCTGCCATTCTCGCTGGCCGAAAGTTGGGTAGGCAAGGTCGGTCTCCTCAGCCGGATCAATCAGAAGGTTGTTCAGCTAGAAGAGGAGCGTGAGCAGGTTGGCAAAGGACAGGGGCCAAGTTGTGTTCTGCAAGGGTGGTTGAACGGCTTCCCGCATAAATTTCCGCATGTGCACCCAAATCACGTGCTGAAGGTTTACCCAGTAACAATGTAGGACCCGCACAAACTTCTTTCGGTGCTCAACTTTGTGCCCAAGTGGAAGGGCATTCTTATATAACACCAAGTCGAGGAATAATAAGCGAGCAGGCAGCTTGCTCCGGCGCAGGCATGTGAAGTTAGGATCACCATAGGCCCCCGGAAAGAATTCTTGGATGATGTGGGGTATGGTTTATTATCCGCAACTTCGGGAAATGGATGGCCTTCACGCTCGTTATAGAGACCTAACACCCTAGCAATCATGGGTTATGTGATGTTGATGATGTGGCCATCTATAGTGGACAGAAGGTGGGGAGATGACACCATGGGCTCCTCGTACTTGTTCTGGTAGAAGAGCCGGGCCAGACAAGGATAAGTTAGCGCAGTAACAATGCAAATGCCTAACTGTTGCCGGAGTTGAAGCTGTTGAACTGCCCAAGAGGTGGCTAGGTCATTCTGAAAATACGAGATGTTGCACTAAGTGAGCTTGTGAAGTGGGCAAGAAGCCCACTCCGGTCTTGGTGACTCAACCAGTGGTGGTGGTGAGGATGGTGGTGACGGCGGCGGCAGTGGTGCCGAGGAGGATGAACCTCTCGCTTTTTGGAGGCCCGGGTGGATCATGTCCTGCACACACCAAAAACATATACACACATACCCATGGAACCAGCATGAGAATAAAATAGATTATCAAAACACAAGTCTGCCCACTTAGTTCACTACATGCAATTCTCATCATTTTTTTTTTTAAAGAAATAATGAACAATGACAGGAAAAAGA
This sequence comes from Camellia japonica, assembly GCA_030407325.1. NCBI lineage: Eukaryota > Viridiplantae > Streptophyta > Magnoliopsida > Ericales > Theaceae > Camellia > Camellia japonica. The sequence continues at coordinate 117,333,693 of JAPPVO010000017.1, forward strand.
AACTCTATTAAACTACAATAAACTCAACTACAAGTAAAGATTGAAAGAAGAAAAACACAAATCTAAACAAAAATAAAGATTTACCTTGAAAAAGTGAAGAAAGAGAGAAAGAAAGGAGATCCGCCGGAAAAAAAAATGGTGGTCGCCAGAGATTTGCCGGATAGAGAGAAGGTAGGGCGCTGGCGGTGAGGCTCCAGTGGTAAGGTGGTGGTGAGAAGAGGTTGGGTTTGAGTGAGAGAGGAGGAAGAACATGATAAGGTAGAGAGAGAGAGAGAAGAGAGAGAGAGAGAGAAGGTAGGGCGCTGGCGGTAAGGCTCCAGTGGTAAGGTGGTGGTGAGAAAAGGTTGGGTTTGAGTGAGAGAGGAAGAACATGATAAGGTAGAGAGAGAGGGAGAGAGAGAGAGAGAATCTGTGAGAGTGATGGTCAAAGTGGGTCTAGGGTTGTAGATAAAGAAATCTTTTTTTCTTTTTTTTTTTTTAGGAAATTCCGACGTGCTGCACTTGTGATGACACGCGCGCACCAACCCCGCTCGTACATATAAAGCAGTACCCAAACTTGTTTCAGAAAATTCTACCGCACGTGCGGCTGTTGTGCCGCACCGTTTCTCGCACCTGCAATAAAAGTGGTAGCTAAATAGGGGACCTGAATTTGTGCCACACCTACGGTGGGTTGTGCCGCACGTGCAGGAATTTTCTTTTTTTAAAGAGATTATACCATTTCTTAAGCCAAGTACAACCCAAAAACATTTCAAACCATTACAAAATCAATAATCAAAAAAGAAACCCTATTTATTTGACTAGGGTTTCATCAAAACCTTAGAAATAGAAGCCTAGCCACTCATGGAGGAGTGGGAAGAGGTAGAAGAAGAAAAAACCCCCATGAAAGATGTTCTTGAAGCTTGAGAACCCTCCTTTCCCAAACCCTACTCCCCTCTCTCTTTTGAAATCTATCTGACTAAGCCTTTTTTCTGTCTTTTTATACATCCAGCTCTTTCAAACAATTCCAAACAACGGGCACGTTTTCCGAGGTACAACTGCACATGTGGGAAATGCCACTGCACATGCAGCGAGGGTTCCACACGTGGGGGAATGGGCCTCCTCACGTGCAATTTTCTTAGGCTCTGTTTGGCTGTAATGGATGGTCCTCCGCACGTGCAGGAAGCATTTTCTGCTAAAATTTGCAATTTTTGCTCATTTTATGCTCCTACTGCATCCAACCTTATTGGCATTAAAGAAACATAAAATATACAATTTGATTGGCAAGTAAGGTTAAGAGATCCTAGTTATCAGCCTCAATGTTGTACAATTCGACCTCAATTAGAAACGAAGATTCGAAGAACAGAGAGCACCGAACAAAGGGAGAGAGAGAGTCGAACACACAGATTGGAAGAACATACCTCGATCTAGGGCTTCAGCAAGTTCTTCACCCTTTCTCTTTCTCTTTATCTCTTTGTCCTCAATGGGTTAGGGTTTCTCTCTCTCTATCTCCAATGGATTAGGGTTTCTCTCTGTCTCCAACATGTCCATAACGTGTCCAAGAGTGTTTGAAGAGTGTCTAGCTACAAAAATTCAAAAAAAAAAAGGGGGACATGTTAGGTAGAATGTCCGACACGTGTGCACTGCGTGTCCGTGTCCGACACGTGTCAGACACCCATACGTTGCCTCCGGAGAGGTGTCCGTGCTTTATAGTCTATAAGTATTTAAGTATTTCGTTGTCATTTCTTATTATTAATATAAGTGTGGCTGTATTATCTTTATGCCCGTTCTTAATAGATTTGCATAGATTACGTTATTATCAAATCAAAAACTATTAAAAGAATTAGAAGGATGATTTGAGAAAATTTATCCTAGATTATCTGGTCTCAATTCTACGCCTCATGAGCATTGGGACGAACATCAATGTATTCAATACCAAAAATATGGATATCAAGAAATGTTAGATATTTTGTCTTCTATTTAATCTGTTTTCAATCACTAAGATTAGACACTGGGACAACCTTTGGTATCAGAGCCATATTCTGTTAGGAAGATTTAAGTATTCTCAAAATTGTTTTCGGTTAACATGTGAGACACCCAAGTTGTAGAAATCTATAAGCTATTTTGGCACCCAAATCTTGAGTTGTGTGCACGTATATCTTGGCTTAGAGACCCTACTTCAACAATTTTACACATCAGAATTTTCCAAAATTTTTATTCAATGTTCCTACATGAGTATAGTATACTTGATAAAAATTTCGGATCAAAATCCTCTGAAATTAATTTTATAAAATCCTTGAAACCATGCTCAAAGTGACTGCTGAGCATAATTATGCATTTAGAACCTCCATTTTGTGTTTCAATCAATAGTTTCACATCTCAAGAAATTTTGAAAAATTTATATGGTGTTCTCTACAAGTCTAGTACATTGAGTAAAATTTTCAAAGTAAAATGATTAGGAATTAATTTTGTAAAATTGGCAGATTAATCTTTATTTTAATGACTGTTAGATCAGATTTTGTATTTCGATTATGCATTGCACTTTGGGTATTAAGCCTATGACTTGAGGTAAATTTTGTTGGCCCATATTTATCCCAAGGGTAAGTGCTAGTAGACCCATGACCCAAACCTATTAGATGGAATCTTTCCTAGTCAAAACATTCCAAAAATTGAAATAAAATTTGTTTCTCCCATGTGTACTTGCCAACCACGCTTCTCTTCCTTTGTCCCATCATTTTTTTGTTTTACATTGTATACTGTGTGATGTGATGGGTGTATATGCCTTGATCCCTATTGTTTCTCTTTTTTGATAACTCGGTATCCAGACCATTGGAACGACTGATCCGGGGGACCAATCCTATCGTCCACTTGCGGGGGTCCTAAGAAATTTTTTGCACGTAGGAGGTTTTAAACCTGAGACCTTGAAGGGAGCACACCCCCAAGTCCCAAGCCCCGCATGGACTGCCCTTTCTTTCCCTAGCCGCTTCCATGCAACACTTCTCCCCCTTCCCTCTTGATTTTTTTCATCTTCCTCCATAGAAGAGCAACTTTGAGCGCCTATACAAATTAACCCATCAACCCCTTTTTTAGCTATTTTGAGAGTTTTGGGGGTGATTTAGTGGCTTGAAACTCATTCAGAAATTGTGGACAGCTTGTTGGTGATAAACTTTCCATCTCCTCTCTCTCCATTATTTTGCTAGATCTGTTAGAATATTTATTCATATATTTGTAATTATCTCTTTCCTGATTTCATGCCTTAGGGCTTATCTTGTAAGTTATGTTTACTTAATTAATATAAAAGGGAATGAATTGAAACTCATTCACTAAGTTTGATTTTACCTAAACAAACATGGTATCAGAGACTAAACCCTAAACCCAACTTCTCCCGCCACCATCCATCACCACTCTGGAAAAACCCATCTCCAGCCAACCCACCACCACCATTTTTCGGTCCCTCAGTTAGCTATCTAGGGTTTGCGCACGCAGCAGCAGGTCTTCCAAGCTCAGCCGACAGCCGTTGGAGGCCATCCAAGCCAAGACGACACCAGTCGGAGGTCACCAGGACCAGACGACTTCCGCTAGGGCTTGCGCACAGCAACAGGCATTCCAGGCTCAGCCGACAGCCGTCGGAGGCCATCCAGGCTAGGACGATGCCAGTCGGAGGTCCCCAGGACCAGACGGCTTCCGCCGGAGTTCACCCAGGACCAGAGGACACCATTCGGCAGTTCGACTGGCTGTTTGCTTGATAGTCGGCAATCCTTTTGTTTGACTGGCTGTTTGCTTCTATATCAGGTTTGGTACTGATATCGTTTCACAGTTAAAAAAAAAAAAATGATTGAGGTTCTAGTTCCAATATTATTTTTTTATTTATTTTTGGGTCAATAGAAGCCCAATAATTTGATTTTCATGCTCCCATAGTAGTCTGTGATTGTCATTATTTGGTTGTTCTCTTCCTCCCATTGTTGTGATTCCTACTGGTTGTGGTTTAGATAAGTAGCATACTTCGATGGCCGAAATTACTAGTGAATCCACCACTCGTATCCAGCCACCTCAAGTGGAGAGCCTCATCATGCCTACTCAACCCAAAAACTACAATCCTAGCCTCAAAATTACCACCTCGCTGTTTAATGGTCAGAATTATCTAGCCTGGTCGCAAAGTTTGACGCTTTTTTTGAAGAGCAAGGGGAAGATGGGTTATGTTGATGGAAAGGTTCAACCACCAAGTTCCAATGATCCTGGTTATAACCAATGGGAGATTACTAACTCCTTGATTATGGGGTGGCTTATTCATTCTATGGGAGATTACTAACTCCTTGATTATGGGGTGGCTTATTCATTCTATGGTTCTGGATATTGGTGAAGGCCAAGATGTTTGGGAAGCTGTGGCTGCCACCTATTCTCGCAAGGGCAATTTTTCGCAGACCTTTGAGTTACCAAGGTTGTTAAAATTGGGATTATACGTTGGATCGTTGGAGGTGTTTATAGGATCAGATCGTAGAATCGGATCGAGAATTGTACGATCCTACCGAAAAAGACAAATTACATAATAATTTAATTTAAATAAATATTTCTTAAAAAGTATACACAAAATGAGCCCATATTCTATTAAAAAGAAGTGAAGATATTGTGAAAAATATAATACTTCATGTAAAATGTACAGATAATATTATACAATAGAAAACTCGATAGTAAAAGTTTTGTATTTCATCAAAAACGAAGGTGAAGAAGAATTTTATAACAAAATACTTTACAATCTACAATAATGCATAAAAAGTGAAGAAAAAAATATTTAACAAAGTTGGATATGAAAATAGATTAACTCAAAAAAGCAAGCTTAATCGAATGATAAGGTATGTAGTTAGCATCCCTGGTGGAGCGGATTCGAGTCACAAAAATAATCTCTCCAAAAATTGGGATAAAGTTGCAATCATCTTACCCTCCTTGGACTCCGCTAGAGCTAAGTTTGTTTTTCTAATTAGTTAATTTTCTTAAATTACCGCAATATTTGAATGTTTGTCTCCTTGTTTATTTTTCTTAGTCTATTTGATTCAATATTACTTAATTTTTATTATTTATTTTGACCACATAAATAGGTATTTAGACAACACACAAAATTTACAATAAAATATGTCATACAATACAAAACAAGGCTTGTAAATTGGATCGGATTCGGATCGGGATTCCACGATCCTATAAGATCCCATTACCAGGATCGAAAGATCCTACTTATAAGGAATTTTTGACATATGATCCGGATCGATTATACTCAAATGGATCATAAGATCGTAGGATCATAAGATTCGAATCGGGATTCTGATAACCATGTGAGTTACGTCGTTCCATTGAGCGCTCAGTACAGGGAGAGCAGACTGTTCTTCAGTACTTCACATTTCTTAACAATGGCTGGAGACGTCTTGATCACCTACAGGACTATAAACCGGTCTGCACTACTGATTCCGTTGGCTACATGAAGTTTATTGCACAAGAGAGGGTCTTCAAGTTTCTGGAAGGTCTTAATCTGGAATTTGATCTAGTTCGGAGTCGTGTCCTTGGCATGGATACTCTTCCCTCTCTTCAGGAGGCCTTTGCTTACGTACAGAATGAGGAGAGTCGTCATTCTACTATGATGCCAGCTGCTTCTCCAGAACGCTCTGCCTTACTTTCTGTTCCTCCTAGGGATGGGACTAGTCTGCCCTGTGCTTCTCCTAATCCTTCTACAAAGGATACTATGTTCTGTGATTACTGCCACAAGCCACGACATACTTGTGAGACCTATTGGAAGCTTCATGGGGCTCCATCTGGAGGTCTAGGTGATCGGTCTGGTTCTCGCGGAGGCCGGTCCGGCCAGTCTAGAGGATGTGGCTTTAATCCACGGGCCCATCAGTCCAGTGTAGTTGGCATACTTGATTCCACTCCAACCCCGGTTGGCCTGTCCTCTTCTGAGTTTGAGGATGTTTTGTGTCACTTGTTGGACCGCCAGTCTTCTACCACTTCTCCAAATGCATCCTCTTCTTCATTTGCCCGATCAAGTAACTTAGCCTCTCTCCCCAGTGCTTTCCTATCCCATAAGTTTGTCACATGGATTATTGATTCTGGTGCCTCAGATCATATGTCTGGATCTTCTAATCTTTTCTCCGACTATAAGCCCTCTTAGGATATGACAAAGTTCGCATTGCAGATAGTACTATTTCTTCTGTCTCTGGGAAAGGTTTAATTCGTGCCACTCCTACCCTTCTTCTCTCTTCAGTTTTACGTGTTCCTAATTTCTCTGCTAATCTTTTATCATTGAATCGTATTACTCAGGATTTGAATTGTAGTGTGACTTTTTTCCCTAATCATTGTCTTTTTCAGGACCTTATCACAAGGAGGACGATTGGCAGTGGTAGAGCAGAACATGGTCTCTATATCCTGGATCAGGCCGACAAGGTTGCTCATCATTCTATCCAGTCTCCAACCACCAAGGACGATTTATGGCTGTGGCATCGACGTCTTGGTCATCCCTCTTTTTCTCTGCTTCAACATTTATTTCCTTCTATTTTTACCAAAAATAATGTGTCTGACTTTCAATGTGAATCTTGTCAACTCGATGCTCCCCGTGTTAATAAAAGCATCATTCCTTTTTCCTTAATACATTCTAATGTTTGGGGTCCATCTCGATGATTTTTCCCGTACTACTTGGGTGTATCTCATGAAAGAAAATAGTGAGGTTTTCTCTGTATTTCAAAATTTTCATAAAATGCTTTGTACTCAATTTGAGGCTGTTGTCCAAATCTTGCGTTCTGATAATGGGGGTGAATACATTGATTTGGGGTTAGAGAGATATTTTTCCACTCATGGCATTATCCATCAGACTTCTTGCACGATACCCCACAACAAAATGGGGTCACGGAGAGCAAGAATCGTCATCTTCTTGACATGGCTCGGTGTGTGTGTTTTTCTATCGGTGTGCCTCAGTCCCATTGGGGCGAGGCCGTTCTCACCGCTGCCTATCTCATTAATCGTCTTCCTACCCTCATATTGCATAAAAAGGCTCCTCTCAGGTTCTCTTAGGGTCCGAGTCTCTGTTTTCATTTCTCCTAAAATCTTTAGGTGTGTCTGTTTTGTTCACAATCATTCCCCTACTCGTGGTAAGTTGGACCCTCACTCTCTCAAGTGTGTTTTTCTTGGCTACTCCCCTACTCAAAAGGGATATAATAAGTGTTATCATCTTCCTTCTCGTAAGTGGTTTGTGTCCATGGATGTCACCTTCTTTGAGTCCCAATCTTACTACTTGTCTTCTCCGGTGTCCTAATCATCCCTTCAGGGGGAGCCTTGGTGTGAAGAGATTCCTGTTGTCCCTGTTGCTCCTATGGTGGAATCAGTTGTTCCTCCACCACCTATTGCTGAGACTATAGAATTTAATGCCACCAAGGACAGGGAAGAGCAAGTTTATGTCAGGGACAAAGATAGACAGAAAGTTACTTGGATACAAGAGACCACTTCTGCTCACCCACTGCCATCTCCTACTTTTGATAAGAGTCTAGGTAACTTTGAACCTGTTGTTTCTCTTGAGTCTACTGATATTGCTATTCCTGACACTACTGATCTTGATATTCCTATTGCGAAGTGAAAGGCTGTGAGATCTTGTACTCAACATCCCATCTCTAATTTTGTGTCCTACTCTCATTTGTCGTCCTCATATACAACCTTTGTGTCCAACATTTCTTCTGTGAGTATACCTAATCATTTTCAGGATGATGCTCTCACTATCTCTGAGTGGAAACTTGCCATGATTGAGGAAATGAAAGCACTTCGTAAGAATGGCACTTGGAAATTGACTGAGTTACCTAGGGGCAAACGAACGTGGGATGCAAATGGGTGTATACAGTAAAGCATAAGGCAGATGGTTCAGTTGAGCGTTATAAGGCTCGACTTGTGGCAAAGGGTTTTACTCAGACATATGGGGTCGACTATCAAGAGACATTTGCTCCAATTGCGAAGATGAATTCTGTCAGGGTACTCCTCTCTCTTACAGCTAATTTGGATTGGCCACTTCACCAGTTTGATGTGAAGAATGCTTTCCTCCATGGTGACCTAGAAGAAGAGGTGTATAAGGACATTCCCCCTGGTTTTGAAGATCTTCAGACAAAGGGGAATGTATGTCGACTTCGAAAGTCACTCTATGGTCTCAAACAGTCTCCAAGGGCTTGGTTTGAGAGATTTACTCAAGCGATGGTGAAGTATGGTTTCAAACAAAGCTAGGCTGATCATCCTCTGTTTGTTAAACGTTCCTTCCATGGTAAGACGACGGCTCTCATTGTGTATGTGGATGACATAGTGCTTATAAGGGATGATGTTGAGGAAATTCCTCTGCTAAAAGAAGTATTTGGCAAGTGAGTTTGAGATCAAAGACTTGGGAAATCTGAAGTATTTTTTGGGTATTGAAGTTGCCAGATCCAAGGATGGGATTTTCATCTGTCAGAGAAAATATGTCCTTGACCTGTTGAAAGAAACAGGGATGCTTGGAAGCAAGGCCTGTGATACTCCTCTAGAGCCTAACCAAAAACTGAGTGATGATATTGGAGGAGCAGCTGTTGATAGGGGGAGTTATCACGGTTAGTGGGTAAGCTCACTTACTTATCCTATTCTCGTCCTGATATCGCTATTATAGTGAGTATAGTTAGCCAGTTCATGCATGCATGCAATACACTTGAAGGCAGTTATGAGGATTCTGAGATACTTAAAATCTTCTCCTGGAAAGAGCCTTTATTTTTCCAAACACGATCATCTTAGTGTGGAAGCCTATACAGATGCAGATTGGGCAGGATCAGTAACTGATAGGAGGTCTACTTCGGGGTATTGTACCTTTGTTGGAGGGAATCTGGTTACTTGGAGAAGTAAGAAACAGAATGTGGTTTCAGGTCTAGTGCAGAAGCAGAGTTTAGAGCCATGCACAACGTGTGTGTGAGCTCTTGTGGATCAAGTTGTTGTTGAGTGATCTAGGGATAGATCAAACAGATTCCATGCAACTATATTGTGATAATAAAGCTGTCATCAACATAGCTCACAATCTAGTTCAACATGACAGGACAAAACATGTTGAGATTGATCGTCACTTCATCAAGGAGAAACTCACTAACGGCACAATATGTACTCCATTTGTGAAGTCTGGTGAACAACTCGCTGATATCCTTACAAAGCGGGTTGGGAATACACCGTTTCATGATATCTTCGCAAGCTGGGGATGAGAGATATCTTCACACAGCTTGAGGGGGAGTCTTAGAATATTTATTCATATATTTGTAATTATCTCTTTCCTGATTTCATGCCTTGGGGCTTATCTTGTAAGTTATGTTTACTTAATTAATATAAAAGGGAATGAATTGAAATTCATTCACTAAGTTTGATTTTACCTAAACAAACAAGATTTTCATTTAAGTTCTACTCCATTTTATGCAGTTGCCATGCTACCTTTGTTGCAAATCCATGCCTATTATTCATGATTTCTTCAACTTCTATTTTTCCATTATTTTTCCAAGATATACGTGTCCTTTTGATCGTGTGGCTTTGAAAATGTAGAAAAGAAAGTTAGAGTTTATTGCTTGAAATGAACTCCACGCTTCACAATGCTTACTTTGCAATAAAACCCTAGAAAATGTACTACTATAGGGTAGATTTGAGGCATTTTGATATGCATATTGCTATATTTGATTAATATTTGTGAAAATTGAAAAATGATTTTATAGAAATTAAGCAAAATGTTAATATTTGATTTGGATTTTTTTACAAATTTTTGAAGTATTTGTTGGTTACTAGTTTCACTAGTTTAATATTAATTACTTTTATTTTATGTTTTACACGATTAAAAGTATGTTACTTGGATTATCATTTTTGTTGTATCAAGGGTAAAATGGTCACTTTGGTATTTTTGTAGGTTTAGAGAAGAGAAGGAATTAGGGAATGAGTTAGACTTCATTCCTTTTTATATTAATAATACTGAGTAATTACAGGAGTGCTATAAGGCATAATATATGGGCCAGTCCATTACACCAATCAAGGGAATAAATAAGAAGAAAATACAATCACATATTTCCTATTCTAACACTCCGCCTCAAGCTGGTGCGAAGATATCTCTCATGCCCAGCTTATTGAGAATGCCATGAAATGGTTTGCTTCCTAGCCCCTTGGTGAGAACATCGGCTAGTTGGTCTCCAGTTTTCACAAATGGAATACATATGATGCCACTAGTGAGTTTTGCCTATCAATCTCCACATGCTTAGTTTTATCATGTTGAACTGGATTATGAGCTATGTTGATTGCGGCCTTGTTGTCACAATATCATCGCATGGAGTCAGTCTGATGGATTCCCAAGTCTCCCAACAATAGTTTAATCCATAGCAACTCACATACACTCTAAGCCATGGCTCTGAATTCTTATCAATCTCCACATGCTTAGTTTTATCATGTTGAACTGGATTATGAGCTATGTTGATTGCAGCCTTGTTGTCACAATATCGTCGCATGAAGTCAGTCTGATGGATTCCCAAGTCTCCCAACAATAGTTTAATCCATAGTAACTCACATACACTCTGAGCCATAGCCCTAAATTCTACCTCAGCACTAGATCTAGTCACCACATTCTGTTTCTTACTTTGTCATGTGACTAGGTTGCCACCCACAAATGTGCAATATCCGGAAGTTGATCGTCTGTTAGTGATTGATCCAGCCCAATCTGCATTAGTAAATGCCTCCACACAGAGATAGCCATGTTTTGAGAAATAGAGACCTTTACTAGGAGAAGACTTCAGGTATCTCAGGATTTTCATAACTGCCTCCAAGTGGGAAGTTCTAGGAGCATGCATAAACTGGCTCACCATGTTAACAGCAATGGCAATGTTTGGATGTGAGTGGAATAAGTATATGAGCTTGTCCACTAGTCTCTGGTATCTCCCCTGTCCACTGGATCTCCCTCTTGATTCTCACTCAATTTCTGGCCCGGATTCTAGAGGTGTATCACATGGTCTACCTCCAAGCATTCCAGTTTCCTTTAGCAAGTCAAGTACATACTTCCTTTGGCATATGACGATGCCATCCTTGGACCCTACTTCAATGCCCAAAAAATACTTCAAATAGCCTAAGTCTTTGATTTCAAACTCTTTGGATAAGTATTTTTTCAAACGACGAATCTCCTCAACATCATCTCCTGTCAGAACAATATCATCAACATAGACAATAAGAGTTGTGGTCTTACCATGTGAGCAGTGTTTCACAAACAAGGTGTGATTAGCTTGACTTTGCTTGAACCCATATTTCAGCATAGCTTGAGCAAACCTTTCAAACCAAGCCCTAAGAAACTGCTTTAGCCCATAAAGTGACTTTCGGAGCCTGCATACTAATACCATTGAACTTAGCGTCCACAAAACCAAGAGGAATATCCATGAAGGAAGGCATTCTTCACATCAAACTGATGAAGTGGCCAATCCAAATTTTCAGTAAGAGAGAGTAAGATTCTCACAAAATTCATCTTTGCAATCGGTGCAAATGTCTCCCAGTAATCCACTCATAAGTCTGAGTGAAGCCTTTAGCAACCAGTCTTGCTTTTCTACCGTTCTATGGAACCATTGCTTTGTGTTTTACCATGTACACCCACTTACACCCAACTGGATTTTTGCCTCTAGGTAACTCCACTAACTCCCAAGTGCCACTCTTGCTGAGAGCTCTCATCTCTTCTATCATGGCATGTTTCCATTCAGGAATAGGGAGAGCATCCTGAAAATTGGTAGGTAGACTCACAGAAGACACTTTAGACAGAAAAGCTTTATATGAGGAAGACATATGAGAATAAAAGACATGATTACTAATAGGATGCTGAGTACATGTTACCCTTCCTTTTAGCAATGAGAACATCTAGATTTGAAAAAACAGGCATAGAAGCACTCGAATCAAAATTACCTGGACTCTCAGGAGAGGGGGGTGACTCTGGGCACTCATCCGGAGAAGAAGTTGGCAGTAGAGGAAGGAAAGTAGTCTCTTGCATCCGGGACTTGTTGTCTGTCCTTGTCCCTGATATAAACTTTGCCTGCTTCTTTTTCTTCAACAACTACTGGCTCATCATCCTCTATCTTTTCAACCACTTGCGGAAGTGGAATAGGAATCTCTTAACACCAAGGTGCTCCCTGAAGGGATGACTGTGAGATTGGGGGGGGGGGGGTTCAGAAAGTAAGGGTGAGACTCGAAGAAAACGACATCTATAGAGACAAACCATTTGCGAGTAGGAGGATAAACACTTATAATCCTTTTTGGTGGCAGAATAACCCAGGAAAAACACACTTAAGAGGCCTAGGATCCAATTTACCATGAGTGGGTCAATGATTATGGACAAAGCAAACACAGCCAAAAATCTTAGGAGGAATGGAAAACCCAGAAGGGGTAGACCCGAACAAAACTTGAAGAGGTATTTGTTTTTTAAGGACTTAGGTAGGAAGACGATTAATCAAATAAGCGGCAGTGAGAACCGCTTCCCCCCAATAGGATCGAGAAACCCGCATCTCAAAGGATAGACAACAGGCAACATCAAAAAGATGGCGATTTTTGCGTTCTGTAATACCATTTTGTTGAGGTATATTAGTGCATGAAGTCTGGTGAATAATGCCATGAGTGGCGAAGTAAGTGGCAAGACCAGAGTCAATATATTCCCCCCCATTATCAGAACGTAGAATTTTGACAACCGCCCCGAACTGAGTACAAACCATTTTATGGAAGTTTTGAAACACAGAAAATACCTCACTTTTATCTTTCATCAAATAAACCCAAGTGGCCCTAGAACAATCATCTATGAAGGTAACAAACCATTTTTGGCCGGTTAAAGACACAAAAAGGGATGGACCCCATACATCAAAATGAATCAAAGAAAATGGAACTAAACTTTTATTAATAGAAGGAGCAAAAGAAGCTCTGTGTTGTTTTCCAAGTTGACAAGACTCACATTGAAAATCTGACACATTATTTTTCTCAAAAACAGAAGGAAATAAATGCTTAAGTAATAAAAAAGAGGGATGTCCTAAGCGACGATGCCACATCCAAATGTCTTCCTTGGTGGATGGTAACTGAATAGATGAATGAGCCAGCTTGTCTGTCTAATCCAGAATGTAGAGCCCATGTTCCTCTCTACCACTGCCAATCCTCTTCCTCGTGATAAGGTCCTGAAAAAGACAATGATCAGGAAAAAAACGTCACGCTACAATTTAAGTCACAGGTAATACGACTCAAAGATAAAGATTAACACTGAAATTGGGAACATGGAGGACAAAAGACAAAGGAAGGGAAGAGGTGGCATGAATTAAACCTTTCCCCGACACAGACGAAATGGTACCATCAACAATACGTACTTTTTCCTGACCTGAAAAGGGATTATACTTTGAAAATAAATTAGAGGAGCACCAAAATCAATAATCCATGGGACAGTCATATGAGATAGCAATGCACATGGGGAGGAAGCCAAGTTACCAAAATTGGCAAAGGAAGAAGGTGCAGCTGTAGTAGAAGTGGAGGCTCGACGATCTAGCAAGTGTCGAAAAGTAATCTCAAAATCCGAGGCAGATAACCCCGAGACATCAGCAGCGGATGAGACAACTAGAGATGAAGATGGTGGCTCAATAGTGTCTAAAAGATGGGCTCGTGCATTGGCCCCGTGGCCTCTAGTACTAGACCGACCCCTCGAGTACCAGGACGGTTGCCTCGGCCACCAGAAGGAGTTCCATGCAGCTTCCAACAAGTCTCGTGTGTGTGGCAAGGTCGACAACAGTAGTCACAGTAAAGATTATCCTTCTCAGAGGAAGGACGAGAGCCACGAGTCACACGATCGCCATCGCAAAAGGGAGCAGAAACCAAGGCTGAGCAATTAGTAGTAGCAGAAGGAAGCATCGCAAAACGGCGACTCTCCTCATTCTGCACAAAAGCAAAGGCTTCCTAGAGAGAATGAAGCACATCCAAGCCAAGTACTCTGCTCTGAACCGGATCATACTCCACATTTAGCCCTTCCAAAAACTTAAAAACCCGCTCTTGCGCCACAAACCAGCAAAATTGGTGAGACAGACAGGCTTGTAATCCTGAAGGTGATCAAGCCGCTTCCATCCATTGCTAAGGAAGGTAAAATACTGAAGGATAGTTTGCTCACCTTGTACCGACCTTTCAATGGAGCGACATAACTCGAAAGCCTCACCTTGTACCGACCTTTCAATGGAGTGACGTAACTCGAAAGCCAGTGAGAAGTTCGCCTTCCTAGAGTAAGTAGTTACTACGGACTCTCAAATATCATGGGTAGTGTCCATAGACAAGTAGCCCTCTCTAATCTGCGAAACCATAGAATGGATCAACCAACCCATGATCAGAGAATTGGTGATCTCTCACTGGTCATAATGAGGGTCGGTGATACTAGGTGCCTGAACCCGCCCACCAACATATCTCATCTTCCCCTTGCTCTTCAAGAAAATAGTCAGACTCTACGACCACGCTAGGTAATTCTGACCATTGAATAGAGAGGTGGTGATTCTAAGGCCAGTGTGGAGGTTATCAGTCATAGTGGAAGGGGATAACAGAACTCTCGCCCTAAGATGGCTGAGAGGTAGTAGATTCATTGGTCAAATCCGCCATGAAGACTCTACTAATTATTCCTCAAACACGATGCCAATCACAAACCCAAAAGATAAGAGTGGAGTAACAAGCACAATAACCACTAAGAATATTAAGAATCCAGTTGTGTGTGTATTTTTTTTTTAACATCACCAGAAAGCAACCATTTTAAAAAAAAAAAAAAAATGTTAACAGAGTTGTACTAAACAAACAGAGCCTGGAAAAGAGAGACGAGACTGACAGAGACGAAAGTTGAAGTCGAAGACAGCAACAGAGGCAGATGCAGATGGAAGGCTGGTCGACGAGGGCCCAAATGGCCAAAGAGAGTTCCGACAGCCCCCTAGAAGATGGGAAGGACGGTCGATGAAGCCTAAGAGGCTGTCAAGAAAGTTGGGCAAGGGTGTTGGGGCTGGGGTTTGACTGTAGGTAGGATGGGTGTGGGCTACAGTGGTCGGTTTGGACTGTTTTGACGGGAGAGGAAAGGCAACAGAGAGATGGGGCTAGGGGTTTTGGCTCTGATACCATGTAGGTTTAGAGAAGAAAAGGAATTAGGGAATGAGTTAGACTTCATTCTCTTTTATATTAATAATACTGAGTAATTACAGGAGTGCCATAAGGCATAATATATGGACCAGCCCATTATACCAATCAAGGGAATAAATAAGAAGAAAATACAATCACATATTTCCTATTCTAACTTGTTTCCTATTCTAACATTTTTTTGCTTAGGGTTAATTTTTGCTTAGGGTAAATGGTAATTTGACTCTTACAGGTAAATTGGTAAACCTCTTGCAAAAAATGGTCATTTTGTTAATAAATGGCACAAGGGCAATTAAGTAATTTTAACCATGAGGACATTTTGGATTCTATTGACGTGTTTTTGAGGAACAAGACTTACTTGAAAATCAAGAGAATAAAAGAAGAACTTTCTGGAAAATTAAGTAAAGTGAATTGATAACTCAGATTGAAAGGTTGATTTTCTTAAAAAATAAACTTAAGTGAATTGTTTCCACTTAATTAATCTCTTAAAAGTAGAGGTGTGACTATCACCCTCAATATCTTCCTCAAATCATAATTCCATTTGTTTCCACTTAATTAATCTCTTAAAAGACACAACCTTTTCCACAATTTCTAACTCACAAGAGTAAATAAAGACCCAGGGATTATATTCAAATGATATAGATTAAAACCAGATTAAGTCAAGAGTAAATATTGTAATTGTTTGCAAAGACGCTTTATAGAGGTTTGTTCATCTTTGATTTGTCTTTTGATGGTAGAAATTCTTTGACAATAATTAATTATAGATTGACCAAACGCAATAGACAATAATACATAATATTGCAAACTATCATTAATTTTAGTACGAATATCATAAATTAAAAGCATAATACATAAACATCACACTTATATTAAAGAAAGTACAAGATTACAAGATAGAAAACAAATTTACACAGGTTCACAATTATGGAAACAAGTGGGGCAAAGCATACAGCTCGTCACCCTTCTTCACACTCCTTACCTTTACTTACATACAATGACACTCACACTTAGTAGGTAAGAAAATCTTGCAATTGAAAAGCTTGTTCTCTTCCCTTGAGAGCGTCTGCTTATATAGAGTTTTGAAGACGGATTTGAAATCAATTGGAGTCCGAAGAGAAAAGATCGAATCTTCTTTTTCTTCATGGGTATGCTTTTATTTTGGCAGGCTTTAGGCTTCACAAGGGATTGTCCTGAGTTGCGAATTATTGATGAATTGGAATCTGCTTTTTGATTTGCGTTTGTCAGAATTCACATGGGCTACAAGTTGTTGAGATCCATCCACACCTTGACACATGTTGGAATAGTCATCGTCAAGGTTCTGAATGGGAATATGTGTTGGAGAATCTATTGGAGAAGCTGTCGGTTGTCGTCTGTGAGTAACAATTGGAGAAAGTGTTTCTAATACAATATCATCGTTAGAATCGGATAGGCATTCCACCTCTGCCATAAGGATCATCTTCATTTTAATGACTTTTTTGTATTTATGCTCAAATTCATGTTTACAAATTGTGGGATATTTATCCTTTAATTTCTTTTTAAGTTCTACTTTGAAATTATGATAGTCAAATGATTTGGAGGATTTTAGGCTTGAAGAAATCATAGAAGGAGCAGGATTAATTTATCTCTTCTGTTTCCTTTGTTTATAGAATTGAGAAAGTTGATCAGCATAATGTTCGGATGGAATGTTATAATTTTTCCACCACTTGGTAGCAATTTGCCGGGTGAGAAATTGAGTATTGTAAGGATAGGAGGTGGAGTATTGCCAGGCCATAATCCACGGCAATTTGAAGTCAACGACAAAATACAGAAATTCAGGGAAAGGAGGTTCTACTTCCCTCTGGTAAATGTGATATGAGTCAAGTAAAGGATTTGGTAGGGCAACAAATTGTAGTCCTAATTGATGCCACCGTGGTTCAAACAAGATGGGAATATCACCAGTAATAACTGTAAAATTTGGTCCAAAACGGATCCACCAAAAATGTTGAAAAAATCGATTTTGGAAATAAAAAAATGAAACCAGGCTTGCTGATGATAATCATAGTAATTGTATTGAGCTGGCTTGATATTGGAATCAGAAAATTTTAGAAAGACCTCCCGAGCTAATCAGGGAGCCACCTCGACTCAATTAGTACAGCAGGCCTATGCTCCGAGAGATGAGCAAGTTGATCAGAGGCCACAAGGGCGCGTGTGTTACAGTGCCGGAGCAGAAACCGGGATCCTTTGTTGTGAGTGGTAATTCTGTCGTGTTCAATTCTTTAGCTAGTGTGTTGATTGATACGGGTGCGTCGCATTCATTTATATCTACTACTTTTGCTTCTGCATTGGGGTTAGAAATTGATCAGTTGGAGTGTTGAGTCACCGGTTGGGGGTAGAGTGGCATTGGGCCGAGTGTGTCGCTCTTGTGAGATTGAGGTCGCAGATCGCCGGCTCTCTTTTGACTTCATCATCTTAGATATATGCACACTTTTGATATTATTTTCGGTATGGATTGGTTGACACACTTCCGGGCTACTATACATTGTCAGCGCCACCGAGTGTCCATATGTACACCTACCGAGGATTGTTTCTACTTTCTATGTGATCGGGGGGATAGTTCGATTCCACCGTTGTTTGATCATAAGAGTCTAAAATACTTGTTTTCCAAAAAGATTTGAATTTTCGCCAACGAAGATGGATGGAATTTACGGAAGATTATGATTTTGAGTTGCACTATCATCCGGGGAAGGCCAATGTTGTGGCTGATGCATTGAATCGAAAATCCGTGAGTAGTGTGGCAAGTGTGGCCATTCGAGAATGGGATATGCTAGGTGATATCGGCGAGTTTGATTTGCATTTGGGCAAGTCTATCGAGGGGGCTACCTTATTTACTTTAATTGCACAACCCTCCTTGATTAGCATAGTCATAGAGGCACAACAGGGTGACTGTGAGGTGGAGACAATCCTTGAGAGGATCTCTAACGGGAAAGAAGAGAAGGGTTTGAACATCCACTCGGATTTGAGTGTAAGGTACCCAGATCATTTGCTTGTGCCAGAATCTTGTAGAGATGAGGTACTCTGAGAATTTCATCACTCATGTCTTGCGGTGGTACATCAGGGAGGCACTAAAATGTATCATGATCTTAGTCGTCAGTTTTGGTGGAGCGGTATGAAACGAGATGTCGCTTTATTTGTTTCGAAATGCCTTACTTGCCAGTAGATGAAAGGCCGAGCACCAAAAACCAGTGGGTTTGCTACAACCCTTACCTATAGCTGAGTGGAAATGGGAGCATGTTACCATGTACTTTGTAGTTGGGCTTCTGAGAACACAACGGGGTAATAATGTCGTTTGGGTGATTGTTTGATAGGTTGACCTACGTACTTCATTCCAATGCACACCGGCGACTCAGTTGATTATTTGGCAAAGTTGTGCATTAGAGAATAGTTTGACTTCATGGGGTCCCTGTGACCATTGTTTCGGATAGAGATCCTCATTTCACCACCGGTTGTGGCAAAGCCTTCAAGAGACGTTGGGAACAAAATTGACCCTTAGCACCGTTTATCATCCTCAGACTGATAGGCCGTCAGAACGTACTATTCAGATTTTGGAGGACATGCTTAGAGCTTGTGTCCTTGATTTCAAGGGATCTTGGGAGAGGCACCTACCGTTGATTGAGTTCACCTATAACAATAGTTATCAGGCAAGCATCGGGATGGCACCATTTGAGGCCTTGTATGGCCGACCTTGTAGATCACCAGTTTGTTGGGCCAAGGTGGGTAATGATGTTGGGCCCGGAGTTAGTTTGAGAGACAACCGAGAAGTTGCTCTCATTCGAAAGAAGTTATGCCGATAAGAGATGGCGACCTCTATCCTTCGAGGTCAGTGACCATGTGTTTCTTAAAATCTCTCCGAAACAAGATTTGATGAGATTTGGAAAGAGTGAAAAATTGTCTCTAAGGTTTGTTGGACCTTTTGAGATTTTAGAGCGGATTGGGAAAGTGGCATGTTTGGCCTTACCGCCACAACTTTCTGGGGTTCACGACATGTTCCATGTATCTATGCTTAGGAAGTATGAACCCGACTGTACTTGATTGGGTCGACTTAGAGGTAGATGAGGATGCCTCATACGAAGAACGACCGGTTCAAATTTTAGATGTCCCAGAACTAGTGTTGAGGGGCAAGACCATACTGTTAGTGAAGGTGTTATGGAGACACCATGGGATTAAGGAAGTAACTTGGGAACGGGAGGTGGAAGTCTGCTCCAAGTATCCAGATTTATTTGAGAACACTTAGTTTGTTCTAGATTGCAATATTCTCTAGTGTTTGAGAATGAACCGTTATAATTGCTAACCACTTTGTTATTATCATTGTTGTTGTTTTTTCAAGCATGAGAACTGTTGTAGAATTGTCACAATTGTTATTGAACTTCATTCTTATGATTATCGTATTAGTTGTTATTGGTATTGTGGCTATGGCCCATGGAAACTATTATGATGGTAGTAGAATATTGTTGAGATTAAGATCTCCGTGCTATTATTGAATTGTTATTGTTATTGATTCGTTGTTATCATTGGTGTGGTTATTATCGCTCGGAGCCCTTTTATTGTTGAATTGTTATTGTTCATTGGAGGTTGTTGGTGAGAGGTGTGATCAAATTTCGGGGACGAAATTTCCTGAGGGAAGGTTGTGATGACTTGACCGGTATTGCGTAGTCAAGTGGTTCATTTTACTTCCGGCATTTTGATTTTCATATTAGGTCATTGAGATTTCAATTCCGCTCTATCAACGTTTCCGGGTTAAAATTTTGAGTTTTGAGCGTTGGAACTTGTATCGGGATGTGGAATCAAATATTTGGCCTTGGCTAGCAAAACCGCTTGTGCAGATTTGGTAACCACTTGAGCGGAATCACTCGGGGATTTTGGGAAATTCTAGGCAGAAAACCGCTTGTGCGGATTTGGTTGAAATTCTGGGTTTTTCTCTGGCTCAAACCGCTCATGACTAGCATGTGAATCCGCTCATGCGAATTTAGATTTCCGCTCGAGCGGAATTTGAACTGCTCATGTGGTTTTCGACGTGTCTGTCTCAAATTTTGAGCTCTTTTCCTCAAATCTAATGCCAAAAACGTGTTTCACACACTTTTTCATATCTCTTTCCATATATTCATCTTTTCTCCTTTATCTCTCTACAAACCCACCCAAACTCAAACTTCTCTCTAAGATTTTTCAAAAACTATCAAGATTTTGATAAGGCTTTTTACACCAAATCAAAGAGGGCAACGAAGGCTACGTTTTCACTGATCGAATCAATATTTCATCAACGTTGAATTTTAGGATTCTTCTCTCCTTCCTCTTCCAAGCTTGCAAGTCTAAGCTTGTTTTGAGGTCTTTATCTTATATTTTGAACTATGATTTTGGGTTCATGAGCTCTAGATGATTTTAAAAGTGGATCTATATACTTCCTAGAACTTTTGAGAGTATGAACAATGTTGTTAAGCGTGAGTGTTAAAATCCTTTCCAAAATGGGAAAAATCTAGTTTTGGTGGAAACCCTAGAAAATTTAGAGATTTTGAGAAAAATAGAGTTATTATTCATGCTTGATAAATTATTATGGTGAATAATTGATGGAGGGAATTCTATAATTGTATCTAATGAGGGATTCCATGAAAAAAAAAGAAAAAAAAGAAAAAAAAAAAAAAGATGAGAAATGTTTGATTTTGAAGCTTGATTGAATAGCTTATTGTTGGGTTGTCTTGAAAAAACCAAGTTTGAAAATGATGATTAACATGTGGAGAATGCATGTAATATGGTATTGTTATTTATCTCTCAAATGATATATATTGTGAAATTACATTGAGAAGAGATGTGGATCACAATGGAAGATTGTGCGGTGAAATTGAAAATGGAACTATTATAATGCATTGTTACATGTTGCATTGCCATTCCATTTCATTTTCGTTATCATTGCTTTCGAATTTGCATTTGAAAATTATTGCTTGAGAAAGGAATTGTTTTGTGAAACAAGATCTTCTTGAATTGTTTTTGGGGTAAATACATTGGTAAGTCCG
Organism: Camellia japonica; assembly: GCA_030407325.1. Lineage (NCBI taxonomy): Eukaryota > Viridiplantae > Streptophyta > Magnoliopsida > Ericales > Theaceae > Camellia > Camellia japonica. The sequence continues at coordinate 117,354,860 of JAPPVO010000017.1, forward strand.
GATACGGGGTGTAGTTTGTTGAATGTATAGATGAGAAGGAGAAGAAGAAGTTCAACCGAGATCGAGAGAGGGAGAAACAACAACTATATTATTTGATTAAAAAACATAGGGTTTCCCCCGTACGCACAACTATATATACTAATAAGAATAATACATAAAGACCAAGTTACCCCTAGCACTTAACACCTAACACTCTCCCTCAAGTTGGTGCAAAGATGTCTCTCATGCCCAATTTGCAACAAATAGGGTGATCTTCAGACTTAACAAATACGTATCACACCTTTAACAAATAGGGTAAAAACATCTCCCAGTTGATCTTCAGACTTAACAAATACATATCACACCTTTATTCAACTTCTCCTTAATGAAATGTTTGTCAATCTCAATATGCTTAGTCCGGTCATGTTGAACAGGATTGTGTGCAATACTAATAGCAGCCTTGTTGTCGCAATACAAAGTCATGGGATCACTGCAATCAAGCCCTATACAACTCAGCAAAGATTGAATTAGTTCACATGTTCCATGTACCATAGCCCTGTATTCTGCCTCAGCACTAGATTTGGATACTACTGCCTACTTACTACGCCATGTGACTAGATTTCCCCCTACAAAAGCACAGTAACCAGAGGTAAAGCGTCTGCCATTTATAGAGCCTGCCCAATCTGCATCTGTGAATGCTTCCAACCTCAAGTGACCATGATTAAAGAAAGAAATTCCTTTTCCAGGGGCAGATTTAAGGTACTTCAAAATGCGATAGACTGCATCCAAATGAGTTGCACAAAGATCATGCATAAACTAACTCACTATCCCAACTGCATAGGCAATATCTGGACGAGTATGAGATAGATATATCAGTCTTCCCACAAGTCTTTGGTACCTTTCCTTCTCCACAAGCTCACCAACCCCGCTACGAAGACGATGATTAGTCTCAATTGGTGACTCAGCTGGTCTGCAGCCCAACATGCCCGTTTCCTCAAGAAGATCTAGAATGTACTTCCTTTGAGAAATGAAGATGCCTTTATCAGATCTGGCAACTTCAATCCCGAGAAAGTATCTCAAAGGACCAAGGTCTTTTATCTCAAACTCCTTTGCTAACAGCATCTTGAGATGGGTCACCTCGTCCTCATCATTACCTGTCACAACTATGTCATCCACATATACAATAAGCACTGTTACCTTATTTACATTGCGTTTGACAAACAAGGTATGATCTGCATTGCTTTGTTGATACCCAAACCCCAGCATTGCATTTAAGAATCTACCAAACCACACTCTAGGAGATTGTTTCAAATCGTACAAGGCCTTCAATCTACAAACATTTCTAACTGTAGACTAAGATGAGAATCCCGGAGGTACATCCATATATACCTCCTCCTCCAAATCCCCATGAAGAAAAGCATTCTTCACATCTAGTTGCTGTAGAGGCCATCCCAAATTAGCAGCACACGACAAAATAGCTCGAATGGAATTCATCTTTGCTATCGGAGCAAAAGTTTCTTGATAGTCTATTCCATATGTCTGGGTAAATCCCTTGGCCACTAGTCTTGCTTTGTACCGTTCAATCGTCCCATCTGCATTGTGCTTAATGGTGAACACCCACTTACATCCGACTGGTTTTTTTTCATTAGGAAGAGACACCAACTCCCATATGTTATTTTTACTCAAAGCTTGCATCTCCTCTACCATAGCTACCTTCCACTTAGGATCATTGATGGCTTCTTTCCAACCCTGCGGAATACACACAAAAGAAAGAGACGAAACAAAAGCACAATATGGAGAAGACAACGAATTTAGAAATGGGATGTTGAGTACAAGCTCTAACCCCCTTTCTGAGAGCAATAGGGAGACTCAAATCATCAGCAACAGGACTATCAACAACAGGTGAAGCAATGGGCTCAGGATCATTACCTGTAGAGTCAGTGGAAACTGGGTGTGGAACTGGCATAAGAGATGATGATTGACTTGGTGGCACAAGAGAAATCGGCTCTTTCTGATGCCGTGAATAAGTCTTAAGATCAACCCTGTCCAAACAACCACCGATATCCGACTCCTCATCAATAGAACTATTAGGCTCCCTATCACCACAAATAACAACCCACTGAGTAGGAAGGAAAAAAGACAACTCATGCTGATATGATACTGAGGAGATAGCGGAGGAGAAGAAAAAAAGGACTCAGATTCACGAAATGTGACATCTATACTAACATACAGCTTATGAGTGTGAGGGTCATAACATTTGTAGCCCTTTTGAGTAGCAGAATAACTGAGAAAGACACACCAGACAGCCTTAGGATCAAGCTTCCCACGAGTATGAGGTTGAAGATGAACAAAACAGACAGCCTTATGCCCTCTACCAAACACCCGAGGCGGAAGGGAAAAAGTGGGATAAGTCACCGGAAGAAGCTGAAGAGGAATTTGGAAGTGGAGGACACTAGAGGGCATACGGTTAATAAGGTAAGCCGCGGTAAGAACAACATCCCCCCAAAAAGACTTAGGAACGTTCATGGTAAACAAGAGAGAGCAGGCAACCTCAAGGAGGTGGCCATTCGTGCGTTCAGCAACTCCATTCTGTTCAGGAGTGCCAACATAACTAGTCTGATAAAGAATGCTATGCTCTTGGAGGTACGCCCTGAAAGCTCCATCAACATATTCAGTCCCATTATCACTCCGAAGAATTTTGATAGTAGCATTGAAGAGAATGGATACCATTTTATGAAAAAGTTTGAAACACGAGAAAGTCTCATTTTTAGTGCGAAGTAAATAAATCCAAGTCGCGCGGGAATAACAATCAATAAACGTGACAAACCACCGATAACCAGAGATAGAAACCACAGGGGAAGGACCCCACACATCGGTATGAATAAACATAAAAGGAAAAGTACTTCTTTTATCAATTGAAGGGTAATAAGTATGTTTATGCTTAACAAGCTCACAAGCATCACAAACAAAGTTATTCCTAGGACAATCTCGAACTAAGGAAGGAAAAAGTTTCTCTAAAATACTAAAGGAAGGATGCCCTAAACGGCGATGCCACTGATGAAGAAGACGAAGGAAGGAGCCAGAAGTGCATTGAAGAGCCCGAGAGGACAAAGTTGATGCAAGAATGGCATCCAGAAAGTACAGTCCACGTTGTGCTCTACCACTGCCAATCATTTTCCCCATAGCCAGTTCCTGAAAGACACAATGAGTTGGAAAAAAGGTTACAGAGCAATTGAGAGTAGTAGTAAAGGCTACTGACAGAAAATAAGTTAGTGGAAAAATTAGGAACATGAAGAACAGATGAAAGCGAAAGTAAAGAGGTGCAATGAACAGAACCCTTGCCGGAGATAGAAGATAAAGTGCCATCAGCCACTCTAACCTTATCTCGTCCAGAATTAGGTGAATAAGAATGGAAAAAACTAGAAGTACCCGTCATGTGATCGGTAGCACCGGAATCAATGATCCAAGGAGATGACGCAGAGGTACTAAGTGCACTAGCAGAAATACATGTGTGGGCAAAGTTGGAAGTGGTAGAGGTAGATGAAGCATCAAGTCGAGCCATCAAACGTCTGAGAGTGTGAAGCTCATCCTGGGAAATAGAACCAGCATCATCCGAGGCACTAGCAGTAGTCTCAGAAACATGTGCTTGAGGACAAACACCACGACCACGGCCTCGAGTAGGCCGACCATGCAACTTCCAACAGTGTTCTTTATCATGTCTATCTTTCCCACAATAATCACACTTCAACCGGTCCCGATCAACCAATGGACCCTTACCACCACCCTGAGGCGGACAAGGTGGAGTATCACAGGACTTGGGGCCGACAACCATCGTTGACCGATCCTGAACAGGGGCATGCACCATAGCACTACGACGACTCTCCTCCTGCTGAACCAGTGCATAAGCCTCACGTAAGGTGGGAAACGGAGAGCGACCTGACACCTGAACCCATATATGATCATACTCTAAATTCAAGCCAACAAGAAAGTCATCCACCTGCTCCTTCTCCACAGCCTGCTAAAACATAGTGGCATCCGTGGAGCAAATCAGCTGGAAACTCTAGTAAATCTAGCTCCTGCCATAACCCACTCAACTCAGCATAGTAGACTGCCAGAGAGCAATCCTTCTGATCCAAGCCCCTAATCATTTCTGCAATTCATAGGCCTGGGCATCATTACCCTGTTGAGAATACATTTGAGCTGCAGCAATCCAGATCTTGTGAGCGGTATCCATCAAGAGAAAAGTTCTACTAATGGTAGGATCCATAGAATTGATCAGCCAGGTCATCACTAAAGCATTCTCAGAAATCCATTGAGCAGATAAAGCACTATCCTCAGTAGGTGGCTTGGTACTACCAGTAATATAGCCAGTCAAACGCCAGGCGGCAATGGCAAGACTGCAGGAGCGGTACCAAATCAAGTAATTGGTGCCATTAAGCTTGACTACCACGACTCAGTCCACTGTCCTCCTTGCCCTTAGAGTACTGACCCTCGCTTTCAGCCATGAGATAAGAGAGAGATGGTGCAAAAACACAAGTAGGATATCAAATATCAAACAATGCCTGACAACACCTAACCAGCACATCAAAGAACCTTCTAAGGCTGAAATAGTGCAAAATAATCCCAGAATAAAGCAACCAAATCCACTAGGAGCCCAAACACTGAACCAGATCATTCAAAACTCAGGAAAAAGATACCAGATACAAGAACAAGGGAAGAAGGAGAGGAACAATCTTCAAGGAGGAAGATATTGCTCTGATACCATGTTGAATGTATAGATGAGAAGGAGAAGAGAGAGAGAGAGAGGGAGAAACAGCAGCTGTATTATTTGATTCAAAAACATAGGGTTTCCCCCTTACACACAACTATATATAGGGAGCTTCTATATACACACACCTAATCCCCTCTATACACACACTTAATGATATTTAATTTTATAACAATTTTATCCCTAAGTGAAATTACTATTTTAGACATCTACCAAATTCATCTCAATGCACACATCCAGACTTCACGTTGAAGCTGAAGCTCCTCCAGGTTCAGCTTCTTCCATTGAGGTAGAAGTGAATGCACTCATTCATTAAGCTCCAAGTTCAGCTTCTTCCATTAAGCTAGAAGTGAAAGCACTCATTCATTAAACTCAAAGTTCAGCTTCTTCCATCTGAATTAATGGTCATTTTTTTTTTCCAGCGTCGTTCGGATAACCAGAGCCGAATTGTGTTATTTGGTTCGGAAATCTACTACCGAAATAATTATTTATTTTTGGAAGTTGTTGTCCGAACAAATTATTTAATTTCGGAAGTTGTTGTCCGAACAAAGTTAATTTTTACGACATTCAACTTCCGAAAGTTGAAAATAAATTCGGACAACTACTTTCGAATGAAGTAAAAAAAATTTTTTGCAAGTAACTTTTAATGGTCGATAAAAAAATTTTAATGGTCGATAAATTTTTTTTTTTTGCAAGTAACTTTTAATGCAAATTATTTATCACTCAATAAGAGATTACCACAAATGTAAAAAGAATATACATAAGAAGGGAGAGAAAAAAGAAAAACACTGTTCGGAAGTTTAAAACCGAAAGTATATATACTGTTAGGAAGTTGAAATCCGAAACAAAAAATTAATTTCGAAACTTGATTGTTGTTTGAATTTAATATATTCGGAAGTTGACTGCCGAAATAATCAAAAAGTTTCGGAAACCTACTGTTGAAATAAATCACCAATTTCGGAATCCTACTTCCGAACAAATGAATTAATTTCGGCAAACCAGTTCCGAACGGTTTGTTTACACTCCGTGGGCCTTCGTCCGTTTTCAAAATGATAAAAACAAAACTCTACATTTTGATTAATTCATTTGTGATTTATTGTTACTGACAGAGGTTGAAGATGAAAGCTGTGTGTGTGTATTTGGGGATGAAAGCTTTGGGGATGAAAGCTGTGTGTGGTGTAAACTTCAATGGGTATGTGTATCCTCAAGGTTGAAGATGTAGTTTAAGCTTCAATGGGTGTGTGTATCCTCAAGGTTGAAGATGTAGCTTAAGCTTCAATGGGTGTGTGTATTTGCACCGTTGGGAGAGAGCTGGGTTTGGGCGGGGGGTGTGTGTGTGTGAGGGCAGATGTGGAATAAATCGTGTGTGTAGTGAGTAGATTAATTAGGAATTAATTTTTTTTGTGTGTGTAATGAGAAAGATGTGCAAAGAGGTATTTGGTGTGTGTAAATAGATGCTCGCCTATATATACTAATAAGAATAATACATAAAGACCAAACTACCCCTAACACTTAACAGTTTGGTATTGGTTAAGTTGGCTTGAGTGTCCATGGTGAAAGACAGAAAACACGCGTGGAGGAGTACCACGTTCCTTTCAGCTAGAAACCGGTAAAGTGATGATTGGTAGTGCTTGATATGCCTACTTGCAGACACCTATCTAAGAATTACCTGAGTCGTATTTACCACCCCTTGATAAAGATAAAGAAATATATTTTGAGCACAACATGGCATATGCATTCATCTCAGGAAACTGTATAATGTATATACTATACTTTGTTAAGATCTTCTTACTGGGCTTTGTGCTCACCCTAGTGGATTTGTCCAGGAAATGATTCCGCCAAGTTAGAGGCGTGGAGTGTATTTTGATGGCACATGGCTTTTTTCTTCTGTTGATTATTTTGACAAGTCGAGGGCTTTACATGTATGGGCCATTTTGTGTAACTGGGAATAAGCCTTGGAACTTGTAGCCCATGAGGGCATCAAGTCGTATTCAATTTGTTGTGTCACATTCTATAGATTCATATTCTAGGAAATGTTGAATGTATAATTGCATGTGGAATACTTTTGTTAATCTAGAGAGTATAATGAATACAAATGTTAGAGATTTGATAATGTTAATGATGAGACATTATATCGTGTATACATTTATGAAATGAAAGTTATTAAGTTAGGAACAAGATCATGTTGTTGGAGTATGTCTGAGTTTTCTTATATTAATTATTTGGGGGTGTTACACTTGATATCTCTATACCCTGGTTTCAAGAAATTGCCAACTTAAGCTAGACCTAGCTTGATACATGTGAAAAACTAAAGAATGCATATCTAACTACAAGGTTGCAATTTCCCACAATTTATCATACAACAAGTGAAAAGAAATATGAAATAGAGTAGTATGTGATAAAGTAATAGATATGACCTCACTCAAATAAGAGCCCAAGATTTTCAATTTTGATAGTGTCCTCTCTAATGCTAGAGCCAGCACTATCTCAACAATTTTCCTCAAGAATGTGCGCTCATTTTTCATGAATGTGTTCTTGACAAGCTGCCATGTGGAATTGAAACCATTGTAGACAAGAATGATTAGTTAAGACAAAACAGTGCTAAAAACAATTCAAAACAACAATGAAAGCTTCCACATTAGTACTATATATATTAACATCACATCAAGACAAACAAACAGTAGTAAAAAAGCTTCATACAGTTTAGGTCCTACAGTAGTAACAATCAGTCTGGTCTGGAGCATCAAAGCTTAGATTAGGGAAATAAGAATATGTTATTATGCAAAAGACAATTTTGTTTTCCTATGTATTATGGCCATTTAACAAATTGTTCACCCCATTTTTGTTAAGTTTATTTCACTTTTATCCCCTAAACTATCACCATTTTGTTAGTTCCATCCCTAAGCTGTTTCATCTATTTATTAATCAAAATTTGATGAAAAGTTTGATTTGATATCATGCACTCCAATGGTTTTCATCAATTCGGCTAGTCGTCCTGTTGGTCCTCCTATGAAGAGAATACCTAATTCATCCCAAAATCTGGTTGTTTGGGAGAACCTCTAGCCCAACAACCACCTACAAATTTGATGAAAGGATAAAACTCCCTTGATTTGATGAAAAAAATAACTCTCCCTTTTTTATCAAATTTTTTGATATCTGATTTGATGAAGGATTGGATGATATCAAATTAGAGACAATTTTACAAATCAATAACCATTGAAACTCGATTTAATGAGCAAAAAAGTTAATTTAAAATTTGAACAACTTAAACCATACATTTTTTTAACTATTTTGAATAAATTACACTCTATAACCAATTTGATGGGAATTTGTGGCGAAGAACCACCACGTAAACTGCATTTGGCATTTTGCAATGCAGCATTGAGCTGCATTGTTTTGTTTTTTTGACCCCACCGTGCTGCATTGTTGGGTAGATAGTTTTGGATTTTGTTGTTGAATGGTAGCACAATCGTACTACAATTTGAAAAAAAAAAACAAAACAAACAAAAATATAAAAGAGCTACAATTTTAAGAAATGATAGAGACCCCCTTTTTCCTTGACCCCCCACAACCCCCACAGACACATGTCAGTAATTGAGTGAGTGATAGGAGAAAAAAAAAAAGGCAAAAAGCAAAAAGTTGGCCAATCCCAATTCATTGGGGTGGGGGTCAAGGAAAAAGGGGGTCTCAACCTTTTTACTTTTTTTAAAAAAAGACCAACCTTTTTACTTTTTTTAAAAAAAGACTGATGTGCTATTGTTGGTCAACAAAGGTGCATTTTTTTGGGTTCCACTTTTTTATGAATAATGATAATTTAACCCTTGCATATATCCCTTGCAATTTCATCAATGTTTTCCACAAGTAATACTTTTTTGGTCAATATATATTTTTTGTCCTTCTCTTTTTCATATTTGCCAGAAGATGAGACTTCACGCCACAAAGCGGTCACATGAAATATACACATACTTCATATTATTTTGGTAATATGTGTGTCACAATAATATGATAAGTTTATAAATTATTTCAATAACGTTAAAATTACAACATAAAAATTTTAATTTTAATTTCAAAAGTCGTTTTTTAATTCTTTTTAATAAATCTTAATTTAAAAAAAATACAATTACAATGTTAAAAAAACTCACGTGTTTACCAATGTATCATAATATTATTGGTCTAATTTATTTGAAATACACATGTGGGATAGTGGATTCTATTAAACAAATTAATTAACCCGGATTTTACGTTAGACGAACAATTTTCACACAATCACTTCTTACAAATATAAATACAATTAAACATATACTTTTTCTGTTAAAATACTTTATCTTCACTTGTTCGTATTTATGTTCATTTTTTAATTCATTATAATCTGAATTCTCAATTAAACATATTGGAATAAAAATTATAAAAAAAAATAACTACGCTTTTTGAAATAAGAAATTATGAACAGTACTTCATAATTAGAATTCCAAATATTATACAACATACATCAAAGATAACACCCGCCACACCAACAAATGCTTCGCTCCTACACGTGCACCTACTGTCCCAGTGCGTATGTAATATTCGCTCTTACAGCGGCCATTTCCGAGTCTGAGTCCCCTGGCTCCATCATATCGGCAGCCAGTGTGTATTCGTAGTGGTCAGGCATTTGCGGCGCCATGAAATCGTCGTCGTCGTTTGGGATATATAGTGTGACCTCATCAGTTTCACTGTTCCATCGACGCACATACAAAGGGCACCTGATCAGAAAAATGCAACTTCGGCATATTCCGTAAAGCCTCCCACCTTGACTTCCAAGCACCAAATGTCCGCTTGATACAACTACGCAACGACGAATGTGCCTTGTTGAACCGTTCGAAGTCGTTTTGTGGTATTCGATTCCGATGCCCATTTTGGTGGTATGTATACCCCTTGTACGGCCTATATAGCCTGTCTTGTTGCTATAGTCGCTATCAACAAAATAGTATTTTCTTAACAGCAATACGACGTATACATATAAATCAACTCATTCAACAACCCATATACGATTTGTATCATTTACCAATGACTTCATAAAATTTTGTTTACAATACAAGTTGTGTCGTTTACTTTCACAAATTATGTCCCTTGCACTTTCAAATCAATTGAATAGTCAATTACTACTTTTGTCATAATATCATAATTGTTTTCCAATGTAATTTTATCATTGTCTATGACACCAATTATGATTTTCTAATTTGTCGGCTAATAAAGATAAATAAACAATTCTGACAAGAGGGAACTTGTTACCAGGGTGAGGGAATCGATGTTTAGGCTCGGTTGTCACATAGTGCAACACCCTGCTGTCGTGCATGCTCCTGTCCCAACTGACAGACACGAACGTGAAGTACAAATTAAAGTCACAGACAACAATAATATTTTGCGTTGGCACGCCTTTCTGGCCATAGTAAGAAGTGGCGTACTCTTGGGAGACACGGACCATCACATGCGTGCCGTCCAGTGCACCGATGCAGTCCTATGCAACACAAGCATTTCACAAAATGTAAATTAAAAACTCCTGATTTGATTCGTAAGTTTAGTCATTGAAATTTATGCAAAGCGTCACTTGAATGGTCGGTACTGCCGCTGCAACCGTAAATGTGGATCGGCCCCCCTTGTTGCACTTGCTCCGGCGCAAGACTCCTCTCTATGAAATGATGGTATGATACCGTTTACAAGCCATGGTACCGTTTACATCGATTCATAGTAGGAGTCATGCGCCGAAGCAAGTCCAACAAGCTACGTTACACTGACACGTTAGTTTTGGCGAAGTACCCGTGTCGATATGACACGACATGGGTACGAGTATGGAATCCGAACGAGATACGGCATGGAAGAAGTGGATACGGCATGGAAGAAATGGATATGGCATATGGAAGTAAGAAGAAAGATGGCATATCTGTGATTAGGGCTACGAAAACTGCGAGATTAGGGTTTCGATCCTGTGATTAGGGATTTGATCATCTTCTCTCGAACTGTCTTCTTCTCTCTCTCTTTCTCACTCTCACTCTCGATTGTTCTCTTCGTCTGTCTCTTCTCTCGCTCTCGATCATCTTCATCTCTCTCTTCTCTCTGTTTCGATCAACTTCGTCTATCCCTTCTTCTCTGTTTTCTTCTCTCCCTTCTCTCTGTATTCTTCTCTCTTTGACCGTCTTCTCTTCTCTCTTCTTTTTACTTGGGGCCTATCATATAAATAATATATAATATAAATTATATCATAATCAAAAGTCAAAAAAGCTACCATCCACCTATAAATTATATAATAATAAATCTAATTAAAAATATAATAAAAAATTAATAAAATTAATAAAATCTATAAACTACATTATCTATTTTATATTTATTTTAACATAATTTGTTATTCCTTATTTATTATATTTTTGTTATTTATAATATATATGTCAATTAAAAGAAAAAATAAATTATATAGATAAATTAAAAAATTATCAACAAAAGTAATACATAAGATAAAAATAATAAATATATTTAAAAAATAATTATTTAACTTATCTTTATATAATAAATATATTTTAAAAATTAAATATTTAACGTATCCCCGTTTGGATTTATAACCACGTATCCTCAATTTTTAATTTTGAAGTGCCGACCCCTAGATACATACCATCACCCGATACCCACACCCGAATCCGTGTAATGTAGCCAACAAGGGGGTGATCCACATTTACGGTTGCAGCGGCAGTACTGACCATTCAAGTGACGCCTTGCAAAAACTTCGATGACTAAACTTACGAATCAAATCATGAATTTTTAATTTACATTTTGAGAAATACTTGCGTTGCGTAGGATTGCATTGGTGCACTGGATGGCGGCACGCACATGATGGCCCCCGTGTCTACTAAGAGTATGCACTTCTTACTATGGCTGGAAAGGCATGCCAACGCAGAATATTATTGTCATTTGTGACTTTAATTTGTGCTTCACGTTCGTATCCACCGGTTGGGATGGGAGCATGCACGACAGCAAGGTGTTGCACTATGTGACAACCGAGCCTAAACATCGATTCCCTCACCCCGTGCTTGGTAACAAATTCCCTCTTGTCATAATTGTTTATTTATCTTTATTAGCTGACGAATTAGAAAATCATAATTGGTCTCATAGACAATGATAAAATACTTGGACCACTTGGTGATGAAATTTGAGTTGATTTATATGTATACGACGTATTGCTGTTAAGAAAATACTATTTTCATCTTTGTAGGAAAATACTATTTAGTTGATAGCGGCCATAGCAACAAGACAAGCTATCTAATCCCGTACAAGGGGTATAAATATCACCAAAATGCACATCGGAATCGAATACCACAGAACAACTTCGTACGATTCAACAAGGCACATTCGTCATTGCGTAATTGTATCGAGCGGACATTCAATGCCTGGAAGTCGAGGTAAGGGGCTTTGCGGAATATGCCGAAGTTGCATTTTTCTGATCAGGTGCCCTTTGTATGTGCGTCGATGGTGTTACACAACTTCATACGCAGGAACAGTGAAACTGATGAGGTCTCGCTAAATATCCTAGACGACGATGATTACGTGGCGCCGCAAATGCCCGACCACCACGAATACACATGGGTTGCCAATATGATGGATCCAGGGGACTCAGACCCGGAAATGGCTGCTGTAAGAGTGAATATTACATATGCACTAGGACAGCAAGCGCACGTGTAGGGGCGAAACATTTGTTGGTGTAGCTGGTGTTATCTTTGATGTATGTTGTATAATATTTGGAATTCTAATTATGAAGTACTGTTCATAATTTTTTATTTCAAAAAGTGAATATTACATATGCACTAGGACAGCAAGCGCACGTGTAGGGGCGAAACATTTGTTGGTGTAGCTGGTGTTATCTTTGATGTATGTTGTATAATATTTGGAATTCTAATTATGAAGTACTGTTCATAATTTTTTATTTCAAAAAGTGTTGTTATTTTTTATAATTTTTATTCCAATATGTTTAATTGAGAATTCAGATTATAACAAATTAAAAAATGAACATAAATACGAACAAGTGAATATAAAGAATTTTAACAGAAAAAAGTATATGTTTAATTGTATTTTTATTTGTAAGAAGTGATTGTGTGAAAGTTGCTCGTCTTACCTTTGTAACGAAAAATCCGGGTTTATTAATTTGTTTAATAGAATCGACTATTCCGCATGTGTATTTCAAAGAAATTAGATATTATGATACATTGGTAAACACGTGAGTTTTTAACATTGTAATTGTATTTTTAAAAGATTAAGATTTATTAAATAGAATTAAAAAATAACTTTTGAAATTAAAATTTTAATTTTTATGTTGTAATTTTGGCAATTTTGTTTCACTGTCATTAGTAACGTTATTGAAATAATTTATAAACTTATCATATTATTGTGACACGTATTACCAAAATAATGTGAAGGAAGTATATGTATATTTCACGTGACATGTATGCTAATGCCTTTGTGGCATGAAGTCTCATCTTCTGGCAAATATGAAAAAGAGAATGACAAAAAAAATATATTGACCAAAAAAGTATTACGTGTTGAAAACATTGATGAAATTGTAAGGGATATATGCAAGGGCTAAATTACCATTATTTATAAAAAAAAAAATTAATTATTACCATAGTGGAACCCAAAAAAATGCACATTTGTTTACCAACAATCCCACATTAGTCTTTTTTTAAAAAAAATTGCAGCTCTTTTATATTTTTGTTTGTTTTGATTTTTGATTTTTATTTTTTTTCCAAATTGTAGTACGATTGTGCTGCCACAATTATGCTCTTGTTGAATTCAACAACAAAATCTAAAACTATCTACCCAACAGTGCAGCACGGTGGGGTCAAAAAAAAAAAAAGTGCAGCTCAGTGCTGCATTGCAAAATGCAAAATGCAGTTTACGTGGTGGTTCTTCGCCACAAATTCCCATAAAAAAAAAATAATGAAAAGCACAGAAACCCCACTCTTCCTCCTTCATGTGTCAGGAAGGGTAATTACGTAATTTTGTTATTTGTTACAATATTTTATTATATATTTTTTCGTAAAAAATCAAAATGTTATCCCAAATCTATATCTTTTTTTCCTCTCCTTTTTTTTGCCAAAAAGTCAACTTATATAACACAAACCCAAGTAAAATTAACCCTTGTTAAAACTATTTATTTACCCTCCTGGTTAAACAAAAGAAAGATAGAGAAGAAAAGAAAGGAGGTAAAGCACTCCCCTACTATGTTTTGAATAAACCAACTTCACTGAGTTAAATCATCAAACACATGGTGTGCAGGAACACAAAAATACCTGTTGGGTTATAGTGCTACCGCCTCCACGAGCAGAAAAAGAGAACACAGCGCGAGCAATGCCGACTGGGTCGATCCCAAAATGCTGAAAGAAACGGCGGTCTTCGTAGGCAACAAGAGCTTGCCATAAATGCGAAGGGTAATAATGGCTAATAAACTTGGATTCGGCGTCTTCGGAAAAAGCTATGAGTTGATGCCACCGGCGAGGAAAATCGGGCAACAACACAGTGGAGGCGAGACGAAGAGAGAGAAGGGTGAGAGAGAATATACATAGAATGAGTGTTTCGAGAATGAAGTGGGTTGTTTTGGGACGACGACTGTGGAAAGAACTGTGTGGATGATGATGATGATGAGATGAGTGGAGTCGGGGTCTAGCATTGTTGGGAAGTTTGGGTAGGAATAGAGAAAATGAAAGAGAGTGAGATTGAAGAGTTTGGATTGTGTTGAATGGCTTTGGATTGTGGCTGTTTGTATATGGAAGTAGGATTGGGTTGTTCCTGGGGATCAGACTCTGAAAATATTGGGTCATTTCTCATCGATTGATTAATGTGGCTAAATAACGGTTCAATTTTCATGTGTTTCAGTTTCCGCAACGGTCGACTACTCTTTTCCCTTTTTTTTCTTGATTTCCAGAGAATGGCAACAAAATTCCCCATTTTGAAATTTAGTGTTGTTGGGAAGTGGGTTTTTTTTTTTTTCACTAAAATATTTAAGAATGATTTTTTAACTTTTTATGAGAAAAAATTTGTAAAAAAATAGAGAAAATAAAAATATTTTTTTGACTTTTTGTTTATGATGTATGATTTTTTTTTTAATAACTTTTTAATTTTTTAACTAATTTAACATATTGTTAAACATAGCCTAAATTTCTTTTATACTTTATTTAGATCATGAATTTGAATAAAATTTTTAAAAAAATAAATTTTCAATGAATTTGATTATATATTATTGTTCCCATTTCACGCACCAAATCTTCCTACTATAATGGTAACTCATAATATGTACACACCCAAATAGATTTTTCTACACGCTACACCTTCAAACCCCGTTGATTTTCGAACATAATCAATAGTTTTGACACTGGTTTCCCAAATGAAAATCGTTAATAGGAAAAAAAATTCCATTTTTGCACATAAAACTCACATTTTCATCATTAGTTGTAACGGAGGATGATAAAGTGTAGTAATGGAAGAATGGTCTTCTATCAGGAGGTAATGGATTGCTTTGATTCCATGCATGCTTGCAATGATATACCTCAGGAGGTACCTTTACTTGTGCCCTGTATCCACCTTCTTTTCCAAGCCAGTAACTGTTGTCTGACTCTCGAAACATGTAAATTGTTTCAATGAGACCAACTCCAATTTGTTCAGTGTCATCAATTCCTTCTGACACAGAATAAATGGCATCTGAATCATCATCTCCTGGCTGGACTGATAGATCTTGAACGATTATCTTGTCGAGATGTTAAAGATATAATCATAATACAATGGATCAATATAGGTTTTAATTTTTTTTATTTTTCTAAAAGATTTGTACTGAGAATTATTGTTTCCAAAATATGTGTATAGAGAAAACTTAGTTTTAATATTTAATGTCATTATGGTCATTTTGTTTTATGATCGAATTGCAATAAAAATGGGAGATTTTATTTCCACGCCATAGATTTTCTTAGTACACAACATTTAACCATTAAATTTATATGACAATAATACCTTCAAGTAAAATAACTATAAAAACAACATGGGTGTATATATACTCATTCAAGTAATTCACATATGAAAACACAAATTTCTCTTTACATAGCATCACTTATACATTATATTTTTCGAAACAAATCTCTCTTCTAACACTCATCCAATACTGTTCATCTTCACCATTATAATACAACATACTACACTTATCATCTTTTCCATTATAATCTAACACTCTACACTCATCATCTTTATAATTATTGTTCAAACTCAAAACATTATTACTTTTGAAGATTTAGGGTTTTAAAAACATTGAAATCAATTGATTTTGAAGATTTGTATACCATGAATGACACTCAGATTGTTGATTTGAAGCAATACAAGTCAGTTTACCTTTTTATTTTATCTCATTCATATAGAAGACGGCTTGTTCGTTCGTCATGTATTCAGACAACTAGAGTTGAACATTTATAAAATGTTCAATTATTTATATTTGAACAAAATTATTTTATACATAAAAAATTATTATGCGTATGTGCACTAAGTAATGGTGTGTGAATAGAATTATCCAATAATTTTTTTTTTCATTAAGTGCGTGCACAGAAACTAAAAGGTGTGTGAAATAGAATTTTTCTAGCGGATTGGATTTATATTCTAATAATATCCTTAAATGAAAAGACCATTAAGGATAATATGGGGCTGTATTCTACCCATTCAAAGATTTCATATATAAAAGCACAAAACACTCTTCACACACCATTATCACCTATAGACATATAAACATCCAAAATAAATTGGTTTTGAAGATTTAGGGTTTAAGAATATTGAAATCAAATGGTTTTAGGGTTTAAGAACATTGAAATATATTGGTTTTGAAGATTTAGGGTTTAAAAACATTGAAATCAATTAGTTTTGAAGATTTGCAAAGATTTCGAACAATGCAACAATGAAAATGTCAGTTTAATACTCAGTTTTTTGATTTTTTGCTCTCATTCATATAATTATTGGGAAGATGACTTTGTTCGTCACGTGTTTAAATAACCAAAGTTGAATTTTTACACAATGTTTGATTATTTTTATTTGAACAAAATAATTTTGTTCAAATTATTAAGGTTGACCAAATTATAAATATTCATACATAAAAAATTAAACATTTTAATTTCTTAATAATTTCATTTTTCAAATTTAAATCAATTCAATAATTTAATTTGTTTTTAGTATATTTTCTTTTCTTTTTTTTTATATACAAAAAGTAGAATTATTCAACATTTACACACACACAAACACAAACACAAACACAAACAAACAAACAAATAACATATAAAATTTAATATATGTTCAACCTAATAAGTTTGAACGAGTTGAAATTGTTTAGGATATAAAGTATGAACGTATTTATTTTGTTCAACATAAATATCTTGAACATATTTAATTTGTTCAATTTTGTTTTTTTGTACGATGATACTATGTTCAAACAACCAGAGTTGATTGAAACTCAAAATAGAAATTGTTATGGAAGTTGAATCTGTAACAAAATCAAAAGAAGATAGGAAAAACATATCAAGGTGAGAATTAAGGGTGTGAATTGGTGAGAAGGACAAATCTTCAACACCAACAATGCACCAGTGAAACAACGGTGAGACAACGGCGAAGAAGGAGATCTGAAACGACAACAATGCACTGGCTGAACAAAACCCTTCGCTGGCGATAGAGATCTTCAATGCCGATGATGGAGATCTATGGTGTTCTGAAGATGGATATATTTGGGTATGAGTTGTAGTGTGTATTCAAATAGACAAATGGTGTGTTGCCTTAGGGCTAATAATGAAAAGTTAAGGCGTGAACTAAGATATTTTCAAACTCTAAAAATTATTATATGTGTGTACTAAGTAATGATGTGTATTGAAAGAATTAATTGTGTATAAATAGAATTATCCAATCTGTTAATGATATATACTAAGAAAATTAGTGGTGTGTGTGTAAGTAGAATTTCCCTAAGGTTAACATCTTGAAATGCTAAAGGACATTTTAGTATTTTGAAGAAATGCCTAAGACCCCCAGTGGGGGTCACTGGGGGTCATGCGTGTCAGGGGGTGATTGGGCAAAAAAAAAACTTTTTTTTTTTTTTGGAATTTCGGCGAATCATGCAGTGCCACGTCATTGGGGGTCGACCCCCAGTGGGGGTCTGGAGCACGGCTCTTTGAATATTTTATTTCAACAACATGTGTAAGTTGAATTCGAAAAGTATCTTTTGACAAGTTTTTGAAAATCAACTTTTTCTCTCACATTTAAATTGCAATAAGTGATAGGAAAATGGTATATAAATTTATTTTTTAGATTAATTTTTTAAATTTAATAATGTGTAAATGATATGATTGATTAATGATTAAAAAAAATATAAAAAAAACATTATTTTTAATATCTTAATTGATTGTTACTAACTTTAAAAATTAGGTGTAACTTTTAATCTTGAATGTTAATACTCCGACTGATAAGCAGGTGCGGGGCTCATGGTGCTCAAGGTTTGCTTTTTTATGACTGTTTAATTTTTTACCTTTTTGAAGAGTTAAAAAAGTTCGGAGGTTGCTAAAACATATATTTTTGGCGATTAAAAAAATTGATATAATATCTAACTTTTTTTAGTTGATGACAAATGATTTAGTAATTTTTTAACTTTTTAAATTTTTAACAAAAAAAAAAGAAAAAGAAAGAAAAAACCTAACTTTTTTGGCTAGTCCCAAACACTTAAGTTACAATAAACCCATTTCAACTTAAATTAAGCTAAAAGTTGAAATAAGTTATTTTTAAACTACACCAAACACCCAATTTGTTTAGGTAGATTGTTTTTAAAGTAAATTTCTTCAAATATTGAATTACACACAATTTCATTCGTATAAAATTGTGAATTTCATATTTTTTTTAAGAAGTGCATTAATCCTATCTAAATTTATAGGCTCTAAAATTTAAAACCAATAAAAAATGTATTTTTAAAATCAGACTTTAAGTTAATGGTGTTTGTTAATCTCCCTCAAGTGTTTTTTTTTTTTTTTTTTTTTAAAAAAAATTTGTTAATGTGCATATTAGAAGCATATGCTATGAAATTTAAATTCTACATAAAAAGTGCATTAATAAAAAGAGGAGTGATGGAGACCCCCTCCAATCACCACCCCCACCACCCCCACACATATGTGGTAAGTGGTGATTGGAGGACAAGGGAAACAAAAAAAAGGAAAAAGAAAATCCAACCAATGAGAGAAAGAGGGGGTCAAAGGGGGTGGAAAAAAAAAAGGGGTCTTACACATTTTTATAATAAAAATATACAATCTTTTTAAAATAATTTTAACATGTGACTTACAGGCAATGTAATAAGTTTTGGGGCAAATTACACAAATAGTCTCTATAGTTTGGGGATTATGTCACTTTGGTCCCTGACTTTTCAATTATGATACATTTGACCCTGAATTTTGAATCTTGTTCCAAATAAGGACAATTGAATATATAATTAGATTTTTCAAGGATAAAATTGTCAATTTGATAAAATATAAACTAATTTGACAAAAATAAATGTCAAACAAATATTTTTGAATTTTTAAAAATTATTTCTACCTACTAAAAATAAAATTATGTAAAATTGATAACTCTTTTAGACATTTATTTTTATTTTTTTTTACCAAATTAATTTTTATTATGTGTTTGGATGATAATCATGTAAAATTAATTTTAAAAAATTAATCATGTAATTTTTATTAATTTTATATAATTTTATCATTGGTGGATAAAAATAATTTAAAAAAAATTAAAAATATTTTTTTGACATTTATTTTTGTCAAATTAGTTTATATGTTATCAAATTGACGATTTTACCCTTGAAAAATCTAATGATATTTTCAATTGTCCTTATTTGGAACAAGATTCAAAATTCATGATCAAATGTATCATAATTAAAAAGTCAAGAACCAAAGTGACACAAGTCCCAAACTATAGGGACTATTAGTGTAATTAACCCTAAGTTTTGTATAATGATAATTGGTGAAAAATCCAAACTCATGGGCTCATATGTTATTTGGTTCAAAATTTGATCTTTTTTGGAGATAAGAACATGTATTAATGAAATTATTTAGTAAGAATGACAAATTATTTTTTTCAAGATTTTTTTTCAATTATACCCCTAGTGTTGTATTGTCATCAAGCGTTTCAGAAAGTTTGCCGAAAAAATTGCCTAACAACAATAGGTGATGGATGGCAACGACAGTGGTGGTAGTGGTGATGTGAACAAATAGATACATTACGTGGATAGATAAGTGATATATAGACAAATAATGGAATAACATGTGAGTGGTTGTAGTGATGATGTGAACAAATAGATAGATTACGTGAATAGATAAGTGACATATGGACAAATAATAGAATAACATGTGAATAGATAAGTGTTCAATGAACAAATAGACAAATAGATAAAAAAAAAAAAAAATAGTCTTTCAAATTATAATTGTCCTCTTGACTCCAGAAATTTAAAAATGAATCTCTGGCCTCAGTTTTTTTTATTTATTATTATTTATATATTTGAAATTTCAACTCAAAAGTCTCACAAAATACTTGTGCTAGGGTTGTAATCGGGTGGGTCGGTTAGGATTGTGACTGTTTTGAAAACAAATTGAGGTAATCAATTTGATAAAATGGTGAACCAATCTAACTAAACGAAACATATGAAGCGCACCATTTCTCAGCGGTTTGGACTTCAAATGTGGACCTTATGACATGGGTTATAGGTTGTGGTGGTGTGGTGGAGATGATACCGAAGAGAAAATGAGGTGTGGTGGTACGTGGTGGCAAAAGTAGTAACAGATTGACACCATTGTGGCGAATGGAAGAGGCGGGGAAAAGCTAATAGAGAGAGAGAGAGAGAGCGCAGTGATGAGAGAGAGAGAGAGAGAGAGATTGAAAGGAGAAAGTAGTCTAAAATAACGGTGTCATTTTGGATTTTGATTTTGTTTGAAAAAACTTTTTTAATAATAGAGCTGATTGGGAGCTCTAAAAAAACAAAGCACTAATAGCTCTAATGAGCCGAAAATGTGTATAAAAAAAAAAAAAAAAAAACAACAACAAACAGAGACACCCATCACATCATGGGGGGAGCTAGCTCATTAGTACTCCCCTTAGTGCTCCCTTTAGTGTTCCCAACCATTTTTGTTTTAATAATTTTTTGTATTGACTTTATAACCTTTTTAATTGATTGTATGTTTGAGAATTGATTTTTTTTAGTAATTTTTAAAATTTTTACAAAAGACGTATAAAATAGTAGAGATAATGAAATGATAATTTGTAGTAATTTTTTAACTAAAATGAAAACCTCCAAACAAGGCCTTAGAGCAACTCCAACCACACTCTTTATTTTTTACTAGTTAAAATATAAAAAAAGATAATTCTTTATTTTGCTTAATTCATTTTTTATTTATGTATTTCAATCCTACTCTTTATTTTCCTATTTATTCAAACAAAATATTTGGAGAGCTTCCCAAGACTCGTCAAATGTAGCTAGTTTTGAAATTTTTTGTTAAAATAGTTATTGTACTAATAAACCCATTGAAATGACTAAAATGTAATAATACTAACTATAATAGCTAACAAGCCTCATTTAAAGGGATAGAGGGATGTTGCTGTGCCAACAACCTGCAGTGAAGACTCATGAGAGTTTATCTTGAGCCTATTTTAATGATCTAAACCGTATTCGTCGAATAGATTATCCATAAAAAAAATAAATCAAATTAATTGGATATATGTAGTCCTATAACAAAAGCACATTTATTTTTATTTTTTAAAAAACAGTTAACATGATTTTAATAAGAAAAAAAATTAAAAATTAGGATTTGATCATTGGGTTACAAATGTCTGATTAACTTAATTTTTTGCATAGACGATATAATTGACGAACACTACAACATGAACGGTTTTGATTGTCAAAATAAGCACATGATAAACTTCCATGATCCCTCACAGCAGGGTTGTTGTGCCTTTGAGTATAACAACCCCGCTCCCCATTTAAAGAGTCCATTAGAGATATTCATAGGATATTCACAAATATAATCTTAAAAGTATGTTTATCCCAGTCTCATACGATTGTTAGTAAAAAAAAGCTAACAACAAATCTCTATATTGGTTGATTTTTCAAAATTTATTTTTGAAATTTTTAAAAAAATTACAAGTTATTTTGACAAAAATAAGCATTGAAAAATTTATTTTTACAGCGGCTCTTCAAATGTAGATCGTTTTGAAAAATTTTGTTAAAATAATTTTTGTAATAGCTAACCCATTGAAGTGACTAAAACATGATAATATTAGCTAATAGCTAACAAGTCTCATTTAAAGAGTCCATTGAAAATGCTCTTAACATGTTCCCAATTTTAAAAGTATGTTTATCCCAGTGGCATACAATTGTTTAATTAAAAAAAAAGGCTAACAACAAATCTCTATATTGGTTGATTTTTCAAAATTTATTTTTGAAATTTTTTTAAAAAGTACCCAGTTTACAAAAATAAGCATTGAATTTTTTTAATTTTATTTTCATCCTCAAAAAAAAAAAAAATGTATGGAAATAAGTTTTTCATTTTTTTCATGAAATTAGTTTTTAAAATTTTTCTAAGAATAAATTTTGAAAACGGAATCAAACATAACTCATTTGGGAGAAAAAAAATTTATTACAACAGTCACGCCAAAATTATCACGACAAAATCATCAGCAATGTTATATATGATGAATGGTAGTTCCTTATTACACATTTCAATAATGATTGATTTGTAATCCGTGTTTAATTTGTGATTAGTGTTAGGCAGTTGTAAAAGTAGTCCTTTGTAACTCTTTTTGTGATGTTGCAACTTACTGAATGTTGCAAAGATTCGTGCAAATCATTGCTAATGGTTGGGTATTAGGGTTATCTGACCTGTAAAAATCGTCTAATTCGAACTGCCTGCATATATTTGGGCGATTTCGCATAATCATTAGGGTCAGATGCGGGTTAAGATTTTCTTGTTTTGTAAGTTGCATACGGGTCGCGGGTTTTACCTGCACTTGCACTCACCCGCCCACATCTGTATACATTGTTTAGCTTGTACTCAGTGGCGGAGATAGGATTTTAGTTCAAAGGGGGCAATAATAAAATATTATGTCTACAATAGGGTTCTCACCCTGCCTTACTTCAACCTTAACAAATTTAACTCTCATTTTTAACCAAGACATTGACTTAGGCTGTGATGATCGTCTCCAAAAAAAAAAAAAATTTTTATTAAGAAATAGAAATTTCATCAAACAACAAGTAATCTTTTACATATTTGTACATATATTCATTCCAAAAGAAGAAAAAAAAAATACCAATAAAAATGAATTAACAAACATTATAAAAAAGAATAGAAAATAAACATTTAATGGTAGACTTTATAATATTATAAAAGTTAGTTTGTCATAAAATAAACATTGAATAATACAAATTATAGAACTATTTAAAAAATAAAGAAAAAAAATATGAGTATATATTCAAATTTAGAAGGGGCAAAGTGAGAAATAATTTATTAACCTATAACTAAACACAAATTTTAGAAAGTTGAGGAGGGGCTGCCCCTCCTGGGCCCATGCGCCCTCCACCATTGTTTGTACCTTTTTTGCAAAGTGAATGTGAATCAATTGACTGATTCTGATCTGTGTTTATGATCTGTTTCCTTTTGGAAGTAAATTGGATAGATAGATTATAATTTATTTGGAATAAATCATTTGAAAAATAATGATTTCATGATAGGATATTTATGATTTTATAGCCCAAAATAATATTTAAAAAATGGGATGAAAAAGGCCCAAAAAGAATATTTAAAAAATGGGAAAAAAACAAGCCCAAAAATAAAAATTTAAAAGAAAAGCCCAATTCGCAAACCGTTTGTAACTGTCCGTACATTCGCGAACCCTATCCGCACTTCGAACAATTGCGAGTTCAATTTTTTTCAAACTGCAGACACAAGGGAAGATTTAAAACGAACTGTCAAAAACCGATCTGCGAACACCCTAATAACGTTCATCACAAGTTTTTCACTCTATACATCCTCAAAGTTAGACTTCAAAATCAAGAAATTAAGACAAAACACTTGAATTTGTTTAAAACAGTATATTTATATTATCAAAGAAAATAGAAAGATTCAATATATTGGTCAGCAAAAAGGTATCCCATCTTGATGTATCCAAATCATCTCTAACCTTTAAATCGCAAACTTTTTTATCTTCTCATCTTTGAATTTGTACAATATGACACCTCGACATACGTACATCACCAAGTACTCTTTCTTTTGATTCTTCACGAACTCCAAGTATAGAGTACTCACACGAGCAATAATTAAGTTTAGGCTCGTAATGGCACATTTGTGGGAACACTCGAGCAACCTTCTTAAGATCGACACGATACTTCACCATCCACTTTCGATAGTCCCATTTTGAGCACATCAAATTGCAATTTGTGAAAGCAACTCAAGTCTATTAAATACAAATTGCCTCACGACACCCCAAAATACCTAAAATTCCTATGGTGCTTGCCTTTTTAATTCAAGGCCTTGGTATTCTTTCAAGTCGCTCTTTGATCGTCATTAAAACACAATGAAGTCTCTGAATGTGAACAAAACCAATGTATTGCTCCTTCCCAAAAGACAACATGATTGAGGACTAGATCGTTGGACTGGCGTCTGAAACAAACGTCGGTGAGCCTCCACATGCCGATTTGTGACAAATAGACTTTGAATTGATATAAATTTGACAAAAACCCGTGTAAGCGAACAACTTTGTACTGAGATGATTTCAAATGATCGAAAGCTAAATAATCTCCGTAAATTAGTCTATCGACTCGGTCTGGAGGAGAGGGAAGTATCTTGTATTACTTTGTTGTAGGATTATATATTTAATAGTTAATGGGATAATACGTGCCATCACTTTGGTGATATCTAGTAGAGTCATGAACATACTCATCTTGAAAGCTTGAGCAAAGAAATAGGTCAGTGCAAGACTATAAAATTTGTACACCTAAAGGATCATCAACAACATTGAGTGACATTAAAAGTGCATTAACTATCTTGTCTGGTATTTTGTCATGGTCATAGAGAGAATCTATGACCATGACCAATTATCAGAAAGGGTAGTTGAATTAATCTCTCTTTCTTTTTGGTTTTTTGAGATGATGGTTTATGAGAAATATAATTGAGAGTTTTGCTTAAAAGTCAGTTGTGGGATTCACGGTTTGAGGCCAAGAAAATGCCAGACATATTTGTATTCCCGTTTGGAACAGAAAGTTTTCTCTTGAGTGAAATATTATAGCATTGATTATTTGAAGTTTCACGTGTTATTACGGGTGTGCGTACCGAATACCGCAGTAGATGAAAGTGGATTGGAGCTCCGCACTCGACTGAACTATCCAGGAATTGAGGCCCTGTAGCAAGGAACAAGGTAAGAACTGCCGGCCGGGGTTGGCCGGATAACCCCTCCGATGTGGGAATGAGTAATCGGAGAAGAAGTAAAGTGCTCTCTAAGTGTAGAGAGTTGAGTTTCAGTAAGTAGGGTTTAGCTTAGATCAGTTACCTTCAATGTGAAGTCAGTGTAGTTTATATAGAACTCCTTACTTGTTGCCCAAGATGGTTTCATGGAGCTCTAGGTGCTGCCAAGTTTCCTTTTAGCATTGCCCAAGGTAGGGGACCATCTGGTAGTTGTCAAGGGGTACATATATTCATTGTAATCATGCTGTTAACAAACCACATTCCTCTAGTTTAACTGTTTCCGTGATTCTAGGTGTAGGGGACCAGTTGAGATGGGAACTTGCACATGCATATACTCACAGTTTTCACGTTTCTCTAAGAGGTTCCCTTAGCTCGGTACCGTTGTGCCTCGGCTCGGCCCTTTGTGAGACTATTGTAGAGATGGGCTGGTCCATTCGAATATCTTTGTACGGACTCGCCCACTTTGGTTCTGATGGTGGGTTCGTCATAGATTGAGTCATGCAGCTCGGCCCAGCCCAGTATCGCGGCTAGACTGGCCTTTCCGCTGCGAGTTGGGCCCAAGTGCTTGAGAACTTGGGTGGACTGTTGGTAATGGGGTTGGGCTTGGTTGGCTTGCCTACACATTCATTGACCCATTTGGATTTGGGTTTAGAAGATTGGATTTGCCCAAGGCTTGGATCCGACCCATTTCATATTTAGCCCCTTCATTTGCCCCCTAGCTCGCGCTAAGGTTCCCCTTGGGGGGAGCTATTGTTCTGTACTCCAAGCGTTGTGTCGTTTCGGATCTGCCCCAATTCGACCTTGGTGACGGTTCAATCCTGATACACACCCCCTGCATGTGTCCTTTCATGCTGACACATGGTGATGTGGTATTAGTGTACAAAGATAGTGCGTCGATTTCATACTAATGGTCATGCTTCGTGTACCTTCACGCCGGCTGGTGCAATAAATGCTCTGGAGCTATCAATCCAAACCCCTTCGTCTGTTTTCAATCTTTTAGAGAGTTCAAAACCTTTTTCGTTCCTCTGAGCCAGTCTCGTCGGTGCTCTATCCAGACGTTCCGCTGCCGTTCTCGTTTCAGCGCCGCCTGCTTGCCACTACTATTCTAATCTGTGTAAGTTCCCCTGGAACTCTTCTTTTCCGGTCTCTTTCTGTTTTAATCGTCCTGTTTGGCCCTTGTGCCATTGTCTCCGGCATCTTGTTGTCTGAGTTTTGTCTCTGTTCCATTAGGTTTGTTTAATGGGGAAGTTTCTCTCATTGGTTGATACCATTGAGGCTATGGCCATGTTTCATCGAGACTATAGTATCCCTAATGTGACCCTTTCACTGGCAAAGGTTGATGCCAAGCGCATGGGCACTAGGAGTACTGTCGCCTTCCCAGTTGCGACCATTGTTGAGGGAGGGGTTCAGTTTCCCCTCGACCCTTTGGTGCGTCGATTTTTGCACCTAGTTCAACTTACCTGTAGACACCCATTTTTGACCATCCTTAAGACTTGGACGTCATCGTTTGAATACCCGATAATTGTGCTTGCTCGTGTTCGTTTTGAGTCTCTGAAGGTCTCGGCCGAGTGCCTTGCCTTGGAGCCTCTAATCTTGTTTGTTTTGTTCTTGGTTGTGGACCAAGAGCTTGTTGCTTCAATTCTGGAGGAGAAAGTGGCCTGTCGGCCATGGCTTGTGCTTGCCGGCCACTGATGATGGCCGATGGCCATTTTTATCCTTTTTCAGATATTTATTTGCCAGCTGTTGTTCACTGATGCTCATCTCTATATACGTATATGGAGGGATGAATACAAGCCTTTAGCTTGATTTTCTATATATAGGGGGGTCTCTCCTCCATTTTGGAGGGTTACACAATTTTGAGTAAATTTCTCCCTCTCTCTCTAGAATTCTTTCTCTCTCCTCTTGTTTTATGCTTGATAGTTAGAATTCTTTACACATTTGCACACTAGCCCTTAACCAAATTGGACAACCTTGGAGCTGAGGTCCCTTGGAGCCTATTTTGAGCTGTTTGAAGGTTGTTTGAGCCTAAGAGAAGGCCTGTTTTGTGCTGTGCTTCAAGAGGTATATTGCTTACCTTGTAGGCTTAGTTTTAATCACTCACTTGGTTATCTTTTTATACTGTTTTGGGCCTAGTTTTCAACTACAAAAAGCTCTGATTTTTCGGCCTTAACATATTGGTTTGAAGCCATTTTGTGCTAAGGGGTTGTCTATCTTTTTTGTTGCTTATTTGTATGAGCCTTTGCACCATTTTTTAGCATATTAAAATCAAACTTTTTGGGCCTTCAAACCACTGAAATTCAGAGTTATTTCAGTGGTGGAAAGCATGTTTTGAAGTCAAAAATTGAGGGGTTGGCCTCCCCTCCTTGTGTCTCACTTGCATGCCCAGTTAGCATCCTATTGTAGCATGTTTTTGTGGTTTAACTTAGCTTAATTCAAGCATGTTTTAGCTACTGTTTTGACTAGCTCTGTTTCGGGTTGTCTTGGTCATATGAGCCTTATTTTGCATAGTTGTAGTGCAAATAACTTCACTAGCTTAACATTCTAGCCCTTCAAACTTGATTTGCTTGAGATGGTTGCATGCTGAAGTGTCTTTTTACATGTAATTTCAGTGTTTATAGCTCTGTCACATGCTCATTTGCTTCACTCTTTCATTGCTTTTTTTTAGAGTTGCTCTTGAGTCTTGTTTGCAAGCTAACATGTGAGCATGCTTTTCTAGCCTTTTGTGCCTTAATCTTAGCAAGTTTTAGCCACTGTTTTGGCATATTTTATGGTTGGGGACGGCTAAGGCCTGATGGAGAGGGTTGAAGTGGCCATTCAGGTCATCTTGTTCCTTCCAGAAATGGGTGATCTTTTGCAAAGTGACATGAGGGTCCACCACTTGATGATTAAAGACCAAATCATTTCTAGATTTCCATATGAACCAGGCAACAGTAGTAACTAAACTGGTAAGGCGTTTGGATTCATTCTTTGAATTACCACTTTGCAAAAGATCGTTGGTCCACTTGGTCACATTTGTTATCGAGCCTTAATCCACTCTTATATTTAAAGAGCTGCCGAACCAAACAGCCTTGGTCCAAGGACAATCAAACAGAAGATGCTCCATACATTCATCACATTTCCTGCAAATAGGACATTCACTAGAAGATGCACATTTACGCCTAAACAAACCCAGCTTTGTGGCCAACAAATTACTGCAGACTCGCCACCAGAAGTGTCGGATTTTGGGTGGAACATCAAGATCCCAAATTGAACTCCAAAAATCTGTGCCAAGGGTGAGAGAGCCCAAGGGTTTGTTAGAACCATTAGAGTTGTGGCAGATCTGTTTGGCTAGGACATAGCCCGACTTGACTGAATAAACTCCCGATGGAGTGTGGTGCCAGATTAAAATATCATCTCTATTGACCACTACAAGTGGGATGGCAAGAACAGCTTCTATCTCTTCTTTCGAAAGCCACTCATTGAGAATTTCACGATTCCAGGTTTTATGTGTGGGGTCAATAACTTCAGCAACTTTTTGAACATTACAATAAGGTGGTTTATGTGAAGCAATTTTGAAATCTTTAGTAGAGGGTACCCACTTGTCCTCCCAAAAGTGTGCAAGTTTGCCATTTTGGAGGAGTTCCCTACCTTTGAGAAGGCTTGACCATGCCCAAGATGTTCTCTTACCCTTGGATGCTTGCAAGAAAGTGGAATTTGGAAAGTAAAGGCCTTTGTACACACGAGCTCAGAAAGAATTGGGATTCATAAGGAGACACCAACCTTGCTTAGCAAGTAAGGCTTGGTTAAAAGCTTTGAAATCTCTGAAACCCGTACCGCCTTGATTTTTGGGGGTTGTCATATGATTCCAACTTGCCCAAGGGATGCCTTTGTTATCCAGATCCCCTTTCCACCAATAGTTTCAAACAAGATAATTTAACTTAGCACAGAAAGATTGTGGCATTTCAAAACAGGACATGGTATAGGAGGGCAAAGCTTGAACGACAGCTTTGATTAGTGTTTCCTTACCTGCATGAGAAGCTTAGATTTCCACCCTTGCATTTTGCCCAACGCTTTTTCAATCAGACTCCCAAAAGCTTCAGCTTTAGATCTGCCCCATGAGGAAGGTAGGCCCAAATATTTAGCTGTAAGATTGGCTTGTGAAACACCCAGAGAAGAGCAGATGGAGCTACGGGTTGCTGCAGATGCATTGAAGGAGAACATCACTCCTGATTTGTCAAAATTTATCAGTTGTCCAGAAGCTTCACTGTACATCCTCAAAGTGGCCATTATGTTTTGGCATTCATTCTGATTGGCCTTGAGGAAGAGAATAGCATCATCAGCAAAAGAAAACGTGCGAGAGAACTAGACAAGTCCTTTTCATTGTCAACCCCGAAATCCCTTGGGTATAAAGAGCCCGAGTTATGAGGTTAGAAAACACATCAGCCACCATTAGAAACAAAAGTGCGTTTAGCTCCATTAACGAAAATTGAAAACCGCACTATTGTGACACATTCCATAACCAATTTCACCTAATTCCCATGGAAACCCATTTTTAGTAACACAGCTTGCAAAAAGTCCCATTGGATTCAATCATATGCTTTGTTGAAGTCCAGCTTAAAGGCCATGTCTGCATGCTTTCCAGATTTCTTCTGCTTCAAATAGTGGAAGGCCTCGTGAGCGATGAGAATGCTATCTTGAATAAGCCTGCCTGGGACAAAAGCTGCTTGTTGAGGGGATATGAGATGCTTCAGAATTTTTTTCAATCTGTTGGCCATGAGTTTAGTAATGACTTTCATGCTGAAATTACAGAGGCTTATGGGGCGATATTGATTGAGACTAATAGGCGCAGCCACCTTAGGAATTAAAATCAAATTGGTATAATTAAGGCCTCTGAGGAAGGACCCACTTGTGAAGAAACTTCGGACTGCTGCACACATCTCTGGATCCACTACATCCCAATTCTTTTGGTAAAACAGCCAGGAAAACCATCAGGACCTGGTGCCTTTAAAGACCCTAGCTGAAAAGTGGCACTTTTAATTTCGTTATCAGTGACTGGCCTAAGTAGATTATCATTCATTTGCGGTGTGACCATGTGGCTTACCACTAAAAGTGAAGACGTTGGTTAATCTCATGGTCCGTCTCTAGCCATACTCCACTGCCATTCTTGATTTTGACCAATTGATTCCGCTGGTGGCGTTGGGCCACTGTTGCATGAAAAAATGCCGAGTTTCGATCTCTATAACTAAGCCAATTAATTCGAGAGCGTTGATGTTGATACATCTCTTCTTGAAGTAAGGTCGTTTCTATCTCATCTTAGAGTAGACGAAACTGTGAGGACGAATTGTGAGCCATTATCCAGCGAGTAGGGGTGAGATTCGTGTCATCCGTTTTCGGGCCAGATCGATTAGATTTGTCAGTTGAATTGGATTTGTGTACAGCCCAACGCATATACCCTCATTAGATTAGATTTATCACCAATTTTCTCTATAGTATATATATATAATCATTTAATTTTTTTTAATATAATAAGATTAAAAAACTAAAATATTACACTTAATATTCATTTTTACTCATTTGTTTCTAATCTTACATATTTAAATATTCATTAATTATGAATTAATATCCATAATTTCATTGCTATATTATCTCTAATTTTTATTAATATTCCTATTTTTCAAGTTAAAAAATTAATGTTGCGTTTGGTAAAGTTTTCTAAATATGATTTAAGAATAAAGTTGTATTTTGAGTTTGTGAGTTTTGGAATTATGATTTGAGTGTAGAAAATTTGTTTGGTTATGGTTTTTGAATTGAGTGCGGAATTGAGTTTTGAAAGTTTGATGTGACATGAAATAAGAAAATTTATTTGGTTATAAGTTTTGAAAATAGTTTTCAAAACTTAATTCAACCTATAATTGATAATCAAACAAATAACTCAAAACTCGATTGAAATTTTTGATCAACAGTCATAACCAAACTATTTTTAAAATTCAATTAAAAAAATGAATTATTAAATTTTTTTTAAAATAATTTTTTTCAAATATTTTTTTATTCAATAATATTTTTTTTCAAATAATTTTAATGTCAATTTTTTTTTTCAATTAATTTTTGTGTCAATTAATTTTTTAGGCCTGAATAAACATTTTTTTGTTTACATTTGTAATATTTTCCAAACATTTTGTTCAAATAAAATACGTTTATAATTTACATTTTTATAAAAATTAACAAAAACCAATTTATTAAATTTTTTTTTTTAAATACAAACCAAAACGTAAACGTTACCAAACATTATTAACGTTTTTTCATTTGTTAAATTTTATCAATTTAATGAAAAATCCGTTAACTTGTACCGTTTTCCTCAACTTCATTATTGTACCGCACCCCTGCCTCACCTGTGAAGCTCATATTATTGGGACTATTGATTGATGTATTTGACAATGAAATGACTAAATTGCCCCTCTTTCATAGAATGTGAAATTGGTATGTAAGCAAAAAATGAAAAGGGCAATATCGTAATTTCACTCATGCAGAAGACCCATCACTCATTTGCTGGTTGTCAGTTGGTCACTATTCAAAAACTTAGCTACAGATTGCCAATATTCGATAAAAGAAAAGAAAAAAAGAAAAAGAAATTATAGCTACAGATTTTTTTGACCATTTCTTTCACTGAGGCTTTATATAAGTCACCAACTTCATTCCAACAACTTCACCATCTTCATTCCAACAACTTCAGCAACTTCTTCACCATCTTATTTACATTAATTATTCAAATAGTAGCAATACAACAAGATCACAGACCCAAGCAATACAACCACCTTCTCCACCACCTACCTCAATTAATTTCAAAAATTCAGTGTAGACATTTACAATTCATATATGTGTAAAAGAAGAGACGAAGAGATTTCATAAGAGGTTAGTTTGAACCAGAGCTTCGCAATTTCAGAGCTGAGCTGTAAAAGTAAGCCGAATATTT
The DNA here is from genome assembly GCA_030407325.1 of Camellia japonica. NCBI lineage: Eukaryota > Viridiplantae > Streptophyta > Magnoliopsida > Ericales > Theaceae > Camellia > Camellia japonica. The sequence goes on from JAPPVO010000017.1 coordinate 117,387,072, forward strand.
CAGCAAATAGGTCGACGCGAAGGTCAACCGGTGGGTCATCGGCTTCACTCCCAGCTTCTAGCACCCAAGGCTCAGTTTGGCGATCTGTTGCTTGCCTTTTGAACACCATTTTCATACATTTTGCTATACATCTTTCATACATTTTTCTTAACTTCTGTTGTCATTTTGCTTACCTTCATAAGTCATGCCGAGAACAAAAAGAGCCAGACCCAAACGTGGCGAAACCTCTAACCCTTCACAACGTCAACAACAACAACAACAACAGACCTATCCAACTATTGATTTTCTCACATACAATCACGAATAAGCTTATTCAAATTTTGCCAACCGACCAATTGTTACCAGAAGAAGGGTAAATCTATCTTCTCAATATGATCCTCTGTTGCTTGGCAGATTGGAGACGATGAGATGATTACATTTAACTAATTTACCACAAATGGTATATCCCCGCCTTGTATATTTATTTTACCTTCACTTGAGACCTACTGAGGGAGAAGTTGAACAGAATAGTCTGACCTCTTATGTCAAAGGTAAAATAATCACACTGAAACCCCACACTTTGGCACAAATTATTAGAGTTCAGTCAGGGGATTTGCAATGTCATTTTCAGACTGAGTATGACTTAGCTAACATTGTTGGTGATATAACTGAGGTTTATACCACAATTTGTGAGAATTGATTTACCGGCACTAATTTACAAGTAAGACATTTGAAACCCCACCTTCATATTCTTCATCGATGGATAGTCGAAAATGTCACTTCCAAAAAAGGACATTTTGATGTTGTTCCATTTTTTAATGCTTATTTGTTATATTGTTTTGAAATTGGACAAACATTAGATTTATGTAACATATTACTGAAGGAAATGGTGGTTGCAAATCTTGGTACTCTCAGTGACCGGTCACTACCTTTTGGAGCTCTGCTGACCAAAATTTTCAAAGTGCATCATGTCAGCATTGAAGGTGAAGTAAATGTAAAAATCACTCCTCTAATTTCAGAGTATGCACCGACCCGAGTTGGTGGCGCTGAAAGCTTACTGAGATCTATTAATTTTGCAAATGAACCAATACCTGATCTCGAAACCCTAATGACAATGCCATGCCACCAAATCAACAATCCCAATACTGGACTGATTATTTGTCGTTGGAACAAGAACGGTACAATCAGCATGTACAATGAGAACAACAAATGGCTAATCAGGTTAATACATTGGGTAATCGGTTCGATGAATTTGCCGCCGCTCAGAACTCACTAATTCAACAATTTGGTGAGTTTTGTGTAGACTCTGGGCGACGTGATGAAGTGACAAGTAACCGCATTGATCAGATTGACCATCGAGTCACTCAGGTGTACCATTACTACTTCCTTGCGCCTCCACCACCACCTGACAATGATGCTTAACTTGTTTCGATGAGCGATTAAATGGTTGACACATGCTGTGGTTATTTTGTTTTCTTAATTACTACCCATTGGGCTATGAAGCATGGTGTAAGAGTATCATCTTCAAAATTATATCCTGTATTGGTGCAACTGTAATTGTTTTTTTATTTATGAAATGTCAAATATGAATGTTATTTTGTTGGAGCGATAAGAAAAGAATAAAAACAAACGAAAAACATTTATAATTATATTTTGTGATGTGTGTTATAATATTTTGTATTAAAATTATGAATAATGAATTTAGGATGTGCACTCTAAAATTAGGGATGCTAATGTTATAACACTTTGTGATTTGTGCTATAATTTTTTTGTCCAAAAAAAGTTATGACTTTCGTAGTAAACAAATTATGACATTTTGTATTTAAGTAATAAAATTTTGTCAAAAAAATATGAAAGACATACCATATGCATTTTTTTTTTTTAAAGTGCATATTATAAATCTCTCCTAAATCATGCACGATTGTCATGAAACCTTAAATTTAAGGCCTCTTAATCCTTTTGATAAATTGCATATTTTTGTGCGAATCAATAGCAGATAATATTATTAGTCAGTTTTGATGATTGCAAAACTCAAAATGTGAAAGTCATAAAATATATGTTACAGCTTACTTAAAAAATAGTTAACTCCAATAATTATTAGAACTTTCTTTTACAAGTGTCATTTTTGCATCTTTTACAATTTTTATTTATATCCGGGGTAGATCAATTGTAAAATGTTTTTTCGTTTTATTGAAAGGTAAAATTAAAACTGCATAACACTTGTAAAGAGCACGCTTCAAACTACAGTTGCATTGTACACATTAAAAAATATATATATACACAATTGTAATAATACATACAATACTATCAAATTCACATTATTTGTTCACATCACAAATCTACCCATGGCCAATATGATTTTGCCACATAGCAGTAGCAATTGCATCTATGAAGTTCGATTGGTACGTCAACCCATGTTGTGACATGTCAACATAGTCAGTTTAGTCTCCAACAAACCCGTCTGCTGCCGCTTTTACCACCCTTTCATTATCAGCTTCCATGAAGAATGGGTCCATATCTGCATGCAAACAGATCCAATTGTGCACTACACAACATACAATCACGAGAGGGCCTTGTCTTGAAGACCTGTAATTTGGCATGGACTGCAATATTGGGAAGCGCTTTCTTCAGAATACCAAATGTTCTTTCAATGACATTGTGTACAACAAATGTCGATGGTTAAACAATTCCTTAAGTCCAGAATAATAAGACCATGAAACTCTTGCAAGTGATAGCGTTGGGAACGAAATGGGGCAAGAAATCCAGGCATGTTCGTGAAATCAGCATCCACTAAATAATACTTGCCTACATGTAAATAATGTAGGCAATGCTCTGTCAAATACATGTACACAAAAATTTTTTAAAAATGTACAGTGTTTATTTGGTGACACTCACCATGGGGTGAGTGTGAGAACTGTAGATCAGCTCTTGTAATAGAGTAAACTAAAATAGTATTGTCGTGGGCGCTATCTTCCCATCCAAATTAATAAATGTGAACATGTCAAAGTCGCAAGCTGCGAGTACATTTTGTGATACCGTATTTGCGACTGCGGAATGTATTTTGTCTTGAGGCAGGACCCATTCATCCACCAATGTGCCATCGATAGCATCGATACAATCTAACTTGAAATATAATTGTTTGACATTAAACGCGAAACAAACTTGGATATTACTTTTATAACATTAAAAAAAAAACCGTCCCTTACTGTTATTGAAAACTTACAGGACAAACATATAGTTATACCTTGAACCATGAAAAAAACCTCTTGTCATTTAAAATTTTTGCCAATATCTCATCTTGGTTACGTGGTTTGATAACCATTGATGAAAGCTTGCACAGTGCCTGCATAATAATTTTGATGTGCCGACAAATAGTTTTAGTGGAGTGTTGAAATCTATCGGCTAATAGTCTATGCCGGTCATTTTGTGGAAAAGTGTACAAAAAAATTCCAAGTGATTCCTCGACACTGATATACATATGTTTGGGCATTCATTCGCATAATGTCCATCATTGTTTCTGGATAGCCATTTAATAAACTGAAGATGTAATCATCACTTTTGAATGGACAAATTCGCTGCGGTCGTTTGCTACTTAACGCATTCATATGGTCATGTATAAAAACAATCATCAAAAAATTCATAAAATCTTCAATAACCTCATCCTCCTCTGATGAGCTCTCTATTGCATTGTTTTCTGTGTCATATGACATATTGTTTCGGCTACATCACAGTAAAAGCATAATTATAAAAAAATGTTTAACATGCTAACTGTTACCATTATTAGTGAAACTGAAATTAACCAGTAGCTACAATTAGTCGGCCTTAGTCATTTATCGAACTAAATGAAAATATACACACGAAGAAAAAACATATTAATATTTAGTCATATTGTCATAAGAAAACGAACATGAAAGAACGCAGAAGAATAAAATGACATGTAAATGTAAAACAAAAACAGTGTCAGAATAAAATAAAAATAAACATACAAAGACGAATAAAAAAGAGCATATCATGGGATGAAAAAAAAATGAATAAAAACAAATCAGAAATCATCAAATCATCTTGCCACAACTTCTCACTTCACTGCGAAGCTAGGATCATAGCTAGGCGTATATGGGCAGGAGTACGCATAAAAAACCTTCGCCATTCCTTCTCTTTGAATAGTGTTAGTGCCCTAACGTACTGGACTAGTGGTATGTTCCCAAGCTCTAGCAGGGCACCTTTACATGCATCAAGGGCATAGTCATCACCACCTGCACTTACAGCCTCTGTGTCAGTTGATCGTGCACGTAAATGTTCCGTTTTTGCCAGTATGTAAGTAGTGAAACCTACGCAGACATCATCGAAGCCACTTGACCGTGACCTTTTAGAACGACCACTGTCAATCTGGCTATTTGTAGGGCCCCTCTTGTGACTTTTGCCCTTCGTTGGTTCCATGTAATCATCGCCAAATAAGTCAACAATGGCTTTAGTAGCATTACTCCCACCAGCACCAGGGCTCCAAAATTTATTAAGCATTTCATCTTCTTCATCAGAGTTAGGGGCTCCTTGTGTGGATGCACAGGCCAAGGCCCCTGTGGCACAACAATTTTGGCCATTTCTTGAAAATACTATCCTTTTGTCCTAAACTTCTTTACATTTTTTTGTAGCCTACAGCAATTGAAAATAAGCATACTGTACGTGTGACAAAATGTTACAAAAAAAATTGAAAATGGTACAGGTTAATGAAAAACCTTATCCCAAAATTCATCGGGTGTAACAATCGTTCCTATAATGGGATCTTATCCCAGACCAGTCTGTGCCTGCAGTAGCTTGAAAGTTTGGTAATCAGCTTTCAATCACTGATATTTTTGTCGCACCTGTTTTGGTGTGTGTCGAAATCCATACAATTTTGCAACTGAGTTGCAAAATGATTCCAATGCCTAACTGTCCACACAGTATTACGGGTGTTGTTTGATTTTTTTTGTACCTCTTCTCTTAACATGTTTATTAACTTCATTTCAATTCTGGAACTCCACATTCTTGTATCTTGATTGTCATCTAAATTGTTCCCATATATCGAACAACACATAATTTATATCTAAACTAATCTGAAGTAGATATAAAAAAATGACAATGCAAAAATCAACTACAATTATGCTTCAGTACAAATAAAAATTAATCAATTTAAGTTGTTAAACAGTGTTGGGAAAAACAAATTAATTGAAGTTCTTAAACAGTGTTGGGCAAAACAGATACAACCATAAAAACCACATAATATTGCATGCAAAAAGTTTGTGAAAGAAGTGTACGCAGTAGACAATAAGAAGAAATAAGCAGAAGAAGGAGAGTAGAAGAAGAGAAGCATGAAAGGGGGTGAGTGCAGGTCGAGCTAGAGGTGGGGGAGAGAACGGCGGTCGATCGGCCAGTTGTCCTGGCGGTTGACCGGCTCAGCACCGTTTGGATATATCAAGATAGATTAGAACCCATTTCGACTTCTCACCACCTATTACATAGCAGATGGATTGAAGGATATACGTACCAAATCAGTAGCAGTGGAATAGTTGTCACCAGTGATGGAGTGGGTACAATGGGTGATTGCGCTTCTTTGGTAGTCGTCTGATTCAAGAATAGGTTTGACAAATTTGACCGGAGACAAATAAATTTGGGGATGTTTAGAAATTCAGTGAGCTGTAAAAACAATTTTGAGAGAAATTTGTGATTTATGTTGACCTCAGTCTTGTCGTTGTTTGGTTGCCTAGAGAGTGAATCTTTCACAACGCACAAACTACAACTCACTTGATTTGTGGGAGCTGGTATGAATGGGAAGGGGTTCACATACATGGTTTAAAAAATGGTCTCAGTTCACAAAGACGAACACGACCCATGAAGAATCATCAACCGTGATCTTTCAAATAGAGGAAGACGACTCGTGAAGTTCAGCGTTAAATTTCTTTTACACGTGAAGCTTTTCAGAAATGAAGAAGTCGGAAGACATAGAATATGTACCGTTGAAAGCTTTTCACAATGGAAAAACGAAGGGAGAAAGCTACCAAACGGGAAGTGGAGATGTATTTTCAATAGTATGGTGGAATTATGACCTGGCTGGCCGGTTGTCCCCCAAGTCATTCGGCTGGTCGACCACCGTTCTCTCCCCCACCTGTGGCTCGACCTGCACTCACTCCCTTTCATGCTTCTCTTCTTCTACTCTCCTTCTTCTGCTTATTTCTTCTTATTGTCTACTGCGTTCTTTCACAAATTTTTTGCATGCAATATTATCTAGTTTTTATTGTTGTATTTGTTTTGCCCAACACTGTTTAACAACTTCAATTAATTAATTTTTATTCGACTAAAATAATTGTAGTTGATTTTTGCATTGTTATTTTTTTTTATATCCACTTCAGATTAGTTTAGATATAAATTGTGTTGTTAGATAGATGGGAACAATTCAGATGACAATCAAGATACAAGAATATAGAGTTCCAGAATTGAAATGAAGTTAATAAACATGTTGAGAAAAGAGGTACAAAAAAATCAAACAACAGGCTGTAATAGTGTATGGACAGTTAGGTATTGGAATCATTTTGCAACTCAGTTGCAAAATCTATATGGATTTCGATACACACCAAAACAGGTGCAACAAAAATATCAACGATTGAAAGCTGATTACCAAACTTTCAAGCTACTGCAGACATAGACCGATCTGGGATGAGATCCCATTATAGGAACGGTTGTTGCACCCGATGAATTTTGGGATAAGGTTTTTATTAGCCTGTATCATTTTCAATTTTTTTTTTTTTTAACATTTAGTCACACATACAGTATGCTTATTTTCAATATTTTTTTGTTGTAGGCTACAAAAAATGTAAAGAAGTTTAGGACAAAAGATTTGAGTATTTTCAAGAAATGGCCAAAATTGTTGAAAATTGTTGTGCCACAGGGGCCTTGGCCAGTCCATCTACACAAGAGCCCCTGACTTTGATGAAGAAGATGAAATGCTTAATAAATTTTGGAGCCCTGGAGCTAGTGGGAGTAATGTTGTTGAAGCCATTGCTGTTGACTTATTTGGCGATGATTACATGGAACCAGCGAAGGGCAAAAGTCACAAGAGGGCCCTACAAATAGCCAGACTGACAGTGGTCGTTCTAAAAGGTCATAGTCAAGTGGCTTCGATGATGCCTGCGTAGCTTTCACTACTTACGTACTAGCAAAAACGAAACATTCACGTGCACAATCAACTGACACAGAGGTTGTAAGTGCAGGTGGTGATGATTATTCCCTTGATGCATGTAAAGATGCCCTGCTAGAGCTTGGGAACATACCACTGATCCAATATTTAGGACACTGACACTATTCAAAGACAAGGAATGACGAAGGTTTTTTATGCGTACTCCTGCCCATATGCGCCTAGCTACGATCCTAACTTTGCAGTGAAGTGGGAAGTTGTGGCTTGATCGAGTTTGCAGTTCTCTTTGTAGTTGTGCAAGATAATTTGATGATTTCTTATTTGTTTTTATTCATTTTTTTTCACCTCGTGATATGCTCTTTTTTATCAGTCTTTGTTTATTTTTATTCTATTCTGACACTGTTTTTGTTTTACATTTACATGTTATTTTATTCTTCTACGCTCTTTCATATCCGTTTTCTTATGACAAGATGACTAAATATTAATATGTTTTTTCTTCGCGTATATATTTTCATTTAGTTCGATAAATAACTAAGGCCGACTAAATGTAGTCACTGGTTAATTTTAGTTTCACCAATAATGGTAACAGTTAGCATGTTGTTGAACATTTTTTTATAATTATGCTTTTACTGTGATGTAGCCGAAACAATGTCATACGACACAGAAAACAATGCAATGGAGAGCTCATCAGAGGAGGATGAGGTTATTGAAAATTTTATAAATTTTTTGATGATTTTTTTTATGCATGACCATATGAATGCGTCAAGTAGCAAACGACCGCAGCGAACTTGTCCATTCAAAGGTAATGATTATGTTTTCAGTTTATTAAATGGCCATCCAGAAACAATGATAGACATTATGCGAATAGATGTCCAAACATTCATTTTATTGAAAGACACCTTACTTCAAAATGGCTTTGTCGAAACTGAACATATGCATATCAATGTCGAGGAATCGCTTGAAATTTTTTTGTACACTTTCGCACAAAATGACCGACATAGACTACTAGCCGATAGATTTCAACACTCCACTGAAACTATTTGTCAGCACATCAAAATTATTATGCAGGCACTGTGCAAGCTTGCATCAACGATTATCAAACCACGTAACCAAGACGAGATATCGGCAAAAATTTTAAATGACATGAGGTTTTTTCCCTAATTCAAGGTATAACTATATGTTTGCCTTGTAAGTTTTCAATAACAGTAAGGAACGATATATATTTTTTTTAATGTTATAAAAGTAATATCCAAGTTTGTTTCGCGTTTAATGTAAAACAATTATATTTCAAGTAGGATTGTCGGTGCTATCGATGGCATATTGATAGATGCATGGGTCCCTACCTCAAGACAAAATACATTCAGTGGTCGCAAATCTACGGTACCGCAAAATGTACTCACAGCTTGCGACTTCGACATATTGTTCACATTTATTAATTCTAGATTGAAGGCAATGCCCACGATAACGCTATTTTAGTTGACTCTATTACAAGAGCTGATCTATAGTGCTCACACCCACCCCATGGTGAGTGTCACCAAATAACACACTGTACATTTTTAAAAAACATTTTTGTGTATATTTATTTGATAGAGCATTGCCTACATTATTTACATGTAGGCAAGTATTATTTAGTGGATGCTGGTTTCACGAACATGCCTGAATTTCTTGCCCCATTTCGTTCCCAACGCTATCACTTGCAAGAGTTCCATGGCCGTCATTATTCTAGACCCAAGAAATTGTTTAACCATCAACATTCGTCGTTACGCAATGTCATTGAAAGAACATTTGGTATTCTGAAGAAGCGCTTCCCAATATCGCGGTCCATGCCAAATTACAAGTCTACGAGACAAGGCCCTCTCGTGATTGCATGTTGTTTGGTACATAATTGGATCCGTTTGCATGCAAATATGGACCCATTCTTCATGGAAGCTGATAATGAAATTGCGGCAGAAGAAGCAGCAGACGGGTTTGTTAGAGACCAAGCTAACTATGTTGACATGTCACAACATAAGTTGATGTACCAATCGAACTTCAGGGATGCAATTGCTACTACTATGTAGCAAAATCATATTGGCCATGGGTACATTTGTGATGTAAACAAATAATGTGAATTTGGTAGTATTGTATGTATTATTACAAATTTTTTTTTTTTTTTAATGTGTACAGTGCAACTGTAGTTTGAAGTGTGCTCTTTACAAGTGTTATGCAGTTTTAATTTTACCTTTCAATAAAACAAAAATATAAAAACAAAAAAAACATTGTACAATTGATCTACCCCGGATATAAATAAAAATAAAAGATGCAAAAATGCCACTTGTAAAAGAAAGTTCTAATAGTTATTGGAGTTAATTATTTTTTAAGTAAGCTGTCAAGATATATTTTATGACTCTCACATTTTGAGTTCTGCAATCGTCAAAACTGACTAATAATATTATCTGCAATTGATTCGCACAAAAATATACAATTTATCAAAAGGATTAAGAGGCCTTAAATTTAAGGTTTCATGACAATCGTGCATGATTTAGGAGAGATTTATAATATGCACTTTAAAAAAAATGCATTTGGTATGTCTTTCATAATTTTTTAACAAAATTTTATTACTTAAATACAAAATGTCATAATTTGTTTACTACAAAAGTCATAAATTTTTTTGGACAAAAAAATTATAGCACAAATCACAAAGTGTTATAACTTTAGCATCCCTAATTTTGGAGTGCACATCTAAATTCATTATTCATAACTTCAATACAAAATATTATAACACACATCACAAAATATAATTATAAATGTTTTTTTGTTTGTTTATTCTTTTCTTATCGCTCCAACAAAATAACATTCATATTTGACATTTCATAAATAAAAAAACAATTACAGTTGCACCAATATAGGATATAATTTTGAAGATGATACTCTTACATCATGCTTCATAGCCCAGTGGGTAGTAATTAAGAAAACAAAATAACTACAACATGTGTCAACCATTTAATCGCTCATCGAAACAAGTTAAGCATCATTGTTAGGTGGTGGTGGATGTGGAAGGAAGTAGTAATGGTACACCTGAGTGACTCGATGGTCAATCTGATCAATGCGGTTACTTGTCACTTCATCACGTCGCCCAGAGTCTACACAAAACTCACCAAATTGTTGAATTAGTGAGTTCTGAGCGGCGGCAAATTCATCGAACCGATTACCCAATGTATTAACCTGATTAGCAATTTGTTGTTCCCATTGTACATGCTGATTGTACCATTCTTGTTCCAACGCCAAATAATCAGTCCAGTATTAGGGTTGTTGATTTGGTGGCATGGCATTGTCATTGGGGTCTTCGAGATCAGGTATTGGTTCATTTGCAAAATTAATAGATCTCAATAAGTTTTCAGCGCCACCAGCTCGGGTCAGTGCATACTCTGAAATTAGTGAAGTGATTTTCACATTTACTTCACATTCAATGCTGGCATGATGCACTTTGAAAATTTTGGTTAGCAGAGCTCCAAAAGGTAGTGACCGGCCACTGAGAATACCAAGATTTGCAACCACCATTTCCTTCAGTAATATGTAACATAAATCTAATGTTTGTCCAACTTCAAAATAATATAACAAATAAGCATTAAAAAATGGAACAACATCAAAATGTCCTTTTTTAGAAGTGACATTTTCGACTATCCATCGATCAAGAATATGAATGTGGGGTTTCAAATGTCTTGCTTGTAAATTAGTACCAGTAAATCGATTCTCACAAATTGTGGTATAAACCTCAGTTATATCACCAACAATGTTAGCTAAGTCATACTCAGTCTGAAAATGACATTGCAAATCCCCTGACTGAACTCCAATAATTTGTGCCAAAGTGTGGGGTTTCAGTGTGATTATTTTACCTTTGACATAAGAGGTCAGACTATTCTATTCAACTTCTCCCTCAGTAGGTCTCAAGTGAAGGTAAAATAAATACACAAGGCGAGAATATACCTTTTGTGGTAAATTAGTTAAAGGTAATCATCCCATCGTCTCCAGTTTGCCAAGCAACAGAGGATCATATTGAGAAGGTAGATTTACCCTTCTCCCGGTAACAATTGGTCGGTTGGCAAAATTTGAATAAGCTTATTCGTGATTGTATGTGAGAAAATCAATAGTTGGATAGGTTTGTTGTTGTTGACATTGTGAAGGGTTAGAAGTTTCGCCACGTTCGGGTCTGGCTCTTTTTGTTCTCAGCATGACTTATGAAGGTAAGCAAAATGACAGCAATAGTTAAGAAAAATGTATGAAAGATGTATAGCAAAATGTATGAAAATGGTGTGCAAAAGGCAAGCAACAGATAGCCAAACTGAGCCTCGGGTGCTGGAAGCTGGGAGTGAAGCCGGTTGACCAACCGGATGAACCACCGGTTGACCTTCGCGTCGACCTGTTTGCTAAAATATTCGGCTTACTTCTATATCTCAACTCTAAAATTGTGAAGCTTTGGTTCAAACTAACCTTTTATGAAAGCTCTTCATCTCTTCTTTTACATGGATATGAATTGTAAATATCTACACTGAATTTTTGAAATTAATTGGTTGTCAAATTAATTGAGGTAGGTGGTGGAGGAGGTGGTTGTATGGCTCGGGTCTGTGATCTTGTTGTATTGCTACTATTTAAATAACGAATGTAAATAAGATGGTGAAGAAGTTGCTAAAGTTGTTGGAATGAAGTTGGTGACTTATATAAAGCTTTAGTGAAAGAAATGGTCAAAAAAATTCGTAGCTATAATTGCTTTTTTAATTTATTTTCTTTTCTTTTATCAAATACTAACCAACTGACAATCTATAGCTGAGTTTTGGCTTCTTTTTTTTTTTTTTTTTCTTTTCATTTATCGAATAGTGACCAACTGACAACCAACAGAGGAGTGATAGGTCTTCTGCATTTTCATAGTCAAATACATCAATCAATAGCCCCAATAATATGAGCTTCACGGGTAAGGCAGGGGTGAGAGACAATAATGAAACTGAGGAAAAAAATACAAGTTAACGGATTTTTCATTAAATTGATAAAATTTAACAAATGAAAAAACATTGATAATGTTTGGTAATGTTTACGTTTTGATTTGTATTTAAAAAAATTAATAAATTGATTTTTGTTAATTTTTATAAAAATGTAAATTATAAACGTGTTTGGATTGAATAAAATATTTGAAAAATATTACAAACGTAAACAAAAAAATATGTTTATTCAGGCCTAAAAAATTAATTAACACAAATTATTTGAAAAAAAAAATCATTTTAAAAAAAATTAATTGAAAAAAAATTAATAATTCATTTTTTTAATTGAATTTTGAAAATAGTTTGATTATGATTGTTGATCAAAAATTTCAATAGAATTTTGAGTTGTGTGTTTGATTATCAATTATAGGTTGAATTAAGTTTTGAAAACTATTTTCAAAACTCATAACCAAACAAATTTTTTTATTTCACATGTCACATCAAACTTTGAAAACTCAATTTCGCACTCAATTCAAAACTCAATTAAAAAACCACAACTAAACAAATTTTCTACGCTCAAATCATAATTCTAAAACTCACAAACACAAAATACAACTCTATTATCAAATCATATTTAGAAAACTCTATCAAATGCAATCTAACTTACTCTTACCACCAACTTGATTTGTCCTACTACCGACATGATAGGAAATAGAGTGGGGGACTATAAACTCATCTCATTACCATACCTATTTATCACTTTATGTGTCAACATTACATTAATAATAAATATAAAAAAATATTTTATATTTTATTTTTTATCAATCAATCATCTCTTATACACGTACATGACTGAGTCTTTAAAATAAACCTAAAATATCAACTTTTATAACATTTTACTATGGTAACCGATAAGTGAACCTGCACCAAACAGGACAAAAGGAATCACTTAAACCATGTACCTCACGTGGAGCTAGGGATGGCAATTTGAACTCAGCCCGACAGGGACCCGATCCCCCGACCTCGATTAGAACGGGTTTTTCCCAAAAATTATCCCCATAAGGCCAAGGATGGTATTGAAAATTGAATCCCCGATGGTTTTCGGCCCGGGACGGGGATAGGTTCCCCCGGCCCTAGCCCCGGCCCGAATTATCCCCACATAATTCCCCGAATATTCCCCATATATATATGTTAGTATGCCTCTCTCACTTACATAATTCATTTCATTTCTCTCAGTCTCAGCCTCTCTCCCTCCCTCTCTCTGCGCAGTTGGTCTCACGGCGTCGGCGGCGATCTCCCTCCTCCCATCATCGCCGATCGTCGTCGTCCCTCCATCGCTGCTGTCTCTCTTTTCCATCGCCAATTTGTCGTTGTCCGCTGTCCCTCCTCCCCATCGCCGCTGTCCTTCCTCTCCATCGCCGTCGTCCCTCCTCTCCATCACCGCTGTCCCTTCTCCCATCATCGTCAGAGTTCTGTCGCCTCTCTATCGACGCCGATTGTCATTGTCTCTCTCTGAATGTGTTAAATTTTTTTTTTTTTTTGAGCTCAGATCTGTTCAATCTGTTGTATATATGTTAAATCTAGTGTTGAATATATATTTGAGCTCAGATCTGTTGAATATACATTTGAGCTCCGAGTTCTGTTGTTGCTGATGATGAACAGATATGATTGTTGTTGTTGTTGATGAATATATATGTTGAATCTCTGTTGTTGAATATATGTGTTTGTTGTTGGTGTTTTTTTTTATTTTGGTCAGGGAATTTTCGAGGTCGGGGAAACTAGATCCCCGTTAGGGGACGGAGGCGGGGGCGGTGGCGGTGGCGGAGGCGGTGGTGGTAATAGGCTCCCCATCGGGGATCGGGGCTGGGGACGGGAAAATTTCTACCATCGGGGATGGGGAGTGTGATCCCTGGCCCCCGGCCCGTTGCCATTCCTACGGAGAGCATTCACACTTCCCAGTGACTTCCACGAAAAACAAAACAATCCCAGTGGACTTCCACAAAAATACAAAACATTGTTATGCAAATTAGGAGGTGTATAATATATGTATTTTTATTAAAAATATATATAATTTTATTATGAAATTTTATAATATTAATTATAAAATGAATAATTTCACTATAAATTAATGTAACAAAAAATATCGTAATCAAGTCACAAATTTTTACAATATCAATCACAAAATTTTAAATATTTTATTACGTTAATTTAAAATGAGATTACGCATTTTTGTTTATTAATATTATAAAATTTTATGATAAAATTATACATTTTGTAATAATGTACATGTGACACACACACCATAGCATTTTCCTAATTGACTTGTTAATTTCAAAACAGTTGTTGGCAATGGCATTCAAAATATTAGTTGGCGTATCCTGCAACATGGAGGCAAATGTCGAGCAATAATGTCAAACTTTGAAGTGCCTGCGTATGGAACACCGACACACTAAAGACACACGTGTTCACATGTCTGACATGTCACGTGTGTACACCTTTGTGAGTTTGTTTTCTTAATTTTAGAAAATTCATTAGGAGTCGAAATAAAATATAAAATTAAAAACAAAATAAGAAAGAAAAGACAGAGTAGGAGAAAAGTGGAAAAATAAAAGGGTAAACTACCAATAGGTCCTACTTTGGAGACTTATTACCCAATAGGTCCTACTTTGGAGACTTATTACTCATTAAGTTCTATTGATAAATTTATTAAGTGATAATGATAAATTTATCAGTCTTTTATTTTTATGAATAAATTTATAGTGATAAATTTATCAGTCTCTTTGTTTTTATGAATAAATTTTTAGTGATAAATTTATCACTCTCTTATTTTTATAGTGTTAAATTTATTAGTTAGGACCTGTAGGTAAATAAGTCTAGTTAATAGGACTAATTGGTAAGTACTCCAAAATAAAAATACACCCGCACCTACATTGATGTATTTCATATCTTTGTCCTAAATTCATATTTAAATACGTAACAAATAAAAATATATAAAAGATATTTATTTTTTAACAGTATTCCTATTGTACCCGTACATGATTTTTATTTTTTTCAAAATTACCGTGTCCGTTCTTAGATGTCTATTATGAAAGTCAAGATAAATAATTGCAACGTATGACAAATTGGACAAAGGGTTAGCTAATTTTATATCATAATAAATGGATGAAGACTGACTAAATTTCCCCATGTCATATTTTAATGCCACAGAAAGTCAACCATTTTCTAGATCTTACTTAACAATTAAAAAAAGCATACAATTTAGCCAAATCATTTATGGTTCGCATTCTAATTAAATGTTTAGATTAGTCAGAACGGTTGTTACTTCCTGGAAAGAGCTCTAGTTGCCGTCAACGAATATGCATGTACAATTTTCACAAAGCCCCAGTTTTCAAACAAAGCTGCACCCACCTTAAAACCTGTTAAGATCACCATTTCCACCTAGTTATCCCTTCAAACAGCACAAAAGGCTCCACAGCCAGAAACACACAATAGAGACAATGGCAGAGAGTGCCGTGTTCCATCTACTAGCCAAATTTTCACTCTTCCTCCAGGGAAAGGTGAATTTGTTGAGCGGAGTTTGGGAAGAGATTGAGTGCGTCAGGGATGAATTCGAGCGTATGTCGGCTTTCCTCAGAGTTGCTGACTCCATGGAAGAAACTGACCCAGAACTCAAAGTTTGGGTCAAACAGGTGCGAGATGCTGCATATGACACTGCAGATGTTCTTGACAAATTCAAGCTTCACCTTGCACATCATCACGGCGATGGATTCCGTGGTTTTATTTGTAAAATTACCTGCTCTGTCAAGACTTTAAAAGCACGCTATCAAATTGCTTATGAACTACAAAGAATCAAGAAGAGGGTCATCAATATTTCGGTGGGACATCACAGATACCATGATAGATATGGTATACTAGAGCAAGGCTCAAGGCCCACTGTAGTTAACAACACATGGTATGATTGTCGTGGTGATGCCCTTCTACTTGAAGAAGCTGAGCTTGTGGGCATCGACAAGCCCAAAACGGAACTGATTGGGTGGTTGGTGGAGGGAGATCCTCGACTTAAGGTGATTTCAGTAGTGGGAATGGGAGGATTGGGCAAAACCACTCTTGTTAAAAAGGTCTACGATGATGCAACAACAAAGAAACATTTCCAGATTCGTGCTTGGATCAATGTTTCAGAATCATTCAAGACTGAGGAGCTCTTAAAAGTCATGATTTGCCAGCTCTTTAAAGAAGTCAAGCAACCAGTCCCGCAAGGACTGGAAACCATGGATTGGAATAGCCTAAAAGGAATAATAAATGCCTTCCTGCAACAAAAGAGGTATGTCCTTGTTTTTGATGATCTATGGGACATTCAAGCATGGCAAGCTTTTAGATATGCATTCCCTGAGTGTAACTGTGGCAGCCGAGTTATGCTCACAACAAGAAATGCTGATTTAGCCTCTTTCTCCAGTAAAGAATATCATGGCTATGTCTATGATCTCCAGCCCTTGTCTCCCCAAGAGTCTTGGGTCTTATTCTGCAGAAAGACATTTCAGACGAACAATTGCCCCTCGCATTTGGAAGAAATTTTGAGAAGCATTTTGAAAAGATGTGAGGGATTGCCGCTTGCAATTGTGGCTATCACTGGTCTTTTATCGGTGAAGGACAAGAGCAGCATAGCAGAGTGGGAGAAGATCTATCGCAGCCTTGGTGCTGAACTAGAAACAAATAATAAACTCATGAACTTGAAGAAAATATTGTCACTCAGTTACATTGATTTGCCTTACTGTCTAAAGCTTTGTTTTCTGTACTTGAGTGTTTTTCCAAAGGACCATCTAATTGACCATTGGAGATTAATTCGGTTATGGATAGCGGAAGGATTTATAGAAGTACAAGAAGGAGTACAAGCTGAAGAAGTCGCCGAGAGCTACCTCAATGAGCTCATCAATAGAAGCTTGATTCAAGTGGCGAAGATAAAAGGTGGAAGGGTTAGATTATATCACATCCATGACCTTTGGCATGAAATTATTGTCTTCAAGTCGAGAGAGCAGAACATTGTAACAATAGTCAGTGATCAAGGCACGAGGTGGCCCGAAAGGGTCCGACGCCTGTCAATCCAGAATAATTTAGAACATTTACAACAAAGCAAGCGTTTCACTCAGCTACGTTCTTTGCTCCTGTTTAGTGCAACATATTCACCAAGCAAGTTGTCCAAGTTTGCATCATTAAGAGGTTTAAAACTTCTGAACGTGTTGGATTTGAGTGAGGCCTCATTGGACATTTTCCACACGAAGTTGTCAAACTACAACATCTCAAATATCTGAGTTTAAGGGGAACCAAGGTAAAAATAATTCCAACGTCAATAGGAAAGCTCAAGAACCTGGAAACCTTGGACCTTAGACACACCTACGTTACTGAGTTGCCTGGTGAGATCCTAAATCTCCAAAAATTGCGCCATCTCTTGGTGTATCGATATGAAGAAAAACTCAATTATTATTCTTTTGATAATGAATGCGGATTCAAATCCCCAATTAAAATAGGAAGTTTGTCATCCTTGCAAAAACTCAGTTCAATTGAAGCAAACCACGGCAGTGGCGGCATTGTATCAAGAGAGATAGGGAAACTGACACAACTGAGGACATTAGGCATTGTGAAGCTAAGAGGTGAAGATGGGAGGGTGCTATGCTCATCCCTTGAGAAGCTAAGCAACCTTTATGCGTTGTACGCTACTGCAACAGATGAAGACGAGATCATTGATCTAGAATCTCTATCTTCACCTCCTCGACTTCTTCAGACACTATTCCTGAAAGGTCGTTTAGAGAAGTTACCACATTGGACATCTTCTCTTCACAGCCTAGTGACAGTATGTTTATGGTGGAGCAAGTTAAGGGATGCTGATCCCTTGCAATGTCTTCAAGGTTTACCCAATCTAGTTTATCTTGATCTTGTTCAGGCATATGAAGGGGAGGAATTGTGTTTCAAGGCTGGTGGGTTCCAGAGGCTTAAGATTTTATTGCTTATTAGATTAAAAGGATTGACGCAGGTGATAGTGGAGGAAGATGCGATGCCTCATCTTGAAGAGCTTTATATTCGAAATTGCAAATTGATGGAGGAGTTGCCCTTTGGCGTTGAACAACTAAACAACCTTACATTGCTTGACTTATTTGATATGTCTGATGTATTGGTTTCCAAGTTGAATAAAGACCTACAAGGTGGGGATTACGAAAGAATAGCTCACATCCCTGAAGTTTGGATTGACGACACAAAAGTATGCCCAAAGGGCACTTATATGTAAGGCGAAAGAGAGAAATTGTATTTTCCTGTACATCCTTATGGATTGGATTAAAAAGAGTTTCTACCATGTTCGAATTCTTCATTTTATGATTCCTTGTATTCCTTTGTTTCTCAATCTTCTTTTTCCTGAGTTGTTAATTTGATACACTTCAAATTTGCAAATGAGTTATCATTTTCTGCATTTGTAACTTTCCCATAATACATATCTCAGCAAAAATGGCAAACAGTTATCATTTGCAATTATGACTCTAGTCAAAACCTCTAATTATTCTAATTGAGAGCATTTGCAACTAAATTCAAACTTTTCTAACAATTTGTCTCCTCAACTTATCTTTGGGAGGTTTCCTACGGTTTGAACTCAACGAATTTGAGTTCTCACCCAAAAGCTAGGCCTACAATATCAATAAAGTTATTGTTCCCAATAACATGCCAACACCCTCTATGCAATCTTTGAATGTACAACTCATTGTAACGGAGATGGTAAAAGTAATACCAATTGAAGATAAGTTATTAAGATAATGCTAAGATGGTTTGGTTATGTATAACAAATATTTACAAATGCAATGGTAAGGAACAGTGATATGATTGCCACAAATAAAAATATTGGGGGAAGAAAAGACCCAAACTAACATGTGAAGCGGTAGTAAAAAGAATTTTTTATTTTATTTAATTTGAACATATTTTCATATAGCCGATACCACTTGAGTGGGAGAAAGCTTAGCTTGGTTTGGTTCAGGAAAGTTTGACCAGTGATCCCAAGGTTTTAAAAAGCAGTTGCAACCGTTACGTAACAGTTGTGGTAGTTACCGCCACCCGTTATGGCCGCCATAGCGGTGTGACGGAAATTCACATGTGTAATGGCCATAACGGTACCATAGCGGCCGTAACGGTTAGTTACACACCATTACACCCTTTTATAATATTCTAAATAACTTCCTTTCCCAAAAAAAAAAAGTTTACAAAAAAACAATAATTACTCAAGTGATTCAAGCCCAAAAAAAAAAAATCTTATATGAATTTATTTTCGTTATAATTTTTTAAATTTTTATTTCTTTACATTAGCATGTAAAATAAAAATATATAAACAATAGTTTTATTTTTAAAATCATTTTATTTAATATTTAATTATAAATATTTTTATTTTGTTATTGTAATGTGTTGTCTAAAATGTCTTTAAAAACTCAAAAATAATTTTTGTTTATGGCACAAATTTTATTTTTATAATCATTTCATTTAATACTTAATTGTAAATAATTTATTTAGTTACCGGTAAAGTGTTGTCTAAAAATATATCTGAAAAATAATTTTTGTTTATGGCACAATTTTTATTTTTATAATCATTTCATTTAATAATTGTGAATATTTTTTATTCAATTAGTTCAGGTATTGGTCAAAAATAATTTGTAGACATTTAAAATCAATTATTCTTAAAATCATTATTAACTATTGAAATAAAATGTAAAAAACTCATTTTTATAGCGATTTAAAAATATGAAATATATTGGATCATACTTAAAAATTAACAAAAATTGATCAAAATTTATTTTAAACCCTAATAAATGTGATTCTAGAAGACAAAAAAAAAAAAAAATGTGTATCGATAAGTTTTCTTTAAATTGTGCGAAAAATAAAAAAAAAAAATCACAGTTTCAGTTACCGCAATCATTGTGCTACGGCCTTTATACACCGCAACCGCAACCGCTTTTTAAAACCTTGGGTGATCCTAATTTGTTTTTTTTAATTTTTTTGTTTTCTTCAAGGGATTTCCATCCATTAACAGTGACAAGAAGTCATTATTTGCCCACATTCCAAATCACAGACAAAATCTTTAGGCTGTGTTTGGTTTATGGATTTGGGGAAAGATTTGGAAAGGAAAAAGGAGAAATGTGTGTGAAACGTTAGTGAAATGTAATTATATTTGATTTACATTTCACCTAACTTTACCCTTTCCTTTTCCAAATCCCTTCACAAATCCATTAACCAAACACAATCTTAGGAAATATCATATGGGCTTCCTTTTTCATTACAAATTTAGAAACCCAAATTCTAAGAAACCAAAGAAATCCAAGAGGTATTGATGCAAGAAAAAGGACATAACACAACAGAGGACTAACAATAACAAGAGTAAGTAAATATAAGAGACGAGTGGGAGTGACTCACAGGAGAGTTGTTCTTTTTTTGTTGCGCCTCTCTCTCTCTCTCTCTCTCTATGGCTTGTAATGGTTAGGGCAGCGAAATGAGTCCCAAAGAGTCATAGCAGGTGGATCACTAGTCTAAATCCTGCATCCACCTCTGCATGTAAGAGCTTTGCTGTACACTAGTCTAATGACCAATTATACAGTACACACACCCATTAAAGTGTGTACCTTATATTCTTGTTATGATCCAAAGCAATCTTGGTTATAAATAAAAGTAGACTTGGTTATGATTTGAAGTGGTGGACAAATCAAAGTAAGGTCAGCCCATGGTCAAACAGATTGGGGGCATGCATAATTATGAGGCTAGGTGGTGTTTGGATCCAACAGCAGGAAGTCCGGGTGGATATGGTATGTACCTTTTGGGGTTAACTTAGTCTAATCTAATGGGTAAAGTTGAAAATGAGAGTAGCAATTTTTACGAGGGAGAGTGTGTAATGCAACTTGCTACTCAATTCAGATTCAAAAGGAACTGTGGGAGGTGAAAATAGATTTCACACATGTATTCTTGGATATATTTTTATTTGACTCCATAGCATTTAGACATATGAACATGTTAGGTACCAGCTAATGATTTGTATTTTCTGATCCTTTCCAAGGCAGGGGCTCCTCGTATAAAATCAACCCCCCAACAAAAGAAAAAATAAAAATAAAAAGAACTACAGAGAAATTGAAGAATTGTGTCATGCCATGCACCAACCAAAGAACCGGGCAAATTGACTGATTCTGGTGAAGTTCAATGAACAAAGCTGAATGTTTTTACGCTGTGTTTGATTGGAAGATTTGGGAAGAGATTTGGAAAAGTAAAGAGAAAAGATAAGTAAAATGTGAATAAAATATCCTCACACACATTTTCCCTTTTCTTTTTCAAATTCCTTCTCAAATCTCTCAACCAAACACAACCTTAGTAAAGTATAAACAAATTTAAGCCCCTCATACAAATAAAAAGGATACGTGAAATTTTTCTTTTAAAAAAAAAAAAAAAAGGGTTTGACAAGTGATCCTAATTTGTTTGTTCAAACTTGTAAATTTTGTTATGGAAATTCCATTCATTAATGGGCACACACAACAAGTCATGATTTGTCCACATTACATGAGGAAATTGTCAAATTGCTCATTGTGTCCCAAATCACTGCAAAATTTTTAAAAACTATCACATGGGTTTTCTTTTCACTACAATTTACGAACAAAAATTCTACGAAATACAAGATAGGCATTGATGCAAGAACATGAATAAGAACACAAGAGCAGAAGACAGAGGAGTAACAAGAGTAAGTAAATAAGAGAAAGAGTGAGTCACGGCTCCAATTTTCATTGCGCCTGTCTCTGGCCTGTGGATGGTTAGGGCAGCGAAACGATCCCCAAAGCGAGAGCGGAGATTGAAATCTGCTTCCGCATGCAGCTGAGTTTGGTCGGGTTACAGGTGGTGGAGATGCTACCGGTGAGAGAAGGGGGTGTGGCGAAATGAAGGGACGGAGTTTGCCCACCGACAGAGAGGAGGGCGGGAGAATGTGTAATTTATCATAAAATTTGGTTACATCAATTATAAAATGTATAATATTATCAAAATATTTAAAATTTTGTGATACATATAACAAAATTTTATAATTTAATTACGATATTTTTTATTATATCAATTTATAATAAGAATACATATTTTATAATTAATATGATAAAATTATATTAATTTATAATATATTTATTTTCTGAATGTGATAGGTCATGCCATTGGTCATATTAAAAAAACTAGCCTATCACCCGTGCTATGCATAGATAATTATAGATATTTTACATTTGTTTTAGATTTTTTTAAATATATAAATTATTTTTTAAGATTTTTTATAAAAATAATTTAACAATCTTATCACTAACCATAGTGTATGGGAGAAGTTGAAAAGGGTATTGCAGTAACTATACATGGATTGTATCTATAATTATTTGCATAATGGGATTTTAAATGTTGATTAGGGAATTTTGACCAAATCAATAAATGCAGGCATGTGGAAAGACATGTGGATTGAAAAAATTTAATAAATGCTGATCAGGAGATTTTGACCAAATCAATAATGTTGAGATTTTTTTTAAAACAAAAATTAAAAAATTTAGAAAATTCAGATTGGGATATTGAAACTCTCACAGGCCTTGGGGTTAAAAACCCCCTTTTGCTTAATATATAGTATAGATAGATATAGATAGATAGATAGATAAATAGATATGGATATTTATATTTGTTTTAGATAGTTTTTTAATATACAAATTATTTTTTTTAGATTTTTTTATAAAAATAATTTAACAATCTCATCACTAATCATAGTGTATGAGAGAAGTTGAAAAGGGTGCTGCAATAACTATGAGAGAAGTCAAAAAGGTTTGTGGGTTGGGAGAAATCAATAAATGCTGAGGTTATTTTTTTTTTTTATCAAAAATTAGAAAATTAAGATTGGGATATTAGAGCGCCCACAAAATTTGTGGGTTAAAAACCCCATTTTTCTTATATAATAGATAGATAGATAGATAGATAGATAGATATGGATATAGATAGATAGATTTAATATGAATTTATATTTATTTTAGATATTTTTAATATACAAATTATTTTTTTAGATTTTTTATAAAAAAATAATTTAACAATCACATTACGAACCATAGTATATAGAAGAAGTTGAAAAGAGTGTAGCAATAGGTATGCAGAAGTCAACAAATGCTTGTGGGTTGGGAGAAGTCAATAAGGGCTCTTTTGGGAACTTGATAAAAATCTGATTTTCAGATTTTTTATCTCATCTTCTCTCACAGAAAAGCTGATTATAACTATCTTCCCACAACACCCCTAATAAATGCTGAGATTTTTTTTTTAAATCAAAAAATTAGAAAATTAAGATTAGAATATTGGAGCTCCCACAAAGCTTGTGGGTTAAAAACCCCATTTTCCTTATATAATACTAGCATATCACCCGTGCTATGCACGGATTGTGTTTATAATTATCTATATATGTGAATTGTGATTTTTAAATTTCTTTTTTTTTTTTAAATGTCTTTTTTTTTTTCCTTTTTTATATTATAATAAAGTTAATATTTTGATAATAATCATATGTGTTAGACTTTTCAAGGAATTAAATGTCTTTTTTTTTTTATTATATTATATTAAAGTTTAATATTTTGATAATAATCATATGTGTTAGACTTTTTAAGAATTTTTTTTTATGCTTGTTCTTAATGCATTAAAGTGTTATTATGAGGGATGATAATAATGTGTTAGGACTTTTCAAGGAATTCATATGTGTTGGATTTCAAAGAATTTTTTTTATGCTTGTTCTTAATGCATTAAAGTGTTATTATGAGGGTAAGACTTGGGGGTTGGGAGAAGATAATAAATGCTAAGGTTTTTTTTTTTTTTTAATCAAAAAATCAAGAAATTTAGATTGGAAGATTGGAACTCCCACAAGACTTGGGGTTAAAAACCCCTTTTTGCTTAATATATAGTATAGATAGATACTAGTTTATCACCAGTGCCATGCACGAGATAATTATAGATATTTATATTTGTTTTAAATTTTTTTTAATATATAAATTATGTTTTTTAAGATTTTTTATAAAAATAATTTAACAATCTTATCACTAACCATAGTGTATGAGAGAAGTTGAAAAGGGTGTTGCATTAACTATACACAGATTGTATTTATAATTATTTGTATGAGGGGATTTTAAATACTAATCCGGGAATTTTGACCAAATCAATAAATGCAGACATGTGGAAAGACATATGGATTGAAAAAAGTTAATAAATGTTGATCAGGGGATTTTGACCAAATCAATAAATGCTGAGTTTTTTTTTTTTTTAATAAAAAATTTAGAAAATTCATATTGGGATATTGAAATTCCCACAAGCCTTGGCGTTAAAAACCCCCTTTTGCTTAATATATAGTATAGATACTAGTGTTTCACCCGTGCTATGCATGGATTGTGTTTGTATATATGTGAATTACAATTTTAAATATCTTTTTTTTTTTTTTTTGCACACAGAAAAAAAAAAAAAAAAACAAATGTAGCATATCTTCAATCAATTATTTTATGTTTTCTTTTATTTAAAATTTAAAAATAATGTATGGGCAAAATTTATAACTAAATTAAGGAAAAATTTATTCCTAACAACATTTTTTTTACTTCTATGTAAATATTTAAAAAAATAAACATGAAAAGGTAGTCAATATAATATTATACATTAAGTAAAAAATGTGATTAACAATTATGCTTACATAAACTTTATAGTTTTAATTTCAAATTAAAAAATATATATATTTTAAAAGCATATATATATATATTTTTTTTCTAAATAGAATTTTCTTAGCAAAAAGAAAAGTTATAAAATTTTGTTGCAAATTTTCAAATGTCTATTGTTAAACATTCTATTTTACTTGCATGTTTGTTTACTTGCTTGCTTGGGAGTTTTGATCTTTCATCTTTACTCGACATTCATCGTATTATTTTATTTATTTTTTTCTTCTTACTTGATTTTCGCATGATACTTCTTTCATAGTGTATCTTCGAGTGTATTAGTGAAAATATCATATACTTAAAATGCCAAAAATTGCAATATATAGAAAGAAAAAAAAGAAGAAAAAAGTAAGTAATTGGCCAAAACTAAAACCACTTTAAGAATAAATAAAAAATAAAAATAAAAATGAAATTGTTTGAAATAGAAAATGATTTACTTATTAATTTATTAATTTTTAAACATAAACTTTTACACAAAACGAAGAAAATTATATAAAAAAAAAGTATAGAAACCAAATATAAAATATAATATAAACAATAAATGAATTATAGGATTTTCAAGAAGTGAGACTCACAAATAAATTTTGTAAAATCTTGTCTATTCATGTATTTTTTGTATCTTTAATCCCGAGAATGACATTGAAATAGTCTATATTTCTTGCATTAGGTCCATCTAATAGCTTTAGCAAACACAGATGTAATAAATTTCATAACACAAAACACAAACAATTGTGAGACAAAATATCTAAAAAAAATAAAAGCAACGTCCAATGATGATGTAAAAGCACACCTGACGTTTTAATTGGAGGTATAACCAGATAAATTGCTTTAGAAAAGGAAGACAACCTTTATTTTTCATCACAACAATTACATATCTCAATATATAATTTTAATATCGTTCACTCTTCTACACGTCCAATTCTCTATCAATATTAAAATGAATGCATAAACCAAAAAAAAAAAAAAAAACTGAGAAGATAGAGATATGATTTGAGATCTTTCAATTGCTGAATTCTATTAATTAATAGTTATTAGGCTTCAATGATGACTTCTAATATTTGTTATTCGTTAAACTTTAGTTCTTTGATTTTATCTATATTCATTTGATAATTTGAGAGTGAACACGTGTCAAACTTTTACACAAACATTTGGCGCATTTTTTGAACATTATTAATGAAATGCAGAGTGTAAATTTTTTTATATTTTTTTTTTCGCAATTGCAACCTGTTATTTTTTAATAAGAATTTATATTTGTTTTAGATATTTTTTTAATATATAATTATTTTTTTTAGTTTTTTTATAAAAAATAATTTAACAATCTCATCACTAAACATAGTATATGGGAGAAATTAAAAAGGGTGCGGCAGTAGGTATGAGAGAAGTCAAAAATGCTTAAGAAATTTAGCCAAAACCCTTTCATTGGACCACTGTTTAGTGAAAATGACTGACCAATTTATTTTGCTTCATAAACCCCTGAGAAGAAAAACACATAATTGAGTAAGGACAAAGAAAAATATATTTTTTTTTTCTTGGATAATATTGCTAGAGTAACATGAACCAGAGTAACATCTTACTGTCAGACAAAGTAACATGAGACAGAATAACATGTTACTGTCAAACAGAGTAACATGTTACTGTTACTGTTTACATCAATTTCAACGGTAATAATTTTTTTTTTTTATTATAAAGAATTTCATAGTCAACATAGATCTTAATTGATAGATCTTGATGAGAGAATTCTAAAAATATTAATTTTATTACAAATTGACATCTAGATAAAAAGTTACTAGCATATCACCCGTGCTATACACGGATTGTGTTTATAATTATTTATACAGTATTGATAGAGACCCCCTCCAATCACCACCCCACCACCCCCCACACACACGTGGCGGGTGGTGATTGGAAGAGAAGGGAAAAAAAAAAAAAAAACTGGCCAATGGGAGGGAAAGGAGGTCAAAGGGGGTGGGAGGGAAAGGGGTTTGAAACATTTTCTTATCTATATATGTGAATTGCGATTTTTAAATGTCTTTTTTTTTTTTTTTAAATGTCTTCTTTTTTTTTCCTTTTTTATATTATATTAAAAGTTTAATATTTTGATAATAATCATATGTGTTAGACTTTTCAAAGAATTAAATGCCTTTTTTCTATTATTATATTAAAGTTTAATATTTTGATAATAATCATATGTGTTGAACTTTTCAAGAATTTTTTTTTGCTTGTTCTTAATACATTAAAGTGTTATTATGAGGGATAATAATCATATGTGTTGGGACTTTTCAAGGAATTCATATGTGTTGGATTTCAAAGAATTTTTTTATGCTTGTTCTTAATGCATTAAAGTGTTATTCTGAGGGTAAGACTTGGAGGTTGAGAGAAGTTAATAAATGCTAAGGTTTTTTTTTTTTTTTAAATCAAAAAATCAGGAAATTTAGATTGGGAGATTGGAGCTCCCACAAGGCTTGGGGTTAAAAATCCCATTTTACTTAATATATAACTAGCCTATCACCCTGCTATGCACGGGATAATTATAAATATTTATATTTATTTTAAATTTTTTTAATATATAAATTATATTTTTTAAATTTTTTATAAAATAATTTAACAATCTTATCACTAACTATAGTGTATGAGAGAAGTTGAAAAGGGTATTACAGAAATTAATACATGGATTGTATTTATAATTATTTGTATGAGGGGATTTTAAATGTTGATCAGGGAATTTTAACCAAATCATTAAATGCAGGCATGTGGAAGACATGTGGATTAAAAAAAGTTAATAAACGTTGATCAAGGGATTTTGACCAAATCAATAAATGCTGAGTTTTTTTTTTTAAATAAAAAATTTAGAAAATTCAGATTGGGATATTGAAGCACCCACAGGCCTTGGGGGTTAAAAATTCCTTTTTTGCTTAATATATAGTATAGATATATAGATAGATACATAGATATATCTTTTTATTTTTATTTTTATTTTTGTGTGGTTTCTATTCGGGTATCTTTTTTTTTTTAATTTAATTTATCTGTGGTTTCCATTTGTTTTTATTATTATTATTTAGGTAAGTTATGATGTGAGTTAGATATGTGATATACACGTGAGTTTTATTTGATTTAAGTTTATTTAGAAAAACTTTAAAGATTTTTTTTTTGTTTTTTGGTTTTTTTGTTATGCTATAATATAATATATAAAATATAGGTAGATATCTACAACTTTAATGAAAAATATTATTTGATTTTTTTGGGAAGAGAAAAGGAATGCAAGTTTTAATATTTTTTTTTGAAATTTGTGAGAGATTAGGAGGGAGAGATTATGAAATATTTTTGTTATTAATAAATAAATCAGTCATAGTTTTTTTTAATCTATTTTGTAAATTAAAAATCAATAATTTTGGAAAATTGATTAATTTGTCCCATTAAGTGATTTAAAATTTTGATAGATATACATAAAAAAAATACATAATTATATTATTAAATCATAATTCAAATTTAGATGTTATATCTTTTGAGATCTATAGCTAAATTCTTATCTTTTTATTTTATTTTTGTGTGTAACCATAGTGTATGGGAGAAATTGAAAAGGGTATTGCAATAATTATGAGAGAAGTGAAAAGGGATTGTGAGTTGGGAGAAGTCAATAAATGCAGAGGTTTTTTTTTTTTTTTAAATCAAAAAATCAGAAAATTAGGATTAGGAGATTGGAGCTCCACAGGCATTGGGTTAAAAACCCCATTTTCCTTAAATATAGTATAGATATAGATAATTATATTAAAATTTAATATTTTGATAATAATCATATGTGTTGGAATTTTCAAGGAATTTTGTTTATGCTCCGGTATTTAATGCATTAAAGTTTAATTATGAGGGGTTTTGACCAAATCTCCCAAATGCATGTAGCGGGTTGGGAGAAATTAATAAATGTTGAGAATTTTTTTTAAAATCAAAAAACTTAAAAATTAGGATTGGAATATTGGAGCTCCCACATTGTGGGTTAAAAATCCCATTTTCCTTATAATAGAATACTATCTATCACCGTGCTATGCACGGATAATTATAGATATTTATATTTTTGTTTATTTTTTTAATATATAAATTATGTTTTTTAAGATTTTTTTATAAAAATTTAACAATCTTATCACTAACCTAGTGTACGAGGAGAAATTAAAAAGGCTACTGAGTAACTATGCACGGGCTGTATCTATAATTATTTGTATGAGGGGATTTTAAATGCTAATTAGGGATTTTAACCAAATCAATAAATGCAGGCATGTGGATTGGAAAAAGTTAATAAATGTTGATCAGGGGATTTTGACCAAATCAATAAATGCTAAGTTTTTTTTTTTTTTTAAATCAAAAAATTAGAAAATTAAGATTGAGAGATTGGAGCTCCGACAAGACTTGGGGTTTAGAAACCTTTTTCCTTAATATATTTACAATTATCTATACATGTGAATTGCTATTTTTAAATGTCTTCTTTTTTTCTTTTTTATATTATATTAAAGTTTAAATATTTTGATAATAATCACATGTGTTGGACTTTTCAAGGAATTACATGTTTCTTTTTATATTATATATTAAAGTTTAATAATTTTGATAATAATCATATGTGTTGGACTTTCTCTAGAATTTTTTTTATACTTGTTCTTAATGCATTAAAGTGTTATTATGAGAGTAAGACTTGGGAGTTGGGAGAAGTTAATAAATGTTCAGGTTTTTTTTTTTAAATCCAAAATTAGAAAATTTAGATTGGGAAGATTGGAGCTCCCACAAGACTTGGGGTTAGAAACCCTTTTGCCTATATATAGTACTAAGCATAACCCGTGCTATGCACCGGATTGTGTTTACAATTATCTATATATTGTGAAATTGTAATTTTTAAATGTTTTTATTTTTTTTTAATGTCTTCTTTTTTTTTCTTTTTTATGTTTAATATTAAAATTTAATATTTTGATAATAATCATATGTGTTGGAGGACTTTTCAAGGAATTAAATGTCTTTTTTTTATTATATTATATTAAAGTTTATATTTTGATAATAATCATATGTGTGGACTTTTCAAGAAATTTTTTTTATGTTTGTTTTTAATGCATTAAAGTGTTATTATGAAGGATAAATCATATGTATTGGATTTTTCAAGGAATTCATATGTGTTGGATTTCAAGAATTTATTTTATGCCTGTTCTTAATGCATTAAAGTGTTATTATGAGGGTAAGACTTGGAGTTGGGAGAAGTTAATAAAATGCTAGATTTTTTTTTTTAAATCAAAAAATCAGGAAATTTAGATTGGGAGATTGGAGCTCCCACAAGGCTTGGGTTAAAACCCCTTTGTTTAATATATAGTAAGATATAGATACTAGCCTATCATCCCGTGTTATGCACGGGATAATTATACATATTTATATTTGTTTTAGATTTTTTTAACATATTAAATTATGTTTTCAAGATTTTTATAAAAATAATTTAACAATCTTATCACTAACCATAGTGTATGGGAGAAGTGAAAAGGGTATTGCAATAACTATACACAAGGTTGTATTTATAATTATTGTATGAGGAATTTTAAATGCTGATTAAGAGATTTTAACCAAATCAATAAATGCAGCTGTGGAAAGACATGTGGATTGAAAAAGTTAATAAATGCTGATCAGGAGATTTTGACCAAATCAATAATGCTGAGTTTTTTTTTTTTTAAATAAAAAATTTAGAAAATTCAGATTGGGATATTAAAACTCCCACAGGCCTTGGGGTTAAAAACCCTTTTTGCTTAATATATAGTATATAGATGGATAGATAGATAAATAGATAGATATAGATATAGACATTTATATTTGTTTAAAATTTTTTTTAATATACAATTATTTTTTTGGAAAATGTACTGCAGTAATTATGAGAGAAGTCAAAAAGTCTTGTGGGTTGAGAGAAGTTAATAAATGCTGAGGTTAATTTTTTTTTTTAAAAAAAACAATCAAAAAATTTGAAAAGGAGATAACTTCAATCATACAAATCACAATTTTTTTAATGCTATCTACATCAATCAATAATTGAAAAAATCAATCACAAATTTAAGTCAATTGATAATTAAAAAACATAATAATTTATTTTTCAAAAACATAGTGAGTTAAAAAGTAATTTACAATTTTTTTTGGGGTCAAAATACAATCTAATCAATGCATCAATAATTGGTACATTATGTGACCCTAATGAGTACATCCATTTTGTTTTTCAAAAACACAATGAGTTAAAATCAAAATAAAATTAAGCTGAATTGAATAGTTAAAAAAACAAAATAATTTTTTTTTTCAAAAAACAAAGTGAGTTAAAAAATCAATTAATTTTTTTTTTTCAAAATACAATCTAATCATTATCAATAATTGGTACTTTAAAAATCAAATCACAAAAAAAAATCAAATCAAATACAAATATTTTTTATGTTAGCTAACTACAATCATATTTTTTTCATAAATATTGTAAAGAAAAATCATTAAACAGTAAATAAAAGATTAAATCACATTAAAAAAAGAAACCATTGAACAAACTACATCACATCAACATTTTTCCCATAATAAAAAATAAATAAATGAAAAAAGAACCATTGACTAACTACAATCACATTAAAAAAAAAAAAGAACCATTGAACTAACTACAAATCACATTTTTTTCTTTGTGAGTGTTTGTTTATCTAATTTCAATCATATTAAAAATAAATTAAAATAGTAAATAAAAAGATAAATAACATTAAAAAAAATCATTGAACTAATTACAAACAATCATATTTAAAAAAAAAAAACCATTGAACAAACTACAATCAATCACATTTTTCCCATAATAAAATAAATAAATGAAAAAAAAGAACTATTAAACTAACTATAATCACATTAAAAAAAAAAAATCATTCAACTAATTATAATCACATTTTTCTCTTTGTGAGGGTTTATATTTATCTAACTTTAATCATATTAAAAAATCAAAAATAAAATTAAAATAGTAAATTAAAAGATTAAATAACATTAAAAAAAAACCATTGAACTAACTACAACAATCATATTAAAAAAAAGAGCTATTGAACAAATTACAATCACATCACATTTTTCACATAATAAAATAAATAAATGAAAAAAAAGAACTATTAAACTAACTACAATCACATTAAAAAAAAAAAAGAATCATTCAACTAATTATAATCACATTTTTCTCTTTGTGAGGGTTTATATTTATCTAACTTCAATCATATTAAAAAATCAAATTATAATTTTTTATTTGCTAGACAAATCACAAATATTTTTATGCGCTATCTAACTATAATATTAAAACAGTAAACAAAAGGAAAAGTCAAGAAGGAGAAAACAAAAAGAAGACTTACTGTTTGCATACGTAATCACTGAAGTTGAAAGTGTATAAGTGAGAAGTCAAGAAGGAGAAAACAAAAAGGAGACTCACTATTTGCAATAGGTATGTGAAAAGTTAAAAAGAGTGTGTGTATTGGAGAAGTTAAAAAGACTTGGAAGAATTTAATAAGTGCTAAATTTTTTTTTCTTCAAAAAAATCAAAAAAATTAAGAAATTAAGGTTCAGATATTGGAACTCCCACAAAACTTGTGGGTTAGAGATAGATATAAATAAATAGATAGATATAGATATAGATATTTATATTTGTTTTAAATTTTTTTTAATATACAAATTATTTGTTTTGGAAAAGGTACTGCAATAATTATGAGAGAAGTCAAAAAGTCTTGTGGGTTGAGAGAAGTTAATAAATGCTGAGATTAAATTTTTTTTTTAAAAAACAAAAAATTAGGAAATTAGGATTAGCATATTGAAGCTCCCACAGGCCTTGGGGGTTAAAAACCTCATTTTGCTTAATATATAGTATAGATATATATATTGTAACGCCCTCAAAATAATACATATAAACCCATCATTCATGACATCCATAGACATAAGAGAATAAAGCATATTTCTATTTATCAGAATATTCATTACAAAAGTATTACATGTTGACAACAAAAGTAAATGCCCTACAGGCTTACAACTTTCCAAGTCAACACTTGGTTACAAAAAGAGAGTACTAACTCAAAACACATTAAGCCCTAGGCTTGAATTTACATGTAATGCCAAAAAGATAACAACAAAAAGATCACTCAGCCTCTAAGCCTCCCAAGCTACGTCCTTGGAGGTGGCATATCACCTGAACCTGAAAATGATGTCCCATATAGGGTGAGCCAAAACCCAGCAGAGATATACTAAACCAAATATGAGCAATAACTAAAACATTAGCATTTGATAAATGTTTAACTCATATAAACAAACATACATCTCTTTCTTAATCAATCCATGTTCACAGATATATACATATATATAGATATATATATAAATCCTTTTCTGTTCCATTATCCAAACCAATTCATCCTGACAGTTTATAACAAGACTCTTATGTTAACAATGCATCAATCATCATCACTTAATATGAGACTACAACTCATATCAATAATACTTTAACACTTCAATTCATCAACGTTATGCAAACATAATCAAGATTTCAGGACTTTCACCCTAGACACTCCGGCCAACTTAATTATCAATGGAGTCCATCCCCTATCTCCTTCCAAACAGGTTTGAGAGTACATCCCCTATCTCCTTTCAAACAACATACATATGCAATGTATTTAAACACTTATCATATACAATGATCAAGCAAAGCACATATTTAATGTGTTATTTCATCTGTCATATTCAATGACTTACTCAGTTGATTAGTTTTAATTCACCTAATCATCATGCAGTGTCTACAACAATCAAGACTATCCTCCACTGATAGCCCAAAACAGTTATTTCTAAACAGATAATAAGTTATCAAACAGATGAATTATCTACAATTTTAAAGGTGAGTGATTAATCAATCCAACTCCACCATTCAATCTCATAATCTCCCAATTTCATGGTTTTCAGTTTAATTTCATATTTCCACATTTCCTGAATTAATTATACAAATTAATTTTTTTACATTAAATTAGGGCTTTTTTCCTTTTTCTCAAATATTGCACTCAAGGCCAAATTTCATCAATCAAACACCATAACATCAATTTAGGGACCATTCATACACTTGGAACCCCGAAAATAGAAAACCCTTCTTTCATAATTTCAATTTCAAAACCCTAACTTCACCCAAAAACCCCCAAACAACACCATCTATACAAAATACATAACATCTATGTCAAAACTCATAGAAAGGAGTAGGTTATCCCTACCTCAAATTTCGGAGCTCAAAGGAGAAGAAGGACAAAACTCAAGATGCTTCGATCACCAACTTTTTCGGATCAAAACGAAGGTCACGCCAAGCTCCACACTTTTTACAAAGGGACTAGGGTGGAAGATCACTAGAGCTAGATGATTTCATAGAGAGAAAATGTATTCTAGAGAGAGGAGCTCTCAAATGAGGGTTTTGAAAAGCTAGAGAGAGAGAGAGGGTCGAAAAAGTGGTTCAAAAAGCTTCATCTCGGACTGATATACATCACAGTCCGCTCGAGCGTGGAACGCCCTGCTCGAGCGTCAAACACAGACTCCCGCTCGAGCGTCAAAAGCGCCGCTCGAGCGTCAAATGCACACTTCCAGAAGTTCTGCAGACGAAGGTCCCCGCTCGAGTGTGAAAGTGGACGCTCGAGCGTCCGATGACCTGCAGGAAAAGTACTGAAGGTGGAATAATCCCGCTCGAGCGTCAAACTTCCCGCTCGAGCAGAGGATAAAAAGCAAAGGGGCCCGCTCGAGCGTCAAAAGCCCCGCTCAAGCGTAAAGGCCAAAATCTGGGCATAAACCAATTGTTTCTAAACACAACGAACCTGTTTCAAACTTGCCCAACACAACCCAAAACTCAAATACAAAGAGTAAAGAATGGAACCGAGAATAAGACAACAACACACATCCACGGAACCGAGTCCGGAATACAATAAACAATGAAAGGAAAACCGAGATCGCTATATATATATATACACTAGCCTATCACCCCTGCTATGCACAGAATAATTATAGATATTTATATTTGTTTTAGATTTTTTTAATATATAAATTATGTTTTTTAAGATTTTTTATAAAAATAATTTAACAATCTTATCACTAACCATAGTGTATGAAAGAAGTTGAAAAAGTACTGCAATAACTATGCATGGATTGTATCTATAATTATTTGTATGAAGGGATTTTAAATGTTGATTAGGGGATTTTGACCAAATCAATAAATGCAGGCATGTGAAAAGACATGTGGATTGGAAAAAGTTAATAAATGCTGATTAGGAGATTTTGACCAAATCAATAAATGCTGAATTTTTTTTTTTTAAATCAAAAAATCATTAGAAACCCCATTTTCCTTAATATATAGAAGATAGATATAGATATAGACTAGTGGTAACCCATGCTATGCACGAGACTTTATAAATTAAAAAAAAAAAATCATTATAATTATCTTGAAGTAATTTAATATTTTGCCTTGTGGTATACATGAAATTTATAAGTTAACTTTTATGTTTATAACTTTTTAAATTATTAGTTTAAAACAATTAATATATATATATATATATCTATTTAGTGCAAATTTGATAATTTGTATTAAAAAAAAGTTAAACCTAATTAATATAAATTAAATGAGTTATGACATATCTCTTCTTATTATGAAAATATACAAATTTAAAAGTTATAATTAAGACAAATATACAATTTTATTATTAAATGTAAAGTAAAGTGATATTTAACAATAATTAATATGATGTTTTTTATTATTAATCCAATAATTTAAGTTACATTTCTTTTGATTTCAATTTCATAACTAAAAATACAATATGAATATAATAGACATACGAATTTTTAGTCTTTAAGAATAAGAAGGTTTCAAAATATTTTCAACCTTTCATCATTTTCTTTTAATTTCTTTTAATCTAATTTGATTTTAAATTTGAATAAAAATTTTGATTTGACATGAATTACTTCAACTTTTTCATTAAATTTTTAACAATTTTTAAAAGAACTTTATTCTTATCCCAATTTTTTTTTTTCTTTCCACCAATTTTGATGGAAAAATAATAATAATTTTCAACGTTTCAACTTTTTAAATTTTTATCAAATTATAATTTGATAAAAAAAATATTAAGGGTTGAAGATTGTTTTAATTGGAATTATGGTGAAATAACATCTTGAAATAGTCAAAGTTTGAGTATGTGGTTGGTTGAAATGTATAATTTAATTAATTCTCTTATCATATTTGTATAAAAATTGACATTTATGACTACATCATTTTAAGTCAAATTATGAAAAAAAATTTGAGGTCCATTTTTAAATATCCCACATATTAAAAAAATAAAATAAAAAAGAAAAATAAAGAAAAATACGTAGCTTTTGGATATGTGTTTATTAGTTTTGTTTTATGGACATAAACAATTGATATTTCAATTTAAAAAATTAAAAAGTAAAAAAAAAATAGATTGGGTTTTTTAGAGATAAAAGAAGCCATCTAACTCTTCTATATACTATTTAAGATAGATTATTTAATTACATAAAAAAAATGAAATTATATTTAGAGATTATCCCCATATATTATGCTATTATGTACAACTATACCGGTAACAAATTAACTATAATATTTATGAAAAGTTATATTAAGTTTTCATTTTCAATTAATTGAATTATAATTAACAAACTAACAAATAGCAATAATGGTGTAACGCCCTCAAAATAAACCCATAAATCATACAATCTTGACATGCTTAGACATAAGAGAGTAAAGCATAATTTCATTCATCAGAGTATTCATTACAAAAGTATTACATGTTGACATCAAAAGTAAATGCCTTTTAGGCTTACAACTTTCCAAGTCAACACTTGGTTACAAAAAGGAGAGTACTAACTCTACACAAAATAAGCCCTTGGCTTGATATACATGTAATACAATAAAACAACAAAAAAAAATTTTAACAGCCTCAAGCCTTCCAAGTTACGTCCTTGGAGGTGGCATAACACATGTACCTGAAAAGGATGTCCCATATAGGGTGATCCAATGCCCAGTAGAGATATGCTAAACATAATATGAGCAAAGACTAAAACATTAGCATTTGATAAATGTTTAACCCACATAAATCATTTCATAATCCATTTCAATTACATGACAAATATGTTCATGTTTCATTCCTCTTTCCTTTACTTAACCGGTTTTCGATTCATAAATATGGCTCAGAACCTAGCCAAACAATTCCCATGAGACCACAGCTCATATCAACAATACTACCATACTTCACAATAGATACACATATTTGCTGTATCAATATCACATAAAACACTTCCATACTTCACAATAGCTACACATATTCGTTGAATCAATACTTCAATAGATACACATATTTGCTGTATCAATGGAGTCCATCCCCTATCTCCTCCCAAATAATATCCGGTTTAGGAGTCCATCCCCTATCTCCTCTTAAACCGTGGAGTACATCTCATATCTCCTCCCACACAACAAATGTATATAAACACATATCATATACATAATCAATCAATACATAAATTTGATGTATTATTCCAACCGTCATATTCAATGACATACTCAATTGATTAGTTTTAGTTTGCCTAATCATCATGCAGTGTCTACAACAATCAAAACTATCCTCCATCGATAGCCCAAAGCAATTATTTCTAAATAGATAATAATTACATCCAACAGATAAATTATCAACAATTTTCACAGGTGAGTGATTAACAATTCCAACTCCGCCATTCTATCTCATAATGAGCCAATCTCATTATTCCCAACTCAATTTCACATATCCACAAATTTTCAAATTAGTTATACCAATTAATTTATACATCAAATTAGGGTTTTCTCTCCCATTTCTCAATATTGACCCAAAGGTCCAAATATCAACAATTTACAACACTAATCTCATGTTAAGACCCAACATACTCATATATTGGCCCAAAGAACAAAACCCCTTTTTCCACATTTTGAAACCCTAACACCCAAACCTCCCAACTCTTAACATTTAATCAAAATGACTACAAGTTTATGTCACAGACCATAAAAATGAGTAGTTATCCCTACCTCAAGAGATGAAACCAAGTGGAGAAGATGAAGAAATTTGAAATGCTCCAAACCCCAAGATTTTCGGATTGATAGGTAGCCCACACCAAGCTCTACACTTTTTACAAAGGGACAAGGGTGGGGGATGACTCAAACTAGATCAAGCCTTAGAGAGAAGTTGTGTTTTTAGAGAGAGGAGCTCTCCAATGGAGGTTTTGAAAAGTAAGAGAGAGAGAGAGAGTGTGTGTAAAAAGTGATTTAAAATATCACAGTCCAGATCTGATATATGCATGACCCGCTCGAGCGGAGAATAGGACGCTCGAGCATCAAACACAAAAACTTGACCCACTCGAGCGCCAAGGCACAAAACAAAACGCCACCCGCTCGAGCGCAAAAAGGGAATCCGCTCGAGCGTAGATTACATCCTCCCAGAACTTTTACAGACATTGAACACCCGCTCGAGCGCAAAGATACCCGCTCGAGCGTAATTAAAACCGCTCGAGCGTGAAAAACACATCTACAGTAGTTTTGCAGACGCACAAGATACTGAAAGTGCGCAAACTCCGCTCGAGCGCAAAGGGACCTGCTCGAGCGGATCACCAAAAACCTGGACAACAACACTTGAGACCAAAACTCAACCCACCTGTTCGAAACATGCCCAAAACAATTCTAAACTCAATTACTAAGAGTTAAAGGATGGAAATGTAACACAGACAACAACCATCAACCACAGAACCGAGTTCGGAATACAACAATCAAAGGAGGAAGAACCAGGATCGCTATAAATGGTATAAGGGATAGAAAGAGGATAAAATAAAGAACACAATGATATTTAAAAGTTTTAAATTTACCTAGTTATACAAAAATCTAATGTTATAATAAAATCTTGAATTCGCAATAAATTTTCACATTTTCTATAAAATAAAATGACAATAAAAAATAAAAAAATTTGATACCCATTTTTTTTATTTCAATTTTATGGTTTTCATTGAAGAAAACTAAATCTGATAAAAATTCTTGGCACAGAACGGACATAGATACTTCAATTGCATCCATAATCACCAATAATGTTTCTCCACTATGCAAACCTATAAACAAACACATAAACCTCACTAAAATCAAAACCAAAACCAAACCAACAGCAGAGAAAGAGAAATTAAAAAACAAATAAATTTATAGAATGAGAGAATGTTACCTCAAACAACTTAGACCTCACTTAACCCAATCTGTTAGCTCCTCCGCCAATGCCGCGAAGTCTAGGAGTTGAGATGACTAATCAAATTATTTTTTAAATAAGACTTGAAAATTTATTAATTTGTCCCATTAAGTGATTTAAATTTTTGATAGATATATTTCAGAAAAATAGATAATTATATTTTTGTGTGGTTTTTTTTTATTTTTTCCAATTTATTTAAGATGGAGTTCTGGGTTTCTGTCTTTTTATATATAACTTATCAGTGGTTTCTATTTGTTTTTAATTCTTATTGTTTAGGTAAGTTATGATGTGAGTTAGATATATGATAGACATGTGAGTTTTATTGATTTAAAGTATGATTGTGGGAGATATTTTCAAATTAAATTTGTTTAGATAAAATTTAAAGATTTTTAAAATTTAAAATTGGATATTGAGATCCAAAATAAAGATTTTAATTGAATAAGTAAAAATCAAATTTATTGATTTTATCTATTTGTATATCTGGTCTTTAGTTTTTTTTTTATGTTAAATATAATATATAAGATATAGATAGATATCCACAACTTTCATGAAAAATATTATCTAATTTTTTGGGAAAGAGAAAAGGAAGACAAGTTTTAATATTTTTTTTTTTTTTGGAAATTGGTGAGAGAGAATAGGATGGTGAGATTATGAAATATTTTGCTATCTTCCCATTTGAAGTCCATAAATTAATGAATAATTATTATTTCTAAAATAATTAAATTAATAAATTAGCCAATAGGTTTTTTTAATCTATTTTATAAATTAAAAAATCAATAAGTTTATAATGAGAGTATGAAACTCTTAAGAGGTCTCTCATTAGAAACCCCATTTTCCTATATAATATATAGATATAGTTATTTATATTTATTTTAGATATTTTTTTAATATACAATTTTTAAAAAAATTTTTTTTTTTATAAAAATAATTTAACAATCCAATCACTAACCATAGTGTATGGGAGAAGTTGAAAAGGGTGCTGCAATAATTATGAGAGAAGTCAAAAAGGCTTGTGGGTTGGGAGCAATTAATAAATGCTGAGGTTATTTTTTTTTTAAAATCAAAAAATTAGAAAATTAAGATTGGAATATTGGATCTCCCACAAGACTTGCGGGTTAGAAACCCCATTTTCTTTATAATATATAGATAGATATAGATATAGATATATGTGGGGATGTATTTTCTGAGTACCAACACGTGGCAAGGTGACGCCGATGTGTCAACCGAGGTGCCACGTGTCCTGGTCGTGACGCCAAGGTTATCTCGGATAGGCCGAGGTTATCTCCGAAGATATCGGAATCTGGGATAAGCGGATAAGGGACAAGAGTCCTAGAATGAAGAAAGACTTCAGCCTGGATAAGGATAAAGCTGTTAGGGAGTTTATCTTTATCTATTGGAGAGTCCAAGATAAGCACTAAGCTAAAGTCCATTGAAGCAAGGCTTCTATGAGGACTAAGATTGAGTTAACTATAAAAGAGGGGCACCCCCATGGGTCTAAGGTACGCAATTTATATTCTGGACAGTGAGTTAAGCACTTGATTTATCTTTGAGAGATAACTGACTTGATCGTCGGAGTGCCCCCGGGTGGACGAACCACCGCCGGAATCTCTTCTTTCTGTTGCAGGTCAATCAGGTGCCATCTATTCTACCAGTGCCCTCCAGCTGAATACTGAGTTGGCAGTGTGGTCGGAAATTCACTTACACAATTTGGCGCCGTCTGTGGGAAAGAAAGGAGAATAGATGGCCAGCGACGGACAGAAGGATAAGGTTGGGGATGAAACCCCTGCTGGGAACGGTAAACACGTTGATCCTAATATGGAGGAGGATGGTTGCAACGAGGAGACTCAGAACCAGAATCACGGTAAGAAAGACGTCGG
Source organism: Camellia japonica (assembly GCA_030407325.1). Taxonomy (NCBI): domain Eukaryota; kingdom Viridiplantae; phylum Streptophyta; class Magnoliopsida; order Ericales; family Theaceae; genus Camellia; species Camellia japonica. Next base: position 117,428,055 of record JAPPVO010000017.1, read on the forward strand.
CCAGGATGGCGACGTGCCAAAGAAACCAGGTCGAAGTGGGTATTACAATGAGGACAACCTCCAGGTATGGAAACATAGATGCCTGCAAAGGGACAAAGAGGTAAAAGAGATAGCAAACAAATTGGCTGACCTACAATCGGTCGTCAATTTTATGATGCAAAACAATGTCATGCAGTCGCCGTTCCCGCTGCAGGACACGTCGATTCCAGCGGCCAATGCCCAAAAGGGAGGGCAGAAAACAATCCTAATAGCCCCCCAGCACACCAGGAGCGAGAGACACTCTCACCGGCCTTCGAGGGAGGTCGGGCGAGGAGAGTCGAGGAGGGAAGAATCTCGAAGGACACAGCGCACCAAGGAGGCAGACAACAGAGAACATCGGCATGTTCAAAGGTAGGCGCTGTGCTTCGACACAACTAACGGAGAAAGGTCGAAGAGGGCTCACAACGAAGTTGAAAGTAGTGCACCAAAAAGATTGAAATCAAGAGATAGCCGAGCTCCTGGGCGGACAAAGGAGGACTTGAGAGATTACCTCAAGAGGAAGCAAGAAGATGCCGAGGTAACCTCCCCTGTCAAGCCGAAAACACCATTCTTGGCAGAATTGGACAAATTTGAGGCCCCAAAAAGATTCAGTATGCCGAGGTTCCAGATATACGATGGAAAGTCGGACCCCAACTTTCACGTCGAATTATACCTGAACTCGATGGCACTATACACTGGGAACGAGCCGTTGCTCTGCAAGGTGTTCCTTTCATCCTTTGGGGAGATTGTATCAGATTGGTTTCACAAACTGCCAAAGGGAAGTGTGAAGACCTAGAAAGGCCTGGCCAAGATGTTCGTGGCCAGGTTCGTGACAAATAAATTACAGCCATTAAGGGTAGACGTCTTGATGGCTCTGAGAATCAGTAAGGATGAAGGCCTTAGGGCTACGCTACAAGGTACTATGAAGTGTTCAACCGAATACCCGAGTGCAATCAGGAGGTGGCGGTCGTATCTTTCAAGAACGGCCTAAAAGATTACTGTCCACTACGAAAGTCTTTGGCAAAGACATTGCTAAAAAGCATGGAAGAACTCATGGCCAGAATTAAGAAGTATGCCAGAGCCGAGGAAAACACGTCAGGAACTAAGGAGACAAAGCAAGAGAAAGGAAACGGCTCGCCGAAGCGAGGCCGAGGTAACAACGGATCCAACAAGCAAGCAATAGGACTGAGGGCTGCACAGGCAATCACAACTGTGTTCCGAATCCCAAATCACAAAGTCCTGGACAAAATCCGATCCAAGCCCTATTTTAGAGCACTAGCTAGGGTGCCAGGAGAATTTATGAGAAGAAGCCTTGGTAAGCATTGTGTTTACCATAACGAAGATGGGCACATGACTCAGGGTTGCAGAGCCCTGAAGGCACACCTGGAAGACCTGGTAAGGCAAGGCCATTTGAGGGACCTTGTAGACGAGGCCAGGACAAGAGAAGAGCAGGCAACACTGCCTCAGGCACCACCAGCTCCGCCTCCCCCAGCACAGCAACCTCAGGCAGGAGGACCTCGGGTAATTAATGTAATTCACTTGAAGGTCAACGAGAACGAAATACGAGGGGAAACCCAGAAGATAAAGCACTTACAGCACGTGTACCAGGTCGAGGAGAAAAGACCTCGGGCCGAGGAGTGCTAGGGACCGGTGGTGTCCTTCACTGAAGCCGACCATGAGATGGTACAACATCCGCACAACGATGCCCTGGTAGTATCCCTCCAGGTTGGGAGTGCCAAGTGAAGCGCATCCTAATTGACCAAGACAGCTCCTGTGACATCATGTATGTTAGATGTTACAAGGAGCTGGGCCTTCACCCTGATGATATGGAGTAATCCAACGACCCAATGGTCGGGTTCAATGGAACGCCGACATGGCTGCTGGGCGCAACAAACTTGGAAGTGCAGGCTGGCACTAAGAAGATAAAGACAAAATTCACCGTAATCGACACACCCTCCCCTTACAATATTATCTTGGGAAGGCCGTGGTTGCATGCAATGGGGGATGTTCCCTCAACATTGCATTAGCTACTGCGGTTCCCAACAGAGCATGGGATAGAAGAGATCAGAGGGGATCAGCTGCAGGCAAAGAACTGCTCCATGGCAGCAATGAAATCCACATGCAGCATACGAGAACCAGAAAAGGCAGAGATCGAAGATGAGGACGTGGAGGTCCTAGAGGACGTCGGCAAGGAGCCAGCCGAGAAGAGCAAAGAAGCACTGAAGAAAATCCTCGTCCAGGAGGGGGATGAAGAACACTTCTTCCTTCTCGGCTCGGGCTTAGCCGAAGAAGAAGAAATAGAGTTGGAGGTTTTCCTGAGAGCAAACATTGAGGTGTTCGCCTGGACGCCTTACGAAATGCCTGGCATTGACCCCGAGGTTACTTGCCATAAACTGAACATTGACAGGTCAGCCAAACCTGCAATCCAACGAGCAAGAAGACCGACATTGATGCACGTCGAGGCAGTGGAAGAGGAAGTAGACAGACTTCTGGAGGCCAGGGCCATTCGAGAGGTAAATTACTTGACATGGCTATCGAACACGGTGGTGGTGAAGAAAAAAAAACGGAAAATGGAGGGTCTGCGTGGACTTTACTAGCCTAAACAAGGCCTGTCCCAAAGACAGTTTTCCTCTACCCAAGATTGACTAACTGGTGGATGCCATTTCAGGGCATGGAAGGATGAGCTTCCTGGATGCCTACAGGTGGTACCATCAGATAGCCATGTACAACCCCAGATGAGGAGAAGACTGCGTTTGTCACCCCAAAAGGCCTGTATTACTACAGAGTGATGCCTTTTGGGTTGAAAAACGCAGGAGCAATTTACCAAAGGTTGGTAACCAAGATGTTCAGACACCTGATTGGCCAAACAGTGGAAGTTTACATCGATGATATGGTCGTGAAGACCAAGGAACCTGCAAATCATCTGGCCGACCTAAAAACAGTCTCTTGATATCCTTAAAAACATATCGGCTCCGATCAATGCATCGGGTGTGCATTTGAGTTGGATCTGGTAATTCTTGGGGTACCTGGTGGCTAGAAGGGGCATTGAGGCCAGCCCAGATCAGATCAAGGCCATCCTAGAGTTGAAGAGCCCGACGTCGGCAAAACAGGTGCAAAGCTGACTGGAAGCGGCCGCAGCCCTGAATAGGTCATAAGCAGAAGCTCAGACAAATGAAACCTTTCTTCAACTTAGTGAAGAAAGCCACAGACTTCTTATGGACCGAGGAGTGCGAAGCCGCCTTGGCTGACTTGAAGAAGTATCTGACCACAGCTCCAGTTCTTCAAATCCAGAACCTGGAAGAGCTGTTCCTGTACTTGGCAGTTTCAGAACATGCGGTAAGTGCAGTGGTAATTCGAGAAGAAAAAGGGGAACAAATGGCTGTTTACTATGTAAGCAAAACCCTGGCTGATGCAGAAACCAGGTATTTACCCCTGGAGAAGTTGGCGCTGGCTTTAGTAATGGCTTCAAAGAAGCTGAACCATTACTTTCAAGCCCATAAAATTGTGGTGCTAATTGAACACCCTTTGAAATCCCTGTTGCAACAAGGGGATCTGATAGGAAGAATAGCTAGATGGGTAGTGGCCTTGGGCCAGTATGATCTGGAGTTCAAAACCAGAACAGCAATCAAAGGCCAAGTTTTGGCCGATTTTGTGGCCGAGTTCACGCCAGAATCCATCATACATCGGGCTCCGTTGAGCCAAGGTGAACGATGTCAAAGCAAGCAAGGAGAAGCCCAGCCGAGGACAACGGAACAAAGGAAGAAGGAAAAACTCAGACCCTGCAGCATTTACATCGGTTACTCCTTTCGACTATTTGTCGATGGGAGTGCAAACCGACAAGGAGCAGGGGCAGGGGTAGTACTGGTATCTCCAGATGGACAGATATTGGAATAGTCAATTCGTTTGGGGTTCAAGGCCTCAAACAATGAAGCAGAGTATGAAGCACTAATTGTAGGACTGAAACTGGCTGCAGAAGCCGATGAGGTGATAGTCTTTTGTGACTCTCAACTTATAGTCAACCAGACAACTTGCGAGTTTGCAGCCCGAGATGATAGGATGTCGGCCTACGCAAAGAAGGTCAGCAGGTTGGTGGCCTTGTTTCAGAATTACCGACTACATCAGGTTAGCCGAGATGATAACAGTCACGTTGATGCACTGGCCAACCTGGCTAGTGCAATACAACCTGGAAAAGCAAGGACGATAATGGTCGACTACTTGTCGGGCCCGAGCATTAAACCACTGATCACAGAGCGTGAAGTAATGTGTGTAGACATGGGACCAAGCTGGATGGATGCAATAATAGCATTCTTGAAAGAAGGAAAACTGCCAGACGACCATAAGAAAGCACACAAGATCATATTGAAGTCGGCAAGATTCAGTCTGACAACAGAGGACATCGCTACAGAAGAATCCTTCACTAGACCCTTTTTAAGGTGTGTACACCCTTCACAAATTGAAGATTTTTTATATGAAATACATGAAGGAATATGTGGAAGCCACGCTGTGGGGCTGATCACTTGCTCATAGGGCCATTACCCAGGGGTATTGTGGCCCTACATGCAAAAGATGCAAAAGCCTATGTCAAGAAGTGTGAAAAAGCCAAAGGTTTGCACCACTGATACACCAACCACCAGCAGACCTAAACCCAGTATCCAGCTGCCGTTTGCCCAGTGTGGAATGATCTTGTCGACGACTGTCCCAAGCAACTAGGCAAAGGAAGTACCTGCTGTAGCAACAGATTACTTCACCAAATGGATAGAAGCTGAGCCCCTAGCCAAGATCAAGACGTAATGTAAAGAGCTTCATAGGAAGAACATTCATCACCAGATTGGGATTCCAAGAGCAATAGTTGCCGACAATGGGACACAATTTGACAGTAAACTAATCAAGAGCTTCTGTGCAAAATTCAAGATCAAAAATTATTTCTCAAACCCCAAGCTTTCCCCAAAGCAATGGACAAGCAGAAGCATCCAACAAATTATCTTGGATGGGATAAAGAAGAGACTGCAAGCAGCACAGGGAAAGGTGGATGAACTGCCAAGTGTACTCTGGGCATATCGGACCACCGAGAAAATCAACTGGGGAATCCCCATTTGCCATGGCTTATGGCACAGAAAAGTCATTCCTCTAGAATTGGTATCCCAGGGATCAGAACTCAGGAGTAGAAAATGGGACTAATGAATATTGTTAGCCTGAGATTTGGATCTTCTAGAGAAAGAAGGGAGAGCTGCAATTCAACTGGCAGCTTACCAGCAGCAGCTTCCAGGCCTATAATAGAAGGTCAACCCAAGGAGTTCAAATCGACCTCGTCTTGAGAAAGGTCGTCGGCAACAAGAAGATCCAGAGAGGGCAAGCTTGGCCCAATTGGGAACCTTACAAAATCATCTCGGTACTGGGCAATGGCATATCGCTTGAAGATAATGAGGGCAAAGAGTTTGCCAAGACCCTTGAATACTTACAATCTTAAGTTTTTTATCATTAAAATTTTCTTGTTCTTTGTTATTAGCTGAAGTAATAAAATAAAGCTTAATTTTTTTACTGATAATATAGTGATGATGTTTCTTGAATACATGCACAATGAGAACCCAAGTGAAACTTAGTTCACATTAGGGGGCAGAGAGTTGGAAAATGGTTCTAACACTTGTCGAAATTTGTGAAAAATTTAAAGTTGAAGTTAAACTAAAGTTATGGCTAACACTTGTTAAATTTGTGAAAAATTTACAAGTTGAAGTTAGCCGAGATCATGTTAACACTTGTGAAATTGTAAAAATTTACAAGTAAAGTTAAACTATGTTATGTCTAACACTTGTTGAAATTTGTGAAAAATTTACAAGTTGACATTAGCCGAGATCATGTTAACACTTGTTGAAATTTGTAAAAATTTACAAGTTGAAGTTAAACTAAGGTTATATCTAACACTTGTTGAAATTTATGAAAAAATTTACAAGTTAAGGCCAAGGTTGTATTAAACTGAGTACTTATGTTCTTGCCGATGTAAACTGTTGGTGAGTATAAAAGAGGTATTTCACCCCGAGAAGATTACACAGTTAAGGTGTACATTGAAGATATGCAGAAATATTCTAAGTATGAGAGCCATACAAGAACAATAAAGGAAAGACAAACATGCAAGTGTTCAAAACAAAGAAGTTGTATTTAGAAGAAGGCACATCGGCCATGTGAAGATCTTACATTGTTTTAAAAGAAAGAAAAAGAACAAGGTACAGGAAAAAGAAAGAAAAAAGAACATCAAATCAAGATTCTTCAGCACCACTAGCAGGATGGGTCTGAAGCTCGGAAGACTGCTGAGAAGACATGCCGGCCGCCTTTTCAGCTGCTAGCTCAGCGTCTATTTCCTGGAGGGTTTGGTCGAGGCTCTTATCGGCAATAGGCACGTCCGACGTGGCCTTCTCAGGAGTAGCGTCTTTGGGAACCTCCTCACCCTCCTCATCTTGAGTCAAGTCTAGGACTCGTTCATTTTGAGCAGGGGACTTGGCCCCAGCAGCTTCCTTTGACTTCCTCACCAAAGCCTCCTCCTCAGACTCAGAATCGTGTTCGGATTGGCTTGGAGTTGGGGGGAATGGCAGAGGAAGGACGTCGGTGTTCCTGAGGGGGGAGTCATCGGGGATTTCAAGCTTTTTTAGCAAAGTCATCCAACCAAGGGTGAAACCCTTGTTGCATGCCTACTTCACCTGTTTCTCATAATCCGCCGTGACATCGGCCACCCCCTCATTGTATCCCTTCTGATCGGCGGCCTTGAGCTCAGCATCCTTTGTAGCCAAGGCATCCTGCAGCTCTTTCTGGGCCTCGGCCGTCTTTTCTTCGGCCTCTTTTCTGTGGGCCTCAAGAACCTTCTTTATGGCATTAGCAGCCTCTGCCTTTTCCTCGGCCACATCTTTGGCTTTGATAGCAGCCTCAGCCTGATCTGCCAGAGTCTTCTTTTTTATTGCAAGCTTTTGTTGGTCTTCTGCAGACTAGTAGCCTCCCTGGTCTTGTCGGCCAACGCCTTCCTTGTATCAAAAGATTGCATTGAGAAGGAATGGGCGTGCTGGACTGCCTGAAGAAAAATGGACAGAGTAGAAGTTATTAGAAAATCTTCTAAGTATAAAAAAGAAATAAAGATAACAAGTGTGAAGACTTACTTGAATAGAACGCTGGAGCATTAGAGCAAAGTTTTCATACTTGCTCATCTCGGCGTTTCGATCAAGGTCGCCAGGAAGAAGCAAAGCGGTACTGAGAGCGACGCCGACACTAACGTCGTCGGTACTATCACCAGCCCTAACTGGCCTGTCCTCCAGTGCGATTTGGAGGGCCTAAGGGGAATCATGCTTTAAAGACCCCGAGGTGGTTGCAGAGGATGACCTCGGCCTCTTTGATCTGGTAGATTCGGATGGTTGTGTCTCAGCAGGCCTCTTCTCGGGGGCAGAGGTGGTCTTCTCGCTCGAAGCCAATTTTGAAATTGGCAAGGTGTCTTCAGTATCAATCTGAGTCACCGTTGCCTTTGGCTGAGCTTTCTTTATCCTTTTTTGTTTCGGCTTTGGCTGAGACGGTGCTGGTTCAACGTCAACAATAGCTGGGATGTTAACCAAGAGGTCATTAGCAACTGCTTTCTAGCGGCCCATCTCGGCAGCAAAAACAGTTCGTCGCTGATGTTGGCGTTGAGATGGTGGGATCAGATATGGAGCCGAGGTTGACGGCTGCTCTGCTGGATTAGAGGTCAATCCTTGATCTGGCCGAGATGTGGAGGCAGCTTGAGGAGTTGTGGCAGAAGGGAGAGATTGACTCTTCTTCTTTTTCTTTGGAACGTCGGGAAGAACCGACTTGTAGGTAGGAATGAAATTGAGCAGCAGGGGGGCTCTGCGCTTGTGAACTGGCAAATCCAAAAGCTTCTTCAAGTCTTTGCTGGGGAAGAAATACTGGCGAAAGTCCTTTGGCGGCTGAGGGAGAACTACAAAAAGAATAGCACAGACATTAGAACAAAGTATTGAAGACTTTAAAAAAGAAGTAAGTATAAACACTGGGCTCTTACCATTACCCTCTACAAAAACTGTTCGAGGAAGAGGGTAGAGGTGGAGGTCCTCATCTGGAGCGAACTCCCAGTTCCCCGAGGTAATGAAGTAATCATCCCCAGCTCCCTTGTTGGAGTTTGGGAGGTCGGCCACGATTTTATACTCTGTGGACCTCGGCTTGAGGTAATAGATATAACCTTTCTCTTTCAGTGAAAGGCCGCACATAGTATAACAGTATTAGATGTCAGCTAAGGTAACCCTAGCATTCTCTTGTCGGGCTAAGGCTATTATGCCATTGATGACTCGGTAGGAATTAATGGCGAGCTGCATTGGGTTCAACTTATAGTAATGGAGGACTTCTCGAAAAAGGATGTAGAGTGGGAGCCTAAGTCCACACTCGATAAAAGCTACAACATGGAAGGGCATATAATCAGTTGTAGGCATGATGGAGTCATCCTCCCCAGCCAACCTCAGATGAACGTCGGCCGGGATGTCAAACTCCTGCCTAAAGTGCTCTAATTTGGTCGGGGTGTCTACCCTATGCTTCCACATTCCCATGATATCGGCTTAATTGGAGGAGCTAGATTTCAGAAGGAAGTATTTTGGAGGGTTTTAGGGACCTTGGCTAAAGCCTAAAAATACACAGAATTTGTGGGGAATCGTTTCAGTTTTTCCTAAGATTTGTGGTTTCAACAAACAAATCCCAAACCTAGATCTATGGAAACGAGGATTGAAGGCAAGAATCTGGAAAAGTCACAAAAAACAGAAAAGCAAGAATGTGTTTCAGAATTAAGAACAGTGGTGAACTATCAAGAAAACTGTGACAAAATGTGCACAAGGGCGCGAGGCCAAGAACAATGGCAAAAGTGAGCAAATTTGTGAACAATGTGTGCGTATTCAAGACACAAATTGGGCAAAAACAAAATCGTAAGGTAAACGTGCTCTAATACATGATTTCTAAATTGAATACTTGAGCAAAACAGCAATGGCAACAAAAAATGAAGCAAAACTTCTTGAAGAGCAACAAGAAATTGAAGTAAAAGGGAACTGTTACTTACCCAAGAAAATTGAAGCCGAAGTAAATTTTCGCTGAAAGCAAGGAAATACGGCAAGAACCTTGCCGGAGGAAAAAGTCAGGCTGGTCGCAGAAAGCTTCGTAAAAGCAGCAATGGAGGATTTGGAAGAAAAAGCTAGAGAGAGAAAAAGCTTCAGAAATAACTATGTAAAGTGAAAAGACAAAGAGAGAGGACACTAGTTTTGTTAAAACTTGAAACGGTGGCAAAAAGGCAATTAATGTGCCTAAAACGACGTATGCGTCAGACGGCGCACGCAAGAAAAATTCAACTTACAGGCACGTATCGAATACGTTCCAATAAGGGGAAGACGCGTGGCTAAAACGGTTGAGTTATTGTGCATGACAGCTCATACGCGTGAAGGAGCTCTTGGAATTCTTGTTCTTTAGAAGACATGTCGGCCTGAATGATAATCTCGGCTGAGTAATTTGAACAAAACATGGTTAGTGGTTCTGAGGCATTAATGGAAGCAGACTATAGGACTTGGCCATACTGAGCCGACAAGTTCTTACTTCGTCAATAAATGATAGAGCAAGACAGCCGACATGCTATACGGTATGACGATATAGGTTCCATCACCTCAGGATGCCGAGGTAATAGAACCTAGGGGGCAGTTGTGGGGATGTATTTTCTGAGTACCAACACGTGGCAAGGTGACACCGATGTGTCAGCCGAGGTGCCACGTGTCCTGGTTGTGACGTTGAGGTTATCTCGGATAGGCTAAGGTTATCTCCGAAGATATCGGAATCTGGGATAAGCGGATAAGGGACAAGAGTCCTAAAATGAAGACTTCAGCCTAGATAAGGATAAAGCTCTTAGGGAGTTTATCTTTATCTATTGGAGAGTCCAAGATAAGCACTAAGCAAAAGTCCATTGAAGCGAGGCTTCTATGGGGACTAAGATTGAGTTAACTATAAAATAGGGGCACTCCCATGGGTCTAAGGTACGCAATTTATATTATGAACAGTGAGTTAAGCACTTGATTTATCTTTGAGAGATAACTGACTTGATCGTCGGAGTGCCCCCGGGTGGACGAACCACCGCCGGAATCTCTTCTTTTTGTTGCAGGTCAATCAGGTGCCATCTATTCTGCCAGTGCTCTTCAGCTAAATACTGAGTTGGTAGTGTGGTCGGAAATTCACTCACACAATATAAATAGATAATATATAGATATAGATAGATGTTATGATGTGCACCCCTTTTAAGAGTGCATATATATACCCTATTATAAAATATGTAACTTTATTACAAAATTTCGTAACATTAATCACAAAATACGTAATATTGATATAAATTGACATAACAAAAAAATGTAGTAACTAAACCATAAACTTTTGAAATATCAATCACAAAATTTTGAACATTTTATTACGCTAATTTATGACAAAATTATACATTTTATAATTAATTATACAAAATTTTATAATTAAATTATATATTTTTATAATAGGATACATACCATAGGATTTCCATCATATTATGGCGTTTCATCCTCTATTTGAATATGCTTCCACAACTAAAGAAAAATTGAAAAAAAACAAAAAGATAAGCCCCTTAGAGCATATTGCTAGTGTTGTTGCTAGCAGTACTGCTAACTGTGGTGAGCACAGTAACAAGGAAGGAAAGCAAGGAAGAAGAGCTATGGGATGAGCTATGGGATAACCTTGAAGAGACTGCTAAAACCATGGAGAAACCTTGGCTAGTTGCAGGGGACTTTAATGACTTCACTAAACAGAATGAAAGAACAAGCTATGCTCTAAACTACAACCATAGCAGAGCTCAAAAGTTCACAGAGAGAATCAACAATTGCAATCTCATGGACCTCGGGAGTGTTGGCCCCAGACTCACCTGGACTAACAATAGGAAAGGCTTGGCTAACACAATGGAGCGACTAGACAGAGCCATGAGCAATGACAAATGGAGAGCCCTTTTTCCAGAAGGCACTGTGAGGACTCTACCCCGCACCTATTCAGACCACTCTCCTTTGGTGGTTCTTACCCAAGGTATCCTAAAAACAGGCCTTTTAGATTTGAAGCTGTATGGCTTTGTCATCCGAATTTTTTTGATGTTGTCTTAAATTCTTGGGTTAATATGAACTCTAATCTTATGGAAGCTATTAAAGAGTTTACCAGTAATGTGCAAACTTGGAATAAGGAAGTCTTTGGGAATGTCTACAGACGTAAAAGATCTCTCCTAGCTCGTATAGAAGGCATCCAAAAATCCCAAACCCATAACTATTCCCATAATCTTTTCCTGCTTGAACAAGATCTCATCAAACAATATAATTCCACCATTTTTCAGGAAGAACTTATCTGGTTCCAAAAATCTAGAGTCAAGTGGATCACCTTGGGAGACCAAAATACCAAATTTTTCCACATCTCCACCCTTAACAAGCGTAGGAAATTGAAAATCAATTTGCTTAAGAATGATAATGGTCATTGGCTTGTTAATTCTGATGAAATCAAAAATCATATACTCCATCATTTTAGAGAGTTATTTAACCCAGGGGGGAGCATTATTCTGGATAATTAGAGGAATATTAATAACACTTGGTTTACTAGAGAGGACAATATGAGCCTGCAAGCTCCCATATCCGATCATGAGATTTGGCTAGCCATTAAAAACATAAAAGCCTTCAAAGCACCTGGGTCTGATGGTCTACAAGCTATTTTTTATCAACAAAATTGGAGCATAGTAGGCCCTTCAGTGTGTAATTTTGTCGAACATTGTTTTTCTACCAATACCATTCCCAAAGAGATCAATGAAACTCTAATTGTTCTAATTCCAAAACTAGACAACCCTGAAAACATTAAGCAATTTAGGCCCATAAGCTTGTGTAATGTGACTTACAAGACCATCACTAAGCTTATCGTTAACAGAATTCGACCTTTGCTTTCTGATCTCATTAGCCCCAACCAAAGTAGCTTCATCCCTGGTAGAACTACCACGGACAATATTATCATCACTCAGGAAATTATTCACACCCACAAAAATAAGAAAGGCAAATCTGGTGGTATGGTGCTTAAAATTGATCTTGAGAAAGCCTATGATCGTATATCTTGGGATTTTATCCACCTCACACTTAAGGAATTTAACTTGAACCCTGATTGGATTAACCTCATCATGAATTGTGTTACTTCTGTTAACTCTTCTATCCTTTGGAATGGTGAGCGTCTTCCTAGCATTAAAATTGGAAGGGGTCTCACAAGGGGACCCCTTATCCCCGTACTTGTTTGTGCTTTGCATGGAGAACCTTTCTAACATGATTAGACTCAAAACCCAGAATAGAGTTTGGAAAGGTCTTAAGGCTGCCAACCATAGCACCCCTATCTCTCATCTTTTTTTTTGCGAATGACCTTATATTATTTGCTAAAGCCAACAGAAGAAACTGTGAGTACATCATGGAAGTTTTGACTGAATTCTGTGATATCTCTGGACAGAGAATTAATCTTCATAAGTCAAAACTGTTTGTTTCCCCTAACCTACCCAGGAGTGAGGCTCTTCCCCTTAGCTACCAATGTGGCATACCTCTTACTAATGATCTTGGTAAGTATTTAGGTACCCCTCTTCTTCATAGCAAACTAAACAAAAACCATGTTAAAGACATCATTGCTAAACTTACCAACAGGTTGGCTGGTTGGAAAGCTAGAACTCTATCTCTGGCTGGAAGAATTACTCTTGTGAAATCAGTTACTTCAGCTATACCTAACCATCTTATGCAAACTATGGAACTTCCTAGAAATATTTGTGACAAAATTGACAATTTAAATAGAAACTTCATTTGGGGCAGTACTGACACTGCCAGAAAAGTCCATCTTGTGAATTGGAATCAAGTTTGCAAAAGTAAGAAACAGGGTGGCTTGGGCATCAGGAAAACCAGAGAGCAGAACTCTGCTTTACTTTCTAAACTAGGCTGGAAAATTGCTAGCAATGCTGAGAACCTTTGGTGTGATGTTCTTAAATCTAAATATCTTCAGCATCATTCTATTTCCAACTGGCCCATAAAGAGAAAAGCTTCTCATACTTGGAAGAGTATAATTAAAAACAGGGAGGTCTTAGAGACTAATATCAAATGGAATGTAGGGAATGGAGAGAACATAGCACTTTGGACTGATTGGTGGTGTGGTTCTCAACATCTGTGTAACACTAACCCTAGCTCTAATATTGACTATAACATAACAGTTAGTTCCATTCTTGATGAAGAAGGGAATTGGGATCTAACCCCAATCCAGCACCTTATCTCACAACAGGACAAGGCTAACGTTCTTAGTATATACAGACCAAGGTTTGTGACTTACATGGACACTCCAACTTGGCAAGGAACCACAAATGGTAACTTCTCTACATCTGCAACCTACAATGCTCTTACAAAACAAGATGAAGAAGAAGTTGATTGGCACTGGATCTGGCAAATGAAAGTTCCTCCAAAACTTAAAACCTTTCTTTGGTTAGCCATGCAAGGTAAACTTCTTACTAACCAGATGAGATTTACAAGAAACCTTACTGATTCTGATCTCTGCAACAGATGCCAAACTCATAGAGAAGACATGATTCATTTGCTTATAGAATGCCCCAAAGCTAAAGCCATATGGCCCCAGCTGAAAGGTCTCCAATGATGGATCACAGAAGACAGCAAGTCACTAGCTGAATGGCTGAAATCCAACCTAAAAAGCAAAGGGAAAGTGGCTGATACCCCATGGCCAACAACATTCTTAACAGCCATATGGACCATATGGAAAGATAGGCATAAGGAGGTGTTTGATAAGCATATTCAATCTGCCCAAATCAGTACAGCAAGAATACTTCAACAGGCCAAAGAAATACATGAAGCATTTCAAAACCCCCTTCATCCTAATTACTTAGAACCAAGACTAATTAATTGGTCTGCTCCTTTTGCAGGGAAACTAAAACTGAACACAGATGGAAGCTTTAAAGGGGATCCAAGTCAGTCCGGGTATGGAGGTCTGTTGAGGGATGAAGCAGGCACCTGGCTGTGGGGCTATCATGGATATTTAGGAAATTGCACAAGCCTGGAAGCAGAACTTTGGGGACTCTACAGAGGGCTCACAATCATCATGCAAAAAGGACTAGCCAACATTGAGCTGGAGACAGATTCCCAACTTGCCATGAAGCTAATTCAGGATGGAGCTGAAAGTTCCTCCCCCTACAGAGCACTGATAGAAGATGCCAACTTCATGTTCAAGAGATGCAAGTGTAGCATCAAATATATTCCAAGGGAAGCAAATCAATGTGCAGATGCACTTGCCAACATTGGAGTCAATCAATCTGAGCACTTGGTGTTCCTTGAAGACCCTCCTGGAGCTATGTTTTCTCTTCTGATTGCAGACATAGTTTCTACTAATGTAGATAGGGTTTTGATGCCTTTGTTTGTTTATTTGTGTGTACTTAAACTTTGCTACTTTGTTCTATTGTTCACTTGAATCAAAAAAAAAAAAAAAGCAAGAAGAAGAGAGAGAGAGGGATGAGATTGTGCCGGAGACAGCTTCAAGTGTGATGTAATGATGACAAGTCATCAATATTGTCCTTTTCTATTTGGTTTTCCATTTTATACGGTATATAAATATAATATATTTATATATTTTAGTGTATTTCATTTTTACATAATACATATTTTAATATATATTTAATTACATCATTGGATTGGAGCACACCATTACTCTCTAAATTAACAAACACTAAACACATACAAATAAATTTCACTTTTCATATTTTTTGTCATATAACACTTTAACACATAATTTTAACATCATCGGAGATGCTCTCAGGATAAGATAAAGACATTCAGATATTGAGAGAGCCAAAGAAGTGGTGAGATCGTGATGCCGAAAGGAGACAAGATCACGATGTGAACACTAGAGAGTGGAGACTCGGACATTGTGGAGGATGAACTTTGACCATAGGTTTAAGAATGAAACTTTTTACTATTTGAGCAATATACTATATGCGTATTTCTCTTTGTCATTATTCTATTATTTTTTCAAGTTACATACGCATCACGTATGCAAACCGTCAGTATTATTATAAAGTGAAGGTTAGAGTTAATGCAGATTGTAGATTGTAGTTTGCTTACGCTTGAATTGCCTAAAGTAGTTACCAAAAGTAGAAATTACTAACCCTAGGGTCGCCGGGGGGGGGGGGGGGGTTCAAGGGGTCTTGACCCCTCCAACCTTCTGCTCAATCTCCATTTTATATGCTTTTGCCAATTTTTTGTTTTTTATTTTTATATATTACATAATGGCCCCTTCAATTTCAATCTAACACTCAAAAAAAATTGTAAAGACCCTAATATAGTAGAGTTACCTTTCAAAGAAAATATTTACAATAATGTTGTGATGATTATATTTTCTTATTATGTATTGTTTATCTTCTTATGTGTTAGTGCTATATTAGTATCAAATATGAGTGGTTAAGATAATAAACAAATCGTGGTAAAAAAGATGATCATTCTAACATTATTGTAGTTCAAAAAAAAAAAAAAAAAAAATTGTAACATTATTGAAATTTTTAGTCCGGTCCATGTTAAAAACAGTATAGTTTATTTGTGAGTTTCTATAGTGTATTTAATGGAATCACTTGTAAAACTTTATATACCTAAGGATATTGTAAAGATTAATGGGAGACTTATTTATAAGTCCTATTTCGAACACTTATGTTATGTTAAGTCCTGTGTAATTTCTTAGAGAGCTTCAAATCCTATTTAGATAGGAATGTATTCTACAGATCTTATGAGTTGTAAATAAATGGTATTACTATATTATTATACACTATAATGGCAAAACTATATATAGGAAATTGAATGTTACTATAAATCATATCTATATGAATGTGAATTTCAAAATACACGAACAAGTAACATTTTCACATTCAATTTAAAAAATAAAAAACCTAGTAAGTTTGCGAAACGTAACGTGACACGTTACGTTACGTTTCGTTTATGTAGGTGTCGCGTTACGTTACATTTATGTAATTCAATTTAAAAAATCAAAAACCTAGTAAGTTTGCGAAACGTAACGTGACACGTTACGTTACGTTTATGTAGGTGTCACATTACATTATGTTTCGCAAACTTAATCTATGGTAACATTCAAATTCCTATATATGGTTTTACCATTATTTATGATATTAACAACTAATATTGAGGGTAAATGTGTCAACAAACTTCACACAGGACTTATGGGAACATAAGTTTTTTAGTAGGACCATATATAGCATAAGTCTCCCTAATAGGACTTATAAATAATTTTCCCTAGATTATTAATTACATTAAGATTTTTTTTAACTATTAGTCTAATATTACCTTAATGTTTATCTATAAATTCTTACATTTGGACCTCCTTAACCATAAAATTCATACAAATAATATTTCATTAAGACTAATCTCTTATAATATTTTGGTCTAATTGATCTCTATTGAGTAATATTTAATAATAATTTAATCAAATAAAATTCTAATGGATCCATCAACGGCTCAGTAAATTTATCATATACCTTCTCTTTGACGAAATGACCCTCCAAAGAAATTCTGGCTCTGCCTCTAACTAACGCTATCTAACTATTTTAATAAAAAACTATTAAATCTAACTTATTCACGCATGTAATATGTACAAAACTTCTAATATGTATATATATATATAGAGAGAGAGAGATAAACACAATGTTTTTTTTATTTATTAGTTTCATATAAATAATAAAGTTTATAAAAATGAATCTTGTCGAAATTGTAAGGTTACCCTATTATGAACTGAATGCTAGGAATTCAAACCACAAAAATAGTCTTTCTGAGCAAGCAACATACACTTAATTCTCTCCAAATCAATTATAAAAAGAATCAAATTATTCCAACTCAACTCTTATTCGATTTATTAAAAAATTGTTCGAGTGGTTTATTCAAATGATTCCAACTCAACTCTTATTCGATTTATTTTGGTTTATTATTTAAGTCAAATTGAAATAATTTTCTATACTAGGTTAAGTAAACTTATATCCATTATATACTAAAAATAAATCAAATTATTTTAACTCAACTCATAATCAACTTGATCAAAACTCTATGAGATCAATTCAAAAAGTAAACAAAGCTAAAATTGAACATATTTTAAAGATCTTTAATTTTTTTTTTAAAACAATCAATCTTAAGCAACTTTCTACTGGGCTCTACACGTAAATAATTACATACTTCTATGCTTCCATATATTTTTTAATATATTTTTTATGTAAAATTCCCTACCAGAACAATCTTACCGGACAACTTTGAAATTAACGTGGATGCGTCCTTCATTATAAAATTGAGAAATGTTAGGGATCATGAAAATTTTTTCATGAAAATGATCATGAAAAATTTGTGACCCTTAGATTACCTTGATTAGTGTGTGGTGCTTTATTCTACACCATTCTATGTTTAATTTTTTTACATATATATATATATTTTTGGTTCTTAATATTAGTCTTCAAATAATGCGCTCTCTCTCTTTCCAAAATCTCACATCTCAACCCACTGTCAAGTGTTTACTTAAGCCTGGACAACATCCAGATTTAACAAAAATCAATATCAGTTAATTAATAATCAGAATCCCAAAATAAAAAAAAAAAACATACTTGTAACTCAAATAAGGTGCTGCTTGCTTCACCAGTTATCAGTGACCCTTCAAAACATTGTAGACACAACAAATAACCAAAAATTGCTTTGGATCAGGACTGGAGCTAGAATTTTAGCATAAAGGGGCAAAAATTATGAAAAGAAAATATACACTACAACATCAATTCCTACCAATATAAAAGGTGAAAAATAACATAAAAAACACATATATAAATAACATGTCTTTTTTTTTATATTCAAGTTGAATTACAAAAGATAGCAATTATAACACAATCTATTGACAATAGTTGTGAGAAACCAATTTTTTTGGTTATATTGTCTAAATTATTAAATTTTATACTTTGAACCTCACAGCATTGTGAGTTGTTCAACCACTCGAGGTCTAAATAATAGCTAATAATAGTATATGGAAGGTTTATCTGAGAATGTAGGCGGGCAATCACCCCCTCTAGGTCCATCCTTGCTTTAGATGCCTATGGAAATTCCATTTGAAACCATAACAAATCAGAGTGCGCTACTCAAAGCTCAAGCACACAAGGTTTGCCTGTCTGAAGATTAACAGAAACAAATACTAACATGAAAGATATTACTATCAAAATTACCCAAACAAATGTTATTATGATATCATTTTGATGCTGTAAACAGGAAATGAAAAAAGACCACAATCTAAGCTCTTATTTCAAATATATGTACAGCTCTCACATTTAGTCCTAGTTGTTGGCAACCATGGCATCCATAGCAGGGTTAGTCTCTATTTTCTTTATACGTAACCTTTTATTGGGAGGAAGGTCTTTAGCTGATACATCAGCATCAACTAGGATAGAGTCCTCTTCATTAAAATCTCCTCTTAAGACTCCCATAGCAATTTCATTCTCAACCATTTGTTGTATCACTCTCTTGACTGGCCTCGCTCCAAAGTTGGGATCAAAACCCAATGTCGCTAGAAGTTCCCCAGCTTCCTTCGTGTAGTAGAGGTCAATCTTCTTCTGTTTGAGCCGGTCTTTCACCCGATTCAACTGCAATTCAAGATAACAGCAGTATTTTCAGAATATTATTTTCTAGATAGGAAATTCCAGAACATATATAGTAACATGATACTGTCTGAGAATGTAATAATACAAGAATAGCACAAAGGTAATTATAATTGGTAAGAAGTCACAATTTTAGCCATCTATCACCAATCACAGAATAGACCTGCATTTGATAACCTACAAATCAACATCATTGGATATTCACCTGTGATTGTATGCATACAAATGACCAATATTAGATCTTTGTCAGTATCTATGTGGCCCACAATGAATGCCAAAATCGTAATGAAAGTAGTGAATGCAGGATTGTACAATTGAAATTTTTTCACTTTTTTTTTTGCAAGCCCTCAGTCAGGGTTAGAAACACAAGTATGCTCATCAAACCAAAGAGAGAAAATAAAGAATGGTGAATACAATTCAAGCTGAAAGCCTGAAATAACATAATGAATACTCGTCAAAGATTTAGTATACAGAGGAATGTAGGCTAGAATATGAAACATGAACAGAACAAAATCATAGATCTGCTGAGAGAGTTTAATTACCTGGATCTCAACAATTTTGCTGATTTCTTTGGAGTCCAGAGGTTGGAAAACAATATACTCATCAATTCGATTCATGAACTCTGGCCGGAAAGTTTGCCTAGCCAATTCAATGACCTGTTTTTTCATCACTTCATACACTACCTCCTTACTGTCATGTGAGGTTCTAAGAGTTTCAAGGATACAGTGGGACCCAATATTTGATGTCATTATCAAAACACAATTTGTGAAACTAACAGTCCGTCCTTGGGAGTCGGTTATCCTTCCATCATCCAGCACCTGTAACAGAATGTTGAAAACATCATTATGTGCCTTCTCAATTTCATCAAAGAGCACAACGGAATAAGGCCTCCGACGGACCACTTCCGTAAGTTGTCCACCTTCTTCATAACCAACATATCCAGGTGGGGCACCAACCAAGCGAGATACTGCGTGTTTTTCCATGTACTCACTCATATCGATCCTCACAAGAGCATTTTCTGTGTTGAAAAGGTATCCAGCTAGAGCCTTTGCAAGCTCAGTTTTACCAACACCAGTAGGTCCCATGAATGAAGCTCGCTATAGGACGGTTTGGATCAGACAATCCAGCTCTTGATCGTCGAATTGCATCAGCCACAGATTTGACTGCCATATTTTGACCAACTACCCTCTTGTGGAGAACTTCTTCTAGCCTGACAAGCTTCTCCCTCTCTGACTGCTGGAGGTGTGATAAAGGTATGCCAGTCCATTTGCTTACAATTTCAGCAATATCAAGATCAGTAACCTCTTCACGAAGCAAAGATTTTCCGGACTTTTGATAGTCAGCAAGGTTCTTTTCAGCTTCTTCTAGCTGGCGCTGAAGGGACATTAGTGTTCCATATTTGAGCTCAGCTGCACGATTTAGGTCATACTCACGCTCAGCAGCTTCCATCTCTAGGTTGACTCTATCAATCTATTCAACAAAAAATAAAGGTGAGTTGGAAACGGGTTAGGGTGATGCAAGTGTATAGTTGCCATCAGTACAATATACACTAACAAGACTTACCTCCTCTTTAATTGACCGTATACGATTCATGAGAACTTTCTCACGTTCCCACTGCTCAGTTAACTCTTTCTGTTTTTGCTTAAGTGACAAAAGCTCATTTTCCAGCTTGGCTAATTTTTCTTTGGATGATTTATCATTCTCTTTTTGCAGAGAGAGTTTCTCCATCTCTAGCTTTACCACAGCCCTATCTATTTCATCCAATTCAGTAGGCTTAGAAGTAATTTCCATCTTTAGCTTTGCAGCAGCTTCATCAACGAGATCAATGGCTGAAATCAGGAGAAGAATTTATGAGAATCAAATTCAGAAAAAGACATTTAGCACCAAAAACATCTAAAGTAAACAAGAGCTAGATCACTCCCAAGCTTCTAAATAGAGAAATGTTTCCTTTCATGTTTTCGTTCTTCTTTTTCTCCTTTTCTGAATAAACCATGGAGCAAATCCATGTCTGTTAATTGTCATTAAGATTATCAACGACTTCATGCAATCCATAAAAGGAATTTGCTCCATTAACATCTGTCCAGGCACTCAAGCACTGTGGAGATGGATCACATGGTTCCAGAATTTAATAATATATTAAAAAAAGTAGAAAAAATTTAACATTTAGGTTAGTCAAAGAAAAGCATTTATAGACAGGCTGATGATATATCAAATTAGCATTGATAAGTTCATTGTGTGCAAGTATTAATAGATAGGAAAAAGAAAAGAACGAGAATTACGCTGGTAGAGAAGGATTGATTTCCAGGCCTGAAACAAAGCTATTCATTACCTTTGTCAGGCAAAAAACGCTCTGTTATATATCGATCTGCAAGAACTGCCGCTGCAACAAGGGCACTGTCTGATATTTTAACCCCATGATGCAGCTCATACCGTTCACGCAATCCACGAAGAATGGAAATTGTGTCTTCTACAGATGGCTGACCGCAAAACACTTGTTGAAATCTGCGTTCCAGAGCCGGATCCTTCTCAACGTATTTTCTATATTCGTTTAAAGTAGTTGCTCCTATACATCGGAGCTCACCTCGGCCAAGCATTGGTTTCAACAAATTTCCCGCATCCATTGCCCCACTTGTAGCCCCTACATGACACAAATAAGACCACCACATCAAATAATTGAACATTGACAGTCTAACTAATAGAATGTAACAGAAGGTATAACAGACTGGGATGTGAATATAAGCCTGCCAGAAAAACAGAAAGAACATTAATGTGCATATGCATGTAGCTGCCGCTGGATCGATGGGTGAAGATATGGGCCCCCATGCGTACTTAATATCCGGTCATAATTCATTCAAGAACTTCGAATATTTTTAAATCATCAGATGTTATTTTCAATAATGTTCTTGTTATATAGTCTTCTCCTTTACCAAGTGATGCAGTCCACGAGAAGACAAGAAAATGCAAAATATAAGAAGCGGCTCCTTTTGGAAATTGATTGTTTCAAGCCGAACGAACTTGGGATCCATGTATAATTAAATTTTTAGAATTGGTAGTCTATTTTTATGATTACTTAGACTATGTATTAATCTTATAATTTTCTAATACAATTTATTAAGTTTTATAGTTCAGAGGTATTTTTCGTAATTTGCATAATTTCTGGATGCCCATGGGTCATCACACGGGTCAACTTATGCAATTAGGTTATGGGCCTTATTTGGACTTTTATAGGTTTTAGAAAAGCTCAGTAGTATCCTTTTTAAAAATTCTAGACCTATTTAATGAAGTCAGTCTTCATATCTAGATAAAGTCACGTAATACCCCCCTTTAATTCGATAGAGAACATGTTTTGGAGATATTTGTGAAACTTTTGAAGCTCTCCAATGGTGTGTGTGATACAATTCTAATCCTGGTGTGATGCCTAGAGAATCTAGGTGTGATTTTAGATCTTTTCTTATTCTTTTTAATTTTTCTGCTCTTATAGCCTCTAAAACCATAAAACCAAATCTTTGTTGACCACTATTCAATGCCCAGCTTCATAGATCTTTACCCTCACCCACAGAAGCGCAGACACATATACGAACACGTGACACGAGACAACACAGACAAGTGGACACGCAAATTTTCAAAAAATAAGGGACACAACACACTAGGGATACCCTCAAAATATATAATTTTATTTATTTATTATGTCATAAAATTAAAAAAAAAAATTCAGAAGTAATAAAAAAATGCAAAATAATATTAACAAATATTTTAAAATATATATACAGCTATTCATCAATTTTAGCACTTCACCCAATAAATAAATTCGGCAATTTCAAGAAATTTATTTATTTTTCAAGTAAAATTTATTTGCTCTATGCATGTTCAGGAAAAGAGAGCCAAAGATGAATGTTAAAACGTAGAGGGGTTGCAAATTTTTGTTTACTTATCCTATAGTTGACCTCATAAAAGGGGGAAAAAAAATAAAATTAAGAAAATATATAATCAAAGAGAAAAGAGAGAGAGAGAAGATGAAAAAAGAGTCTAAAGGAAAAAAAAAGAAACAAAGAAAAGAAGAAGACAACGAAGAGAAGAACGAAGAGAAGAACGAAGAGGATGAGACGAAGAAAAGAAGAACGACCGAGAGAGACAGAGAGAAAGAAGTTGTTCACAGGTAGGTCTCTCTCTCTCTCTCTCTCTCTCTCACTCTCACTAAGTGTCCCTCAAGTGTCTGAGCTTGTCCGCAAAGTGTCGACTGGAAAAAAATCAAAAACAAATTCTGGACACATTAGAGAGACTGTCCAACACGTGTCCATCACATGTCTGCAGTGTGTCCATGTCTGACATGTGTCGGACACCCATATGTTGCCTCCAAAGAGATGTCCATGCTTCAATGCTCACACTCTAGCTTGCAAAAGAACCCTAAACCAACATAGGTACTGTTCAAAGCACCCAAAACAATTGTTGTTTTGATCTCTTCCTATGAAGCATCGACACGTCCCAGGGCCTGCATACGAGTGTTGGACACGAACACGCGTCGGACACACTACACGTGTCCCCTTTTTTTTTTTTTGAATTTTTCCAATCAGACAAGCCATGGACATGCCGTGACACTATCCAAACACGCGCGAGGTGGATCGAAGAAGCCCTAACTGTTGGAGAGGAGAGAGAGGGAGAGAGAGAGAGAGAGAGAAGCCCTAACCTATTCAAATCAATCGAAGAAGCCCTGATGTATTCTTCTTTGTCCTTCGTCTTCTCTGTTCTTTTTCTTCTACTCCCTTTTCTGTTTCGTCTCTTTGTCTTCTCTAATTCTCTCTCCCTTTTCTAATTTCACTTTCCCCCCTCTTTCGTTGCTCTTTTTTTATTTTTTTCTCTTCTCCATCTTTCTTTTTTTTTATATATATATTTTTTTTCTGTTTCTATCTCCTTTATTTTCCTTATTTCTCCCCTTCCTTCTTTTTCTTTTTTTTTTTTTTTTTAATCCTTATTTTTGTTAAACCTAAAATTCATAGAATAAATTATTTTTATTTAAAAAAACTAATTTTTTATTAAAAAATTTAAGAAATGTGTTTATTAATTTTATTATTATTGTAATTGTATAAGAATCAATGATTTTTTTTTAATTTTAGACATATAATAAATAAAATTATATATATTAAACGTGTCCTTAGCATGTCGTGTCTCCCATTTTTTTAAAAATTTGCATGTCCGCACGTCCGTGTCGTGTCCGTGCATCATAGATCTCTTGACTGTTTAATTAAACCTAGCACTAGTTTTTCCCATTCACTAATTAAAACCCTAAAATTCTCATTGGATTTCAACTTTAAACCACGAAATAAACCCACAAATTCCAGCTTTAAAACCCTTCATGGCACTGTCCTGCATCGAGTTCAGCAAAAGATCCTATTCTTAGACCAAGTTCTGAAAGTCTGCCCTTTTTGGAAAATCTTTTGTTAGATATATATTTTCTGAGAACCAAAGACATGAGATTCATTTTGGAATTATGGAGGAGCTTGATGGTTTTAATGCTCAACTAATACTTTGAACAACAAACCAGCTCAATGCAAGGTGATAAAAAAATCCACGGGTAAATTACAAATACACCCCTTGAGGCTTGCTTAAAATATAATTTGCCCCTTGTGGTTCTGGAAATTACATCCCTCCCCTTGAAGTTTCTCATTTCAAAACAAATAGCCGCTTTTATAAATAACTTATCAAGTCAATTAACAGTTTTTAATAATTTCAGAATTTATTTCGATTAATAATTTAGGTAATTTAATCATTGTCTAAGAGAGCAATTAGGAATTTCATGTTTTCAATTAATTTTGTTAAATAAAAAATTCTGACAATGGAGTATTTGTAATTTTCCAAACCATGGGAGCTAATCCGTATTGTAAGCAAACATTAAGGGGTGTATTTGTAATTTACCCAATATCTAATTATCAAGACGTAAAAGGGGTCTGATTGATGAATCAGTACCCCCCAAGGAGCTCCAAGGTTGAAACTAATCATATTCGTGATTCAAAAAACCCCATAATATCCTACATTTTTAGGCTTTATTGAATTGATGTATCCTTATAAATGTGTCATATATGTCTCTCGTATCCATATCCATAGGATAAACAATGAAAAATGATGACATTAAAATCGAATTTCAACAATTAAGCATGCAAATAAACTTGCAAACAACCCTTATGCACATAAAACATATAAAATTGAGAAGTGCAAGGGCAATAAAAACAGTTTAGCTTTAGTATGACCTACTAAAAAAAGTAAAGTGGTTGGCCATTGGCTCACCATTCTTTGAGCTCATGTATAATACAGACCCTACAATTATAAAAAATATTTTTTACACATGTATCTTAGCCATACCCATAGCCTATTTTTTAAAGTTTTGTCGTATCGTCTTGTATCTCATATCTATATATATGTGCTTCATAGCTTATGCTCGTGTACTTTAAAACTCGAGGACGAATTTTTTCCAACTGGGAAGAATGATGCAGTCGTCGGGAAGATTAAGAAAAAGAAAAATTAAAGAAGTGGCCCTGTTTGGAAATTAGTTGGTTCCAAACCAAATTCACTTGAGATCGATGTATAATTAAACTTTAAGATTTAGTAGTGTTATTTTATGATTACTTAGGCTAGTTATTAATCTATTTAATTTTCTATATAAAGTTTCATAGCTCAAGGATAGTAATTAGCATAATTTCCAAATATGGTTTGCATTTATGAAACACGGGTGTGAGTACAGATATTGGTATGGGTATGCCGATAAGCAAAAAAAATTAGGATAAGGATACGGATACGACTGAGGTACATCAATAAATTTTTTATTTTTTGTAATTTATAGTTTGAGATTCAATTTACAAATCAAAGTTCAATACCAAAACTAAAAGGAGAGATTACAAAACCAAAAGAGAAATTATAGTTCAACAATACCAATACCAAAGCAAAGTCTACAAGCAATTTTAATGCCATTAAATAGGAGAAATTAGAAAATAAAGTTTCATTCCAAAAGCAAACTAAGTGAAATTTGAAAACTTGAAACTTTAGTTTTTACTTCCATCAACTTCATCATTGAATAATACATCTTTGATCTTTGGCACATCAAATAAAGAATTTGCAATTTCAAATAAATCAGAACTCTAATAAATTAAACGTATCTCCACTAATGTCCCAGAACTTGGTGTACTCTCGAATGTACCAATCTCATACCCATGAAGTACCTGTGGAGTACCCAATTGCCAAAAAATATATAAAAATTACCCAGTACGTATTTCGAGTACCCGGTACGGATGCAGTCCTGTCAGTACGAGTACGACAACATTTTCGAAGTACTCGCGCTTCATAGGTTTGCATAATTTCCGAATATGGACTGTAGAGTTATCATATGAGCCATGCTATGTAATCAAATTTTATTTACGGGTCTTATTTGGTCTTGTATGATTATAGAAGTGACAAATTTAGTAGGTTTTTCTTTTTTTTGCTTTCTTTTTAAATCTTAGTCCTAGTTAGTGAAGGAAGTCTCCAATCTCCATACCCTATACAAAGTCATGTAATTAATTTAATAGACAACAAGTTTTGAAGAATTTTGCGAAGTTTTTGAAGCTCTTCTATGGATTGTGTGAGGCAATTCCAACCTTAGGAATAATCCCTATGGAATTTAGGTGTGATGCCTAATTCTTCTTATCTTTTAATGTTTTTGCACTTTTAGCCACTAAAACCATAAAACCAAATCTTTATTAACCCCTATTCAACCCCCAAGCTTCATAAATCGTTAAACAGTCCCCAAATAGTTCCATAAATCCTTTCTCTTCACTATCAAACCTCTACCCTTCCATGTCTCCATACAAATCCTTTAATACTCCGTATTTTTGCCACCTGTTCAGCTACAAAAATCAACTACAATTCAGCCCCCAAAGCTTAGGGTTTCTGCTGTCATATATTATTTTGGGCTGTTACTAGTAGGTGAGTAATCCTCGAACTCATCCTACATCACCCAGTCACCAATAAAACAAGAATGTATTGGTGCTTAAAAAATAATTTCCAAAGATTTCATTATATAATTCCAAGGCATGTTGATTGTGGTACTACCATCACATGAAATTATCAATGTCATACATTGATAAAATCATTAACCCTCAAGTGCATCAACTGGACAGTATATTGACAGTTCATTATGCAAACAATTCATGTATATATCCACTATGAGCTGTGCTTATCAGGTAAGCTAAATAATTTTTTTAAATCATCCTTGACAAATTTTGATTATCTTATGTAACATCCAGTACTCCATAATTTTCTTCATTTCATGCTTACCAAATCATTACAAACCATGTTTCTAATTATTCATGGCACGCTTTACCACTAGTGTTTCTTAGCATGTATGTGCACACCACAAAATAGGATCTTCATTAAAATGGATGAAGGTAAAGAAGTCAGTTCTTATACATTATCTCAAACTGTATATTTTTTATTTTAAGTTTTCGAACTCTTACAACATCTCGAACTTCAATCTATTGGACACCTATAAAATTTGCAAGCTATTAACATATTGTTGTTAACTTAGATTTATGGATAGGAACACAGATGAAATATTGGTGGGAAAAACAAAAAAATACAACAGATACCAAACAAACAGAATACTAACCGGCACCGACTACTGTATGGATTTCATCAATAAACAAAATAATCTGCCCATTTGAAGCTGTGACCTCCTTCAAGACAGCTTTTAGCCTTTCTTCAAAATCTCCTCGGAACTTAGCACCAGCAAGCAAAGAACCCATATCCAGAGAAATCAGCTGTACAGGACAAGAACACAAAGTAATGACATGAAAGGGAACGTAAGTATCAACAAAAATTGCATTT
This sequence comes from Camellia japonica, assembly GCA_030407325.1. Taxonomy (NCBI): domain Eukaryota; kingdom Viridiplantae; phylum Streptophyta; class Magnoliopsida; order Ericales; family Theaceae; genus Camellia; species Camellia japonica. The sequence goes on from JAPPVO010000017.1 coordinate 117,455,650, forward strand.
TGAACTGAAATTACATAGTACAAATTGGAAGAAGGTCAAAGTAATGACATGAAAAAAAAGTAAAAATAACAAAAAATGCATTTTGAACTGAAATTACATAGTACAAATTGGAAGAAGGTCAAATTCCAGCAGATCTAAATCAATCAAGTTAGAAAACAATCATTTATAAGACCACCGAACTTCAGATCAAATTCGAACAGATTCTTGTGAAGATATTTACTATAGGGAAAATTTCATTTTACCCCCTTCGGATTTGGTCCATGTGTAGATAACCTCTTTATCAAAATAAGCACATCAACCCCTACGGTTTGTGAACTAAAGTGCACCATTAGATCTTCCATCCAAAATAATGGTCTGTGAGAGTCATAGGCCTATATGAAGAGTAAGTTTTTAAGACAAAAATAGCCCTTATACATTTTTGAATTTACAGAGAATGCCGTCCTTCCTACTCTCTCTGACAGAAACTTCATTTCAATGCCCCTAAGCAAATCCCCAAGCTGATGGTTGTGGATTTCTTGGCATCGTGGTGTGGACCCTGAAAGTTCATAGAGTCACCAATCTGCACAATGGCCACCAAGTTGACTCACACTGAGTTTGTCAAGATTGATGACAATGAATTGTCAGATGTGGCACACAAGTTTGGGGTGCAAGGGATGCTGATGTTCATGCCGCTAAAGCAAGAGAACAAGTTCATTGTGGGCAAGAAGATTAAGAAGCACAGAGAGAAACCAAAAATTTGCTGCTTGATTAGTAAACAACCCATTCCATCTATTATTTTTGCTTAGTTAATCAGTTATGCAGAATGAACACCAATTGTGATGATTCTGTTGAACATGCCTGTTGTTTGGTAAGAGAATTTTTCAATTGAAAATATGGATGTACTTCCATTTGTGATTCCCAAAAAAAATACATATACAAGTTAAAGAGGAAGAAGATGAGGGTATTTGAGTAAATTTGCAGGTTTTGTCAATGGGATGTGACTGTGCGCTTTGGTCCACTTTGATCTGGGTCTGCCTCTGATCCAATTAAACATATCATATTACTAAACTTGCAGAAATAATCAATTGCATGTAAATTTTAAATGGGTAACTTTTACCATGCTCAAACCTCTAGACATATCTAAGACACATGTACCTCGTACATTCAGAAACGTGAATAGTATTTTTGTTTAACATATTTTTTCATAGGACATGATCATCCTGAATGACACCTAGGGCCGAAATTTAGTTCCATTCACAAGGGCTAACTTCTAATGATGTCTTGAAAATTCCCATTACCACAACTTGCTGAAGAAAGGCAGAACTCTCAGCTTTCAGACCTACCAATAGATAATAATAAATAGGGAGAATTACAAAAATAATGCTAAGGCTCAATTTGTTTAGGATGAAATAGGTAGAAAGTGAGGGAAAGAGAAAATAATAATAATAATAATAATTTTATGAGTTTGTTTAGCTTGAAAGTGTTGGAAAATATAAGAAAACTAATTTTCTTGTACAATCCATATTAGCATTGTAACTAATTTTTAATTTCTTGCAAAAAACACAAGAAAAATTGAGTGTATAAGTTATCTATAAATAAACTTTTAAATTTTTCTATATTTTACTCACAAAATTTTCATCTTCAGATACTTGAAAGAAAATATATTTTCTTTCACTTCATTTTTTTTTTTTTCAGTTTCACTTACTATTAAATTTTCTTTCCAATCAAAGGGAGCCTAAGGTTTTTACGTCAATAACAAATTCAACTCCAAGTTTTTACTTGTGACGATTTAAACTCTGAACTTCAAACTTGATTTTAATCTTAGTCCACCGTCCACCTCAATTATTAACAGTAACAGAGCAATAATTGGACAAAAAATAACTCATTAAAACGCCGCATGCTTCTGATTTGCCCCAAAACCATATCATTACCTATCCTACTCTACGGCCAACACCATGTCCTATTCCCCTAACCCAATTTGTCTCACTCACATACAAACCCACGGAAACAATCACCACCATGGACAATCCTGCATCACCATCTCCTCCATGACTGCACTCTATACACTTCCTTCATCCCCAACCTCTCTACCACCACTACTGATCCCAAACACCTCGATGAATGTAAGTTACTCGGGTAAGAACCAAGTACTTTTATCTTGGGGTCAACGTTATCCACTAATATATATATACACATATACGTACATACACGTGTATACATAAATATATTGCCATAGCAGGTTTTTCTATATGCTGATAAGTCTTACTTCATTTGACTAAACTCTCACCTCCTCGACCACCATCTTCTTCTTTATCATTCTAATGCTCCCTAACAATCCATTTCTCCCTCTACTCTCTCTTTAAAACTTCCATTAATAAACCCAAAACTAGTGATATAAAACATAGATAAAGTTTCAAACCTCATTCTACCTAGACCCTGAACTAACAAACAGTATAATCATAAGCCAATTTTGTAAAGAAAATAATTAACATCATAAAATATATCTGAGAGTTTTTTTGGTCTTTATGAAACCAATCCTCTAAAAGTCTTACTAGTGACCCATGTATGGAATTTTATCTGAATAGTGATTCAAATGATGGAAGAGGTGCAAGGCATAGAAGAGAGACAACATATATAAACAGGGTAATGCCTATTTGAATTTTCTTCTAAACCCATCAATCCATGGCAAAGTTTATAAAAATGGTGCAAAGCTTGATTTTTGGTTTTGTTGTTGTGCTTCAACATCTTGACAAATGTATTAAATTCTTGACAAATGTATTAAATGTTCGGACGTAAACTTCCAAACAAACAATAGTTGTTCAGATATCAACTATGGAACGGAATGTATATCTGAACAATTCATTTTTGTTTGGAAGTTTACGTCTGAACATTTGACTTCTATTCGGAAGTGTATATCCAACCAACACAAAAAGGTGTGTATTGAGATTTTCTATATTGTGCAAATAGAGTTACAAGAGAAGAAATATGGGTTGAACTGTGGAGGTTGCTGACAGTGACAGCGGTGGATACAAGAGGGTAAGAGAAAGGAAAAAGGCAGTGGGTAAATTCACAAAATTATTCCTACTCTGTAGGTTCAATTAACAGAGATAAACAGAGTTAAGATTAACATCATGTGAAAGATGTAGGGGTTAGATAGACAATTAAAAACTATGTTACTGGGGTAAAACTATAGGGTTACTTTTGTAATTTCCTTAGTAAATATTGGAGCTATAAACCATCATAGCATCATGGGAAACAACATTTCTCATCCAATAATTTTTTACCTTTAATAACCTAATTACTCAAATTTAAATGAGGAAAACTAACTAGAGGAAAAAAATAGAAACATGAATTACGACCTTCCGATTGAATAAAGTTTCAGGAACATCACCACGAACAATTCGTTGAGCTAATCTGCAAGATACACGAATTTTGTATTAAAAAATAATATGGAAGGTACTACATAACAAGTGTGGAAATTTCGAAAAAACCTATATGTTAAAATCACAACTCACAGATTACATATTTTTCTCGCATGCTAAATTGATAGTATAGAGTTGAGAATAGAAAACTAGAAATAAATATTTAACCAACATAAGACATCTCATTCATACCATGCTGCACACTCATATTCCTTGGTTACAACCTCTTTGAGAACTGAAAAAATAATTACAATAAATATGCATGTGGAACAAAATGGTATAATAAATGTGTAAATTCAAAAGCAGCCACCAATAATTTCACTCCACTAAATATGCATTTTATTATGTACTATCGTTTTAAAATTTCACCCCAATAATTTAAAATCTTTTTAATCTCTCAGCTATTTGATTTCCATCACAAATATGATATTAGCAGCCACCACATTATTGTAAAAGTCATAAGAATACATAGTGGCACACTAATGATGAATCGTAAGTTATGGCGACCAAGAATAACAATTCTCAAATTTTCCAAAGAAATCTAATGGTCATTGTGAAATTACATATTTATAATTAATTGAAGGATAAATTATATTGACACCCCCTGTGGTTAGTCTTTGATACATATTCCTCTCTGACTTTCTAGAAATTACATTTCCCTCCCCAAGGTTTATAATCGCATTACAAAATGCCCCCTCCATTAACAGTTAGTTATTTTGAAATACCATTTTTACCTCAGTTGCATCCCTCCTATTCTCTTGTCTCTCTTACATCTCTCTCAAAAAACACCACTGAACCAAAAGCCCACCACCATGGCCATCTCTTCCCCTCTCCTGCCTCCCTCATTCTCTCTCATTAAAACTCTCACAAAACCACCCCAAGCTCCCATATCACAAGCTCCACCAAACCCGTCACCACCATCCCCACCATTTTCATTCAAAACCTTGACCTCCCATCCCTTCACGACAACACCTCCCACCACCTCACAAAAACCACCTCCCTCTTTGTCAACTGCCATAATCATCCTCTTCCCTCCATCACAGATCATCTCTCTTCTCTCCCCTCCCCCATCACAGACCTCCCATTTCCCCTATCCTTCATCTCCCTTGCCTAACACCACTTCACAACCACCTTTCCCTTCCCCTTCTCTCTCCAATCAATCTCTGCCATTAGGATTTTATTTTCATTTTCATTTTGTGTATGGTTTGATTTGATTGGGTTTGGGTTTGGTATTGATTTGTGTATTTGATTTTGACTTGAGCTTGATTTTGTTAGCCAATGGTTTGGGGTAGTGGAGGTGGACGAGGGAAAGGTTAAGGGTGAGGTGCGGCTGGGAATGGAAAGGAGTCAGTTGGGGATAGAAGGGGAAGGTGGCAATTGGGGGTATGGGAAGATGGAGGTGGGGTGGAAAGGGGAAGGTAGCAGCGTGGTGGGGGTGGGTGAACGTGGTTGTTGGGAATAGAAGGTGGAAGATGACAATGGGAGTAGTGGAAGTGGGAAATATGAAAAGAGGGAAATAACGGCACCATGGAAAATAGATAAATGATTAAAAGGTAAAAAGGTCATTTAACCATTTTTGTTAACCCTGTCAATCGATAAACACTGACAAGGGGAGTTTGTTTAATTTACAAAGCATTAGGGAAGAATTTGTAGCAAACCTTCAAGGATGTTAAATATAATTTACCCTTAACTAAACTATGGAAGTAAAATTCTCAATCTGAAATGTACTTTTGAAGTAATCTTTTTTAACATAACATAACTTACTCCCATTTTTAAAAATTAAAAAAATAAATAAAATGTAACAAGCAATCACCCAGTATGATCAATGACACAAGCCAAGCAACATTCATTGTCGCGGAGTAAGCTTTTCTATCATTTTTGTAGAGTATGTTGTTTTCAATTCTAGCAACTCTTTTACAAAACAATTATAGCCTTATTTTTCTTTTGGTTGTTATGCCATCCATTACTATTCTTTACCAAGTATCAATGAGCCTTTTAACTCAAATGCTAAAACAAATTACATTTCCAAGAGAAATCTTCTAGGAAGAATTTATTAAAAGCATTCATGCTTAACCTTAGAAGGAGAGGACCATTATTTGATATTTAGCAATGTGAAAGGACAACTTTCTTTTAAAATCTTATATTTTCCCTTATTTTTTTCAATAGATAGTACAAATAAAACCTTAAGGAACTAGAAAATGAACAAAGTTGACTAGTAGAAATTTATATTTTATATAGATAGATAGATATATCTTAAAACGGAATTAACATGGAAAACACTCAAATTAACATAAAATGTGAAGTAATTTTGTTAAAAGATTTTAGTGGTTCAACCAGACAATCTACTCAAATAATCAAAGTTTCAAAAGGCTTCATTGAGGCTCGCCTCCAGGCGAGGCTAAGGTAAAACACATCACAACTTTGATTTTTAGGCTATACTTCCCAAAGGCTTGCGTCATCACAATTTGAGACATGTGCCTTAGTTGTGCTTTGTACACCTTTTGCACATAAGCACATAAAAAGCCTTGTCTGAGGCTCTTGTTAAACTTAGTCTAGTAGATGATTTAAACAAAAAAATAAAAAATTAACTATTTTTGGAACTATATTATGTAGAAAAATTAAGTACTTGACCAATCAAGAAAAAATACAAAGTTAATGCTCAAGTGAGAAGTTCAATTACTAAATTAAAAAATGTCAATTTCACTTTCAATAAGGGAAGTGAAATATTCAACATCTTGAGCAGAAAAGTACTTAGACCTTTATATTTAATTTTTATTATTTTAAAATATTTATTATTTACTAAATATAAAAAATTAAAATTCAACATGCTTATGCATCAACGCCTTAAAGGCTTACGGCTCGCCTCATGAGGGTTAAAATGCCTCACATTACGCATTTCGCCTTTAAAAATTTTGCACATAATATTTTACCAAAGGAACTAATACCGTGTACTGTCTCCAAAAAATGAATAAATTTACCATAATGGACTCCACTTCCCCAAAGAAGAAACAAACAAAAAGTTTTACAGATCATACCCTTCAGCAATTGCAGTTTTCCCTACACCAGGCTCACCAATAATGACAGGATTATTCTTTGTTCTACGAGATAATATTTGGATGCACCGCCTTATTTCATCATCCCGACCTATAACTGGATCAAGTTTTCCACGCCTAGCCATCTCAGTCAAGTCAGTCCCATATTTCTCAAGTGCCTCATACTTGCCTTCAGGATCTAAATAAAACATCATTTGTGTAAGCAGACCACAAGTTAGCAAAGAACCTTTGCAAGCACATATGATCATAACTCAAATATAGTGGGAGGTAAAGAAAGAAATAGAAACAAATACATCGCACATACTTTTGCAGCTTAAATTTTATATAGAAAGTACAAGAATATGAAATAAGCAATGAATAAAGAGTCAATTCTACATAAAGGAGAGAAAATCATTAAACAAATACATTCCTTTGCTAGAAAACCTATTCATTCATTTTTCATGTTTGAAAAACTATATTAACAAAGATACAACTTTAGAACTAAATGTTTAAGAACTGCAAAATTGACCAATTATCTTCTCTTTTTTATTTTTTATTTTTATTTTTATTTTATTTTATTTTTTTTAAACTAATGTTCCTAGCAAAGTTATCCAATTTGAGATGGGAGATTGGTTACTTCAGTAGCATTTGGTAGAGTTTTAAAACTATGATTTGAGAATAGAGTTGTATTTTGAGTTTGTGAGTTTTGAAATTATGATTTGAGTGTGGAAAATTTGTTTGGTTATAAGTTTTGAAAAGAGTTTTGAATTGAGTTTGAAATTTTTAATGTGACATGATATTTGATTCAAAAACTTACAACTCATAACCAAACACACAACCTAAAATTCTATTCAAAGCTCATAAAAAATTTAAAAACAATTCCGAAAATATTTTTTTATCTAAAATATAAAAATAACAGGTGCCAAAAAAAAAAAAGCACGAAGACTGTTCCAGTCAATCAGCCGGACGTCCGAGAGAATGACCGGGTAGATGTGTTTTTGAAATGAGAGTGGAATCCATTTTTGAAAACTCTAACCAAACACCACACTCAAACCAAAGGGTGGAATCAACTTTTGAAAGCTGCACCAAACAGAGCCTTCATTTCTCCAAGAGTGGCGTCTATGGTATATTTATCCATAGTTGTCAAGTCAAGAATCGTATGGTGGATCAAAATTATAACATTGTGAATTGTGAATCATACCATGAATCGAGAATCATTAAGATTGAATACAAACCATAAAAAATATATATATTAAATAATAATAATAATAATAAATTAATTATATTATTATTATTATTATTATTATTATTATTATAAATTGATTTTGGTACATGTTATAAAATAATTCTTATATAAGGACATGATTACACCGTCTAATTGAGAAGGCATTGTCTTTATAGCAACAAATATGGGTCCAAATAGGATCCAACCATAAAATTATTCAAAAATCATAATATAATCTCTCTTGGCATACAAAAAATAGACCTAGGAACCCTATATAGAATATATTAAGAAGAAAGAATTAAGTGGAATCCTTTTTTTTAAAATTCAACAATTAAGTGGAATCCTTTTTTTTAAAATTCAAAACACTTTAAAAGGAGTGTATGCTTATTGTTTAAAACAAGTTTTAAAACAATAGTTTTTGAACCATTAGGTTTGATTGACCTAACCCATGTAATAACCAAACATATTTATTTCACTAAAATAGCCATAGATAATTCATGGGTTCAAGTAATATTAACCTTAAACATCTTTAGGAAATGTATCATTTCAAAAAAAAAAAAAAATATGAGGAAAAAAGGTTATGAACATGGTGGGTTTGACTAGATCAGATTGAATCCTATTAAAAACACCAAAATAACAACAAATCATACGTAGGTATTGGTTATTTTCATAATAAATATGTCACTTGACTATTTTTAAATAATAATAAAATAAAAAAAAGTAAAAAAGGGTCAAAATTTATTGGACACAATACTTTCAAAAATCACATGAATCATAACTAGTAAATTGAATCAAGAATCAGTTGT